>CM019154.1:19009342-19459836 GCA_009733165.1 Naja naja | reverse complement strand
CTGCATTACCCCAAACCCTTGACGGATCCACCCTGTTTTCCATGTCAGTCTCTTAAAACCGAACACATGTCCCACTTGAGACTGGCTCAGCCCAGATCCCCCTGTGCCATTACTAGTTGAAGGTGAACAGCATTTCGAAGTTAAGGAAATTCTGGACTCTAGAAAACATAGAGGGTCGACTCCAATATTTAGTTGCTTGGAAACACTTCCCTCCTTCCCAGTCTGAATGGGTGAATGAAAAGATGTTAGAGCCCTAGAGCAATCAAGGCATTTAGTACTAAATATCCTGATAAACCTAGACTATATTATTGTGGTGTTATATGTATCTTTCTCCTTTACCTTTTGTCTTTCTCTTTTATAGGACTAACGTCTCTTTTGCAGGAGGGGCGAATGTCAGCTTCAAGATTTCCCTCTTGCTTTGCATCTTTTGGCTGTCATAAGTAACGGGGAGGAGGAGGGGACTTGATTATGGGAAGTGAGCTGGAGGTTTTGTAAAGAAGTATATCAGTTGGGGGGGGTTCTTGCTTTGATTTCTGTCTTATGCTATGCGCAGCGCAGCTCTTTATCAAAATATGCCAAGGTCAACGGACAGAGGCCTCATCACCACCTGGAGATGCCCACATGATGTTATCCACAACTTTTAATTGGGTAGCCTGCTTGAACTATTGTGGGTGGGAACATTACCATCACTTTGTATATGTGATTTTCGCACTCATTTTCTCAGATTCAGAATTCTCTTGTTGCTACCACTTGATTTCCAGTAAAAGATATCTTTTCTCTAATTCAGGAGTTAAGTATTTCTTATTGGATTTTGAGATGCTGGAGCATTACTTGACAGCTGTAGGCAACCTGAAAAATCTCTGCCGATCAGAAATATTTATATTTATTAAATAAATAAATAATCTGTCATGCCCCTGTCCGAGCCTGGGTCCAAGGAGGAAGCTGAACAGCTGACAGGAAGTGGGAGTGTGGCTCCGTTGGCTGTAGAGGAAACTGGGGAAGGACAAAGTCTGGCTGGGCAAAGCAGGGAAGAGGTAGAACAAGGAAGAGGGAATTCAGAGGAAGACCCAGACCCACCCCTTCTTCACCCTAGGGTACGCAGGGACAAACGGAGAAGAGAGCAACATGGGTTGTGTGGCTTATGGGGGAGGAAAGGGCCCTGATTCCCTTCATTAGCTGCAAGACACAGTTTATAAAAAAGGCAAGCTAAGTGCAGCAGGCTGTTGGGAGCAAACATGACTTTATCTTGTATTTTTGTGGCTTATCTCTATTCCTGGCGTCTTCCCAACTGTGTGAGTTTTGCTGTGCTTTCAAGTCTGAAATTCTTGCCCCTGCCTGCCAAACTAATTACTTCAGTTTGGCTTGTTTGGACTTTAAGTTACAGTTTGTGTTTACCTTGTTTTAGACTGAATTTTCTGCAGTCAAAGGCTATTCTGGAAGAGTTTTTCTCCAGCCAGAAGGTAACCTGGACATTGGGGGCAAAGTTGGAGATAATAAAGGGACTCTTATTAATTATCTGACTGTGTGCCTTTGTGCCACATCCCAGTCATCACATAATCTGACTGAGCAGAAAGCAGCTTCTGCGCAGATTATGCAGGGTGAATATCCTACTGGGATTTTTCAGAGTTGAGATAGTAAAGGGAAGGAGAATCTCAACTCCTGCATTTCTCTTTTCAGACCATTGAGAACAACTTTCTCTATCAAATCTCTAACCTAAAAATAAAGGAGAAATAGAGGAGAAAATTCCTGGGATAAAAAAACTTTTATGAAGCAAAGTTATAGGAGTAAGAATATCCCTTAGAGTCTCCAAGATAATAGATCATGTATAATATTCAGGCAGATCAACAGGTCATTTAGTAAACTGTGCAGGGAATTAGAACATTATTATTCACATCTTAATAATAATATGGTTAGCATAGCATGGAACTTTAGCAAAGTTCTGAGAAACTAGGCAATCTCAGTTTTAGTTTCAAATCAGTTTTAATACGAAACTTCTTTTGCATTTGCAAGTAAGTTGATGGTCAACTTTTCAACAGACAATCCAATGATTCATGTGTAATATGAATGTACCACAGGATAGTTCGTTCTATGAAATATAGAGGATCTGGCTTTAAATATCCCGGTTCTGAACCAAAGTGAACAAATACTTTGCAATAGTTAATCAGTTAAGTATTTAGTCAGGAAAAGGGAAGTGCTTGAAAAGGCATGTTAGTTCTGTGCTAAAGGATCTCTAGTATGAATCATTCAACTGAGAAGAAAATATCACTATTGTTTTCTTATTTATTTATTGAATTTATTTTCCACCCATCTCATAATGAAATAATTCTGGGCAGCTTCTAGCATTAAACTTTAACATTCTAACAAATAAATAACTTTAAAAGAATAAAAATAGTAACCCAATCAAGATAAAATTATAATTAAAAGATGGGAAGGGAAGGAATAGGATGCAGAGGGTGAAGATGGTATTGCTTCTTAATTCAACAACCACCTCCAGTGTGAAGCTTCCCTGTTAGGGCCCCAAGCCATCTGGTAGAGCCAGGACTTAAGGTTCCCAAAGAAGGACAGAAGAGTAGGAGGCAATCTCACTCAGAGGTGAGATGTTCCAAAAGGTAGAAGCCACAGCAAAGAAGGTCCTTCTCCTGGACCTTGCCAGCAAGAATTCCTTGACCAATGCAGACTGCAGCATGCCTCCTCTGTTGGTGTGAGTAGGGCAGGCCAGTCCCAGTGAGGTGAGATAGTTCCTCAAGAAACCTGGACCTGACTTCCGGTAGTGTCCTCCTCGCTGACAAACCGGAGACTGTGATGGTCCATGGCTTCGATCCATGGTCTCCCGTCAGAGGGCCCTGATCATCTGTTTTTGGGGCCAGAAGCAACCTGTATGGGTGATGAAGAAGGGGGAGACTGCCAGCTGGGTCGTGGGGAGCCGCATCTCCCCTCCTTGGCTAAGCATACTACCCTCTGAAGACAGCTGCAGCGGTGGTCAAATATGGCCACCCTGAAGAGGAAGAGCTAACCGGGACAAAGATTGTGCAGGAGCGGTGAAGAAGAGGACAGCATGAAAATTGGGCTAATCAGGCATAACAATTAAACATAAGGTAGTCCAGAATTAAAATCTTAAGAAATTTTTAAGAGAGGTAATAAAAGCGGCTACCAGAGAAAGTGAAGAAAAAAAATTTTGACAGCTGAAAGTGGTTTTGAACTTTGAAAGGAGGAAGCCAGAAGAAGATATCTGTTTAAATTGGATAAATATATGATTTTGGCATTAAATAGGCATAATTGAAGCTTCTGAATGCTTTTCAAGGTAGCCCCATGTAGAGTGCATTGCAGTAGTACAGGCATGAAATGACCAGGATTTGAATGATGATATTATTCATTTTCTTGCATTACAGAAAAAAGAGAGTGATAAATATTGTTTGAAATTTGAAATTCATTTAAGAATCCTTTGCCCTGCATATATATTGTTCATTTGTTTGCTACAACTTGGAAAAGATATTAAATGATAAGAGCCATGGTGGTTAGAATGCAGTATTTGCAGGCTACTTCTGCTGGCTGCTGGCAGTTCAATCCTGACTGGTTGACTCAGCCTTCCATCCTTTTGAGATCAGTATCATGCCCCTGATGGAGTCTGAATCTGAGGAGGAAGATGAACAGATGACAAGGAGTGGGAGTGTGGCTCCGTTGGCTGTGGAGGAAATTGGGGAAGGGCAAAGTCCGGCTGGGCAGAGCAGGAGAGAGATAGAACAAGGGAGAGGGAGTTCAGAGGAAGACCCAGGCCCACTCCCTGTTCAGGGAGGAACGGAGAAGAGAGCAACGTGGGTTACGTGGCTTATGGAGGAGGAAAAGGCCCTGATTCCCTTCATTAGCCACACCTGGGAATGAGAGTTTAAAAGCGATGCATGCTGAGTGCGGCAGCTGCTGGGAGCAAATATGAGTTTATCTTGTGTTGACTTTAGTTATCTGTGTTCCTGGCATTCTTCCCAACCATGTTGAGTTATTAATGTGCCTTCTTCTTGCTCCTGCCCTGCTGAACTAATTACCTCATTTTGCCTTGATTGGATTTATAGTTACAGTTTTTGTTGACCATGTTTTGGACTTGATTCTCTGCAGCGAAAGGGACAGTTTTTCTCCAGCCAGAAGGTAACCAGTACATTGGGGGCAAAGTTGGAGCTAAGAAAGGGACTCCTACTGATTATCTGACTGTGCTGCCTTTGTGCTACACCCCGGGTCATCACAATCAGTAAAATGAGAACCCAAATTGTTGGATGCAATATGCTGACTCTGTAAACCACTTAGAGAGGGTTGCAAACAGAGGTGGTATTCAGCAGGTTCTGACCAGTTCTGGAGAACCGGTAGCAGAAATTTTGAGTAGTGAGAACCGGCAAATACCATCTCTGACTGGAGATTTTACAGTATCCCTCCCCTGCCATGCCCACCAAGCCACGCCCACAGAACCTATAGTAAAAAAAATGTAATCCCACCACTGGTTGCAAAGCACTATGAAGTGGTATATAAGTCTAAGTGTTATTACTATTGCTATATGGTGCTGGAAAGTCAGGACATCCCAGCTGCAGGTAGCATCCTAGATAAAATTAAACCCAAAAATGCTACAAAATTCCTGGAAGATTGCCATTCAGACAAATCAACAATCAGTAGGCACATAGAGGTAAACCACATTTACATACCATTCAAAAGAGACAATAAAAAACTAAGAAGTAAATGAAAAGACCAGAACACATCCCTGCCAGGAGTCTGCAGAGCAGATAATCAGGGATTAACAACCAAGAAATAATCAAGCAGAAAACAATGCCCTAATAAATGAACTACCAAGGAGAAAACCACACATACCTATTAACACTGGCTGAGCAAGTGACTGTATATAACTCACAATAGCACTGATATTACATAGTCAGGTAATAAAACATCTGCAAGCAAACAACCAAGTTCAGAGGGAACCAAGAATTCCACAGTTCAACCCTGAACTATATATATATTTTCTATTGGAATTGTGAAATGTTTTGTTCTGTTCTTGAGATTCAAAAAGGAATCAGATTCAGAGGATTAAGGGGGAAAAGATATGTGTTTTGGAGAAGCTAGAAAATTTTTGAATCAAGAGCTACACTACTGATGATGTCAAAATGACATTGATATCATGCACGGATCATTACCTTCCAGGGTCACTTTCTCTCCTACTCTGAACTGAAGAAGCTTCTTGGATGAAAAGCAAAACATTTTCATAGGAAAAACTAGGAAAGTTCAGTTGCCTTCTGAGAAAAAGAAAATGCATTTGGACAACCATAATCTGGATGACTGAGAATTTCCACAGACATTCGCACTTTCCTCCGCTTCTCCTCTATCTCTTATTACATGTGTTCATCCTGGAATTTTAGGAGACCAAATACATTCTACTGACATCATTTTTTTCTGAAGATTTGGATGGCTCTTCATGATTTATAATAGAATAACTTCAGTCGTTGGCAGAACTGATATCCTGTCTTTTATTCACATAAACCTTTTCCTTGCTGAGGTACCAATAGTGAAATACAGCTATGACTTAAAGGACTATGGCACAGTACAGGTAGATCTTGACTTATAGCAGTTCATTTAGCGACCATTCAAACTTACAACAGCACTGAAAATAGTGATTTATTATCATTTTTCACACTTAAAACCATTGCAGCATCCCCATGGTCACATGATTTACATTCAAATGTTTGACAACTGACTCATTTTTTTGACGGTTGCAGTATTCAGGACTTATTTTGCAACCTCCAGACAACAAAGTCAATGGAGAATCCAGATTCGCTTAACAATCATGTTACTAATTTAGCTTTGATAAGACCACACCTGGGATACTGCATCCAGTTTTGATCGCCACGATGTAAAAAATCAGATAACAGATAATCAGAGTTGGAAGGGACCTTGTAGGTCATCTAGTGCAACCCCCCACCCAAGTGGGAGACCCTACACCATTTCTGACAAATGGCTTTTCTTGAAGGTCTCAAGTGATGGTGCTCCCACAACTTCCAAGGACAAGCTGTTCCATTGGTTGATTGTTCTCACTGTCAGAAAGTTTCTCCTTATTTCCAGGTTAAATCTCTCCTTGTTCAGTTACCATCCGTTATTCCTTGTCTGGCCTGCAGTAATTCACTTACGAATGTGGCAAGCAAAGTCATAAAATGGTTCAAATTCACTTAACAAATTTTTCACTGAACAACTTAAATTTTGGGCTCATGGTCATATGTTGTGGACTACCTGTAATGATAGTGATAAAAGAAGTTTCTTTTTATCAAGTGATCAGACTTAATTTTTTCTGTTCCATTTTTTTAACTGACAGGTTAAGCCCACTTTATTTGATGAAAGGGGCAACTTCATTAGCAGTTGTTCTCCAGAAACTAGTAATGGAACTAGTAATGAGGACCTAGTACCTCAATGCAAGAAATTCTGAAGCATTCCAGACTAGAACAAATCTGATATACAGGAGTCAGAGGAACAAAGGACATGTAATTTATAAAATTCAAATTTGTAAAATTAACTGAAAATATGGGGTGAGAGGGAAAGATGCATTGTTCCTTTAAGTAACACAGTGCAATAAGAATTTGAAGGATATTGTGTGTGAGCTCTTCAGTGCTGACATCTGCAGAGATGAAAGGCCATTAGCATAAATTAATCATTAGTGAATACATCATGGTGCTATCAAACTAGAGGGAGAGAAATCTAGTGCAAAGTTTAGGAGTGGAAAAATAAGATAACCAGGGAACAGCAAGAATTTTTTATCAGACTCAAGTTTTGAGTGATATATGGTCAGTCTCATTAGCATATCTTAATTAGGAATTAGTCTATCATTTGTGGAACAGATTATTATTTAAGACAGATGGGGTTAGAAGTAATTAATTTATGCTTTGAAAAGGCAAATTTGGAGGCTGTTTAAATTATCTAGCTTTGTACAATACAAGCTTCCCACTTAACTCTTCGTTTTTGCCTTCCTTTTGTATAAGACAAATAGTTCCTGAGAAAATAGTCTTTTAGCTTTGAAATGCTAATGAAATACAATTCCAGTTTCCCACTTACATATGGCCAGAACTGTTCATCAGTGAAAAGCAGAAAAATATTATCAGTAAAAATAATGATAATAAAAGAAATATTGTTCATGTATAAATTCATGCAGGCTTCTAAACAGAGCTTATCTCACTGATGTCTCCTAAGCATGCTTGGTGCAGTTTTGATAGTGTTACAGATCCCAGCCCAAATAATCTGATATCCAGCCAACACATCATAGATGGGAAACAGTCTTGATCAAGGTGTCAAACTCGCGGCCCATGGGACGGATGTGTCACATGCTGGCCACACCCCCGCCCAGTTTAGCAAAGGGGGAAAAAGTCTTGATATGTCATGTGACACTGCCATGATGACACGGGTTTGACACCCCTAGTCTTGATACTGGGGTGGGATAAATTCCTGCTGGCAATGTTTCCTTTAAATAAACTGAACAAGTATGTAGAAATTATAATGATTGCCTCAGGAGCTGATGAGTATACTCTTGCCAGAAATTCTTAAATTCTCACTTTGTGGCTTTTCAGTGTGGAGATAATAGTCAATAGATGATAGGGAGAAGGTAAATTGGAATCTATCGCTAATTTATACATGACTTTTATTAAATTCACAAGAGTCACTTTTCTTTCAGTTTTTAAAGAATGCTAGAAATAAAACATTTACAAAAAAAGGTTTAAAATAACCAAAAGTAGCTTTTTAAATGAAACTGAGGTTGAGTCCAGTGCTGATTATCCTCATGTTCCTCCCCCTCCCCCCTAGAAGAGGCAGTAGGTATGGGAACCAGAGAGGAGCAAAAGCGATGCTCCTGAGGCAATCTGGATCTTAACTGATCAATGTGCCTGCTCCAGAGGACACCATCCTCTGTTTGTACCCTGTAAGACCTGGGGCCTGTGATTTGGGTTATCTCAGCGGGAATCCATAATGGTTCACCCATAAGGTTCTTAGCATAAACAGAATCACCCACAGTGAATGTGCGAATTTTGCTAGTGGAACCTAGTGGTGCGTTGGGTGCGTAAGTGGGATGAAGGCGATCAAGGGGAGACCTGAGTTTCCTACCCATCAACAATTCAGCTGGGGACAAATTAGTTGAGGGGTTGGGAGTGATATGCTGAACACTGAGAAGTTTTTCAACTCTCTCAGTGATATCCCCTGGAGCCAATTGCTGAAGCTTTTCCTTGGTAAATTGTACCATACGTTCAGTCCGGCCATTAGCTGAAGGATGCCCAGGGGCTGTCAGGGCATGTCTGATACCCTGTTGTGCTAGATATGATTCAAAAAGGTTGGATGTAAATTGAGGGCCATTGTCAGAAACAAGCACATCAGGTAACCCGTGAGTTACAAAAGCTTTTAAGCTGTTTGATGACAGCTTCAGTTGTGGTGGATGCCATAGGGATAACCTCTAGCCATTTGGAATATGATCAACTATAATAAGGAAAGTGTGCCCTCTGGTAGGGCCAACAAAATCAATGTGAATCCTGGACCATGGGCCCCTAGGACATTCCCATTCCTGTGTGGGGGGAGAGGTGGGGCAGGCCTGACTACCTGACAGTTGGGACAAGATGCAACCCAGTTTTCAACCATTTTGTCAATACCTGGCCACCATACATAACTCCTGGCCAATCCCTTCATTCTGACAATTCCCGGATGACCCTCATGTAACATTTCCAAAACCTCTTTTTGTAGTTTTGCAGGAATAACCACCCTGTTACCCCACAAAATACATCCTCTTAATACAGATAATTCAGTTTGCCTGGATTTGAAAGGTTGAGTTGAGGTAGATCTTGAAGTGGCCAACCCTTCTTAATCCAGCCTATAACAGGAGCCAATAAAGTGTCTTTGGCAGTCTCTCTGGCAATTTGAGCAGCATGTACTGGAAGCTTGGCAACAGTTTCTAGAAAAAGGTATGAGTCTCAGGAACAGGGTCCTCAATGTGTGAAGGAAGTGGGCAGCGACTCAAAGCATCTGCATGCCCAATGTCTTTACCACTTCTGTGGATCAGTTTGTATGAATAAGCAGCAAGAAATTCAGTCCATCTCATTCTTGGTGAGGATCGTGGCGTTGGTTTGTCCCCTGCCACAATACCTAAAAGAGGTTTGTGATCTGTGACAACAGTAAATGTTCTCCCATATAAATACTCATGGAATTTCTTGACAGCTGCTACAATTGCCAAGGCTTCCTTATCCAGTTGGCTGTAGTTCCTCTCTGCTTTAGTCAAGGTGCGAGAGTAAAATGCAATAGGAGCTTCCCTCCCGCTGGGAAGCATATGGCTCAATACACACACACCCCACTCCAAAAGGGGAGGCATCACAAGTCAGAACAACAGGAAGATTCTCAGAGAACTGTATCAGCACAGCATCAGACGTGATTTGTCTCTTGATATTGTTAAATGCAGCTTGTTCCTTCCTCCCCCAGACCCAAACAGATTTCTTGTCCAGCAACCTATGTAGGGGTTCTGCAATGGTTGCCTTCTGAGGTAGAAACATATGATAAAAGTTAATGAGTCCCAAAATGCTTGCAGATCTGTTTTGCATTTTGGCCTGGGGCTTCTTTGATTGCCTGAACCTTTGCTTCTGTGGGGTGGATGCCATGTTTATCAATCATGTAACCCAAGAATTCTACTTTATCTGTTCTAAGTGTGCATTTTCTTCTTTGACTTTTAACCCGCTTTTTGAATCTGGTTAAGACTTCCCTGAGTCTCTCGTGTAACTGAGTGTCATTTTCAGCAGAAATTAAAACATCATCAAAATAGGGCACCACCCTGGCAATCCTTGTAACATTCTTTCCATAAGGCTTTGGAAGATGCCTGGTGCCATGTTTACTCCAAACTGCAACCTTTTGCATTTGAAAGCACCTCTATGGGTTACAATGGTTTGGGCTTCAGCAGTGGCATCATCAACTGTTAATTGTTGATATGCCTGTGCCAGGTCCAACTTGGCAAAACTGTGCCCCTCCAAAGGAATGTAATAAATGATGCACTACTGGAACTGGATATGCGCTCTGTTGTAGCACATGGTTCAATGTCCCCTTGTAGTCTCCACAGATTCTCACTGACCCATCAGCCTTGACTGGTGTGACTATGGGTGTCTCCCACCTGGAGTGATCAGTGGGCTCTAAAACCCCTTGGGCTATTAGTTTATCTAATTGTGCATCAATTTTTCCTTTAAGGCAAATGGGACCCTTCTGGGTTTTAAACAGATTGGTTGTACCTTGGGATCTAGGTTAAAGGAGATAGGGGTCCCCAAGTACTTGCCTAATCCGTTGCTGAAGACCTCTGGAAACTCAGACTTCAAGGCCTCTTCCCACTCAGTGTTCCTCACGTGATTGACGCCAGTCACCTCGATGCCCAGTTGGTTGAACCACTCAAGGCCCAGCAGACTTGGCCGGTCCTTGTCCACGATGGTCAGTGGTAGGCCCTTGAACTTCACGTTGAATTCTCTTGTTCCAACTACTGGAATCTTGTTCCCTTGGTAGTCTTTAAGAGTCAATGCTTGCTTCTTGAAGTGCTTCTTCTGGATGTTGGGAAGAAGACTGTGAATAGTGTCCCATGACACCATAGATGGGTATGAGCCTGAGACAACTTACATTTGGCAAGGCCTTCCTTCAATAAATACCTTGACATGCACTTTTCTACTTCTTAAGGGTGATGAATGACCAATGGTGACTGTTTGATGAGTTTCATTCTTCCCATTTGCTTCTGTGCTGCGCCCCATTTTCTCACAGAAATTGTTAGGCTTGAATTCTTTGTCTTTGCTTGTAGCAAACTTTCTTCTGATGGGTGGAGTTCTGGATGATTTGCAGACTCTTGCTAGGTGTCCTCTTTTATCACAATGGAGGCAAATGGTGTCTAAAACTTGCATTCAGTCGGGGTGGCTTCCCCACACCCTCTGCAGTAGAAATCTTGCCTCTTTCTTCCCAGGTCTTTCTTTTTCCTCTCCATTCTGAGTCTGTAAATTCCTTCCTCCACCTCACTACAGTCTGACTCAGAATCTATTTGCTCACAATGAGTTGTTGTGGACTTTTCCACATCAGGATGGCTTGTGGCCTTGTTGATTTTCTTCATGGCCACTGCTGAGGACTTGGTAGCTTCTGCTGAAGAGGCCTCTTCTATTGCTTCCTTCAGCGTGATCTTAGGTCTTAGTAATAACTTGCTCTGAAGCACCTTGTCTTTAAGGCCCAGAACAAATCGATCGCGCATGGCCTCTTCTAAATTGTTAAATTCACATGCACCCCCAATGTCTCTTAAACTTGCCACAAAGTCGTTTACGTTTTCGCTTTCCCCTTGATCATGACAGTAAAACTCATGTCTCTTAATGAGGCACGATACTTGTGGGGTGTAATGGGCTCTTAACAACTTTTCTAAGTCAGGCCATTCCATTACCTTCACGTCTGCAGCTCCCGCCAATGCCTTCACCATCCTGAAAACTGCCGGACTGCAGTGTGTGAGAAAGACCTCCCTCTTCCGCTTCTTGGAAATGTCAGCAAGATCGTTTCCTTCCAGATACATTTGGAAACGATCTGCATACGACTCCCAGTCTTCTGCCGTGGATTGAAGCGGGGCTGGGGGTGTTCAGCGCAGCCACCTCTCTCTTCTTCTGTTCGCGTTGCCTTCTTCTTTCAGTTAAGACACCAAGCTCTACAGGCTGGGCTGCAGCTGCTACTTATAACCAGCAGTCACAGTTGCCAGCCAATCAGAATGCAGGGTTTTCCCGCACTTTTTAAACCAATCATTTCTTACATTTTACAAGAACAGTTCAAACTAAATCAATGACTTTAAACCTGCATACATAACAGGCACAAATGGCTCAGTGTGCCACCTGTGGCATGCGTGCCATAGGTTTGCCATCACGGCCCTATACCATTTCAGACAAGTGACTATTCAGTCTCTTTTTTAAAACTTTCAGTAATGAAGCACCCACGATTTCTGAAGGCAAACTGTTCCACTGATTAATTGTTTTCACTGTTAGGAAGTTTCTCCTTAATTCCAAGTTGCTTCTCTCCTTGATTAGTTTCCATCCATTGTTTCTTTTTCTGCTCTCTGGTGCTTTAGAAACAAACAAACAAACAAACAAGGAGCAAAGTGACACTTTGGTTCTGGATTCCTTGCCCACTTGCTTTAGCCAGGAATTAGAAAAGAGACAGGAGCAGTGGAAAAGAAAAAGGAGGGACCAATTTCTCTAAAAAAGAAAGAATGCCTTTGTTTGTACCTCAGTATTTGACTGCTTCAAAACTTGTTGAATTTGGTACTCAACACATTTTGATATGAAAATGTTGTCCTGGTACTCGTTTATTTGGTATTCAACAGGCTGCGATAGGAAAAGGGGGATTGACCACAGAGGATGGAAAAGAAGTCAGCCATGCTGGGAAAATCACTGACATAGAAAAAAGGATAGACAGGAAGTACTTTCTAGCCAAAACAAAGGATTGTGTGGTAAGTCATGTGGTTTATTTGGCACTTGTCATTTTTAGTACTCAACGTGCCTCCCAGAACCAGTTTAGGACAGGTACTGAGGTACCAGTGCATATTAAATGTACCTTACCTTCAGGGGTGGGATTCAAATTTTTTAACAACCAGTTCTATGGGTGTGGCTTAGTTGGTGGGCATGGCTTGGTGGTCATGTTATTGGCTGGGCATGGCCAACTCAATATCACTCCCATTGAGGCACGCATCTCCTCGCCTGGCCTCTCATGACTGTGGGGATGCTGCAACAGTCGTAAGTGTGAAAAATGGTCATAAGTCACTTTTTTCAGTGCCATTGTAACTTTGAATGGTCACTCCACACAAGCAAAGTACCAGCAAAGGAGGGGGAAAAAAACTCCAGAGAAGTTCCTGAGACAGGAAGTCTAGTCCTGCCAAGAATGTAATAAGGGTTAATGGAGAGGCAGTTTCTGTAAGCAACACCAGAATGTTTCCTTCCTGCCTTCCTTACAGGATTAGGCCAGTAATTTCTTCTAGCAACCGGTTCTCCAAACTGCTTAGAATGTTAACAACCGGTTCTAGAGAATAGGTGCGAACTGATAGAATCCCACCCCTGCTTACCTCCAAGAAATTAATAGAAGAATACACATGTTTTTCTCCCCCCCTTTTAGCTTTACAATAGTTCTGCAAAGTAAATGGGGTTGATGGTAGGATGAGATCACCCATACGATACTTGAGATTTGATGTTCAGTGTGTTAGTTAAGATTCTGACATTTTAACCACTAGGCTATTTTGCTCGTCTTAATTTTTCTTTGGAGTTAACATTTGGCCTTAGATGTTGGACCTGCATGGCCCTGTCTGGCCACTATGATTATGGATAACCAATTAACTAGAATAGAATATAGAATATAGAATATAGAATATAGAATAATGTTATATATGAATTTTGATAGCACAAATATTCCAGTATGTAAATTGTGGGAAATTTCTACTCATAGACATATTAGAGGAGTATTGATACTTTGGGCTTGTCTCCTTCTACCTAGCTGAATTTTATTATACTGCCTATAAAATTAGGCAGGTGTTTTATTATTTACTGATAAACTCACCACCAATTGTAATATTTTTCTTCATTTTGCTTTTACTTTATTTTTATTTTTAATGTGTTTTTGTTTTTAATTCACTGGTCAGTAAATTAAAAATAATTATTCATACATAGATAAATATTTTGGGCTCCTAGATTTATAAAAATTGTTGTTCTTTTGAAGTATGGGAAAGAGCTGTACCTTGCTTAATCCAGCCAAAGTGTATTCTTAATTGAATATCTACCTTTATCATATAGTTCTACATTGCCTAAAGTACTTGCATTGGAACAGTTGTCATGGTGTAGTATGTGTTGTAACAGAATGGAGAATGATCTGAAGATTCCTGCTTTGCTTTGTTTATTCTTATAGGAATCTGTAAGATCACCACAAATTAGTATCATTTCAGGTCCATCAAACCACATAAGTTTGGTACTTATCAAGATCATTAGCAAAGTGTTTGTCATGCAGGGTATGACATGGTAGTTGGGAATACAGCATGCTGGCTTCTATTGTTTGCAGTCAATATATAATCCATTGACTTTAACTGGTCAAATTAAGCCCAAACATAACTGAGCAATGGAAATCTGCTGCTAACCTTCACCTGATTTCTGGTAGCATTGCTTAAAATCAACAGAACACATGTCCTGACATATGTTTATGCTCAGAGCATAAAGAAAAAAAACATTGATATGGAAATAAGACTTCAGAAATTATTAGATCTTCGGTGTGTCTGTCTCAATTTAAAGTTAAAAAACCAAAAGTATTTTGATGCTCCAGGAGCCAAAGCTCTGATCTTAAATAAGTGTTCTTGAAATCACATTCCACTGCAGTATGATAAATATACTTAGAACTAGAATGTCTAATCAAGATGGAAAATGCTTAGCCAAATATTCTCATGCAAAATGTAGGGAGAGGCTGGGGGGAAAAGTACATTTAAATGTAATTAAATTCAGTTAATTTTATTTATTTATTTAGAAAATCTGTATGGCTGACTAACTCATTGACAGTGATTCTGGGTGGTCTTCAAGGGTAAAACCCCAATACAAAAATCAATAACCCCCCCCCAACCCCCATAGTGACAACAGTAAGTCTTGATGGGTTCTGTCGGAGAAAAGATTAGAGTGTAGACTTCTTGCCATGTATGCTTTGAATGTTCTGGAAATAATTTACTGAAAGAGCATTTGACTATTTATTACCTCCATAAACAGTCTGAAGCAGGACAATCAGATTCTTATATTCTATGAGGCTGCCAATTATTCCGCTTCTCAGTGAGAAAAATATAGCTTTACTATTTGCTGGCAAGATTTTTCGATTTTTAATCTAGCATTTTTTTTTGCATTGCACTTTTGTGCATAACTCTCCAGTCCAATTCACTCTATCAAAGATATTTTGATAATGCAGGGGAGACACTATAAAACTGGTTGGTTTGTTTTATTTGCCAGTGCTACTGCTCATAGCAGCAGAGCTGCTTCACTGTTCAATGCTACCTCCAAAAATACTATATCATAAATGAATTTTGTGAGAGTTGTTTGGTATGCCTTGGAACTACTTGGCATGATACAGAGGCCAGGAAAGGAAGGAATCATATGCCCCGTTTTTAAACAACTGAAATTTTAAACATGTTTTTTTAAGCAACTGAAATCTATTACAGCCATCTCACTTACCACACAACATATAGCAAAGACTTTAGTCCTTGTTTTTTTACTTTCAGTCATCTTTAATATTTTATTGATAGATCCCGTCCTCTAGCGTTTCTCATAAAATGTTCAGATATATATACATATATACACAAGTTTTTCTCCCTTTCCTTCTGTAATAGATTACCAGGAATTTAGCCAAATGTCCCACAGGTTAAAGTCATCATGAAAACTTCATGTTATTGTCTACAGTTAGTCACATATAAGCAATTAAATAATTTGAAATTATTTTCATCTGGTAAATCTGCACTAGATACTAGCTGTAGAACTAAGACACATTTTAGATGATGCAATAATATAGGTTCTAGTGTGAATTGAGACTTGACCCAATCCATTAAAATTAATTCCACACCAGCCAGGAATATAGAGTAAGATTTAGAATTTATATGAACTCCCGAACTTCAATATTTTATGTTACAGTTTGTGATTCTAAAACACACAAACATGCATATATTAGGAGGAGTAGTGGGATTCAATTTTTTTTTACTACCAGTTCTGTGCGCATGGCTTGGTGGGCGTGGTAGGGAAAGGATACTGTAAAATCTCCAGTCAGAGGTGGTATTTGCTGGTTCTCCAAACTACTCAAAATTTCCACTACCGGTTCTCCAGAACTGGTCAGAACCTGTTGAATACCACCTCTGGAGGAGTTTTTTTTTAAATTTATTTTATATTGGGATTTCTATGCCGCCCTATCTCCCGAAGGACTCAGGGTGGCTCACAACAATAAAAAACATATAATATAAACATTAAAAAACAATTAAACCAACATCCCAATATAACAATTAAAACTGACAAACTACCACTAAAACCCCACCCCCTCCATCAGTCCAGGTTGGCAAGCTGGAAAAGCCATGTTTTCAGGCCACAATGGAAGGATTGAAGGTCAGGGGCCACCCGAAGCTCCAGGGGCAGCTGATTCCACAGGGTGGGTGCTCCCACAGAGAAGGCCCTACCCCTAGGGGTCACCAGCCGACACTGTCTGGCTGACGGCACCCCAAGGAGGCCCTGTCTGCCGGAGCACATGGGACATGGGGAAGTCGTTGCTGGCAGCAGAGGTTCCTTCAAATACCGGTCCTAAGCCATGTAGGGCTTTATAGGTGAGTACCAGCACCTTAGTTACTAAGAAAAGTGTGAAAAATACTAAGTACAACAAATGCATTTTTCTATTACAGGTTGCACATGAAAGGTATGCAGACAAGGAAAAACAAAATCCTGCTTTAGAAATGCTTAGGAAAATAGGCTATCAAAAATTCTGCAGTCTTCCTCCCTTTGAAGTAAGAAAGGTAACAGGAATTACATTTGCAGATCTGTTTTTCTGTACACAGCACTAAAGCACCATGCTCTTCCACAGCAAATC
The DNA here is from genome assembly GCA_009733165.1 of Naja naja. Taxonomy (NCBI): domain Eukaryota; kingdom Metazoa; phylum Chordata; class Lepidosauria; order Squamata; family Elapidae; genus Naja; species Naja naja. Next base: position 19,443,231 of record CM019154.1, on the reverse strand, counting down.
CATTGTGTGGCAGAATAATGAGCCTTAAGTTTCTAACTAACAAGAATTCTATCCAGCCAATGGAAAATAGTTTTATACATCTCTAATTGATTAAATACGTTTATTCACCTTAAATATGTAAAATTGATTTCAGCAGATTTCTTCTCCTCTTTCAGTGCTTTTAGTATCTAGCCAGAGTGCATTTCCATTTTGTCCTCATATCTATATAACCTAGAAACCTTCAGGTTTCCATATCACACAATACAAATTTTAGGGAATATTTATTATGTACAGAGGAGTTAGTTGCTATGGTTGCAAATTAATATAATAAATTAAGAGAATAGTATCATTTTATGGAAATGCACAAGAAAATGATTTGATTTAATGAAGATTTGATTGACTTGTCCCCAGGGATGGGATCCGACCAGTGTAATTACCGGTTCGGTGATTTTATGTTTTGCACGCGCATGTATATTGTCAGCTAGCTGCCTGGATAGCTGAGCAGCACTACGCGCAGGTGCACAGCAGTTGGAAAAGCACTTTTTTCCTGCTTTTTCAACTGCAGCCATGTCACGCAAAGCAGCTGTGGTTGAAAAAGCAGGAAATAAAGGTCAGGTAAGAGCCCAGGCGGGCAGGTAGGCCAAAACAGCAGCAGACATAGAACCAGTTCTATGTATGCTCTCTGTCTGTTGCTCTTCAGAGCTACCAGTTCTACAGAGGTGGACAGAACTGGTGGAATCCCAGCCCTGTTTGTCCCACAATTGGACTGACTTCAGTGAAATGAATGAAATATGATAGTCACAAAGAACTTTTGTCCTGGTTCCAGGTTGAAAGAGAATGTTTGCTTTTCTATTTCCCTCTTATTTACAATGCTGGGTAATAGAGTGAGTGGTATAGAGTGAGTGGTATTATGGTCTCTCTGTCATTGGCCTGATTAAACAGTTATTGAGCCTTATCATTTCCACAAATTCTCCTTGTTAAAAAAAGAGTTTGGGAGAAGAATGTTCATTTGCTTTTCTGCTCTTTGAACATATTTTTTTTCTCAGTGTCTACCAATGATTTTCTTGTTTTTCTGCTCATTCTATTTTCTGAGAAAAAGAGAAGAGAGACCATTCTGTTGCTCTGGCTTCTTGTGATTGGTTCATTTTGTGTGTGTTTCTACCTTTTCATCAAATCCATAAACTATTAAAATCCTTTGATCTATCCAAGTGCGACCTTAGGGTATGGTCAGAAAACTAAAAAAAGCAACTGACATAATGTGATCAAAGCTCCATCTACGTCTTATGTGAAACACATGTCTAACAGACAAAAGAAACAGGCAAAGCTTTGATTGATCTTGTCATCTTGACTTTCTTTTCCCTCACTCCTTCCAAAGACCCTTGTATTTATGTGATCTGCTCTCTAACTTTACCCTTATACCAACTAATGGAATCTTACATTCTGTGCTAGCTGTTCTGATTTAACTAGAATTTCCACTCAGCACTCTGAATGCCTTAAATTTTAATGACCTATTTTATTTTAAAGTTCCTTGTAAAAGCAAGCTTTATTCAAAAATTCCAAGAAGGTGTATGCTAGGCCAAATGTCACTAGCCAAACATATACATATATTGTATTGTACATGTATATGTACAATAGGTGATGGCAAGGCTACAGGTGGCTCTCCCCTACACAAGACAACAACTTTTTCTCTGAGTGTCTGTCTCTGTGGCATTATACCTGTGTAGCAGCCTGCTTCAGCTGATTCTGCTAAATTGGGCAGAATGTGGTGAGGGGGTCATAATCATGGTTATCTGTCCAGAAGGGCCCAAACTTTTCCAATGATTCCCAATTTAGCATCTCACTGAAGTCAGTAATGAAGAAAACAAGTTTGCTAACCAGCTATGTCAACACTCCTAGCTTTCTAGAATGATTCCATTCAAAAAGGCAAATTAGTGGTCACTCTTTACTCTCATATCAAGCAGCTAACTTTTGACAGTTTCAAAAATGTTTCTGGTAAGGTATTTATTGCAGTTGGTTCAGCACAACCTGAACTCTTTGTTGGAGGCCACCTTCTCAGTTGTTCCATCTATAGGCAATAAAACATCACCCCACCATGATAGTAGAGGAAAGAGATGACCATGCTATTACCAAAACCTAGCTAGAAGCATGATGGTGTTTCCTATCCAAGATCTGCTCACCAAAAGGCGATGGCAGTGATCCTTTGTGAGATCTCAGCTGGTACTGGGTACCCTGTTCCAAAAATAGTTTAATATGAATGCCTTTGCATAAAGCTGGGCTCCAGAAATAACCTGTGCATCACCACTCTAGCTACATAGCAGCAATTCTACCTCAGCCTCTGCCAAGCTGGTTATCCTGAAAATACTAGATTGTCCTCATTTTTCCTTCAGGGGAAGAAGTGGTATTGATATATGCTGCTGGAAAATCAATAAGACTCACATGTCTGAGAAATGGAATTTTATTTTATTTTACTTTATTTTATATATCCCTATTTCTAGGGACACTTGTATCAAAATATTTACAATGGTTACACATAAAATAAATGTTGAGAAATGGCAAGTATGACAGAACATAATCTAGCAAATACATGTAAAAACAGTATAATGAAGAAAGCAAGAAAGAGAATACTGTTTATACTAAACTTGCAACCCTGAACCCCTCCTTAATTTTCATATCACTCAAGTACAATAAAGCAGAGAGAGTATTAGCAACTTCCTAAGCATATTTCCATTATTTTGAACTGATCTATGTGGTAGGAAGGCAAATGGTAACTGATGTAATAGGAAGTCTTTCTACTTTAATATAGCAATTTTCTGCTTGGTCCTCTATTTGCAAAATTTAATTAGCCGATCTTATCCCTTGGGAGACGAACTATATGCAATAAAAACATGGGGGTGGGGGGAGAGTTAAGAAGGGCACACACACACACAAATCAGAAGTGTTGTTTCTATTATCACAAAATTCTGACTAAGGAACCCTGTTTTATAGTACAAATAATTTCTTTCTTGACCAATGCAATATTAAGGTCTGCCCCCATCATACATTATATATTATAGTTTAAATGCAAGTTCTAACATTGAAAGCCCCACTTTAACAATGTTCCACCCCATCCCCCATTCTATTCAATGAAATGAGAAAATGTTTTATCTAATTTGATGCTGGGAGATGAGATCACATGAGCCAGAGTTGAATGCCTCAAGGATTGACAGCTTGAAGAACACAAACTTTATGGACCCAACAGTTCTATCTTCATAGTGTAGTTGTGTAAAATGGACACATCAAGTTTTTTCTAGAAAGTTGCATATCTTAATGACATGCTTTATAATTAGGAATATTGTTTGCCTTTCTCCACCCTATCCCATCTTCCTTTACCATTCACCTCTTTTTCATTCCTCAACGGCCTCTGCCTTCTATCTCGTTCAACAACAGCAGCACTATTTCTTTACATGACAATAAAGAGTGGAAATTAAATATTTTAAAACATTAAATTTAAAGGGCACAATTTAGATAATATTAAAACAGGTTGATTTTTCACAATTTGTATCTTTTAATTCCAAGGAATTTTTGTATGGAAAAAAGAGAGGTGCACAATGAAGTAACATGTCTCCCATTCCAAATTTGGAAAATAGGCACAGTGATAAATGGAACTGGTTATGGAATAGTTAGATGGCTTAGGAGATACTGGTTAGTATGAGAAGTAATTACAGTTCTGTCACCCAGTACTTCATTGCTATCCTTTAGCATCAGATGACTGAGGCAAGCACCTCATTTTATTTTATAATGTGGCCAGCTCTAACACTGTTTAATTTGGAAGGGAGGTTGATACTTCTAGTGTCTCACTTCATGATATCTTCTTGGATTACTAGAAATGGGTGGGTGGTGTTCATGGGTGTTATGTCATGCTGCTGAAGGATCAAGAAAGAAATTGAACAACTTATTTATTTCTGCCTTTTTGGCTGTCAGTGAAGGAGAACATTGAAGCCTTTGAATGGAGTCTGGGAGATATCACGTGAAGATTCTTCAACCATCTTCATGGTCTTAGATTCATAATAGGAGAGAGTCTACAGCAATTCTCTCTTGTGGAGTTTTCTGTGTTTCAGCATGTTGGGTGAGTAGTGTATTCATGATTTTTGGCAAACATCTCATAGCAAAGTGAGTTCACAACCCTCCCACAAGTCCCCCAATTTCTAATCTTCCCTCTCTATTTTACCCTGACAACTCTCATTTTTTCCTGAGTACAAGATACAGGATCCCAATAATGAAGCTAAAGCAAAAGCAGATCCAGGCAAGTATAAAGGAATATCCGTGGTGACTGTCTTTGTAATAGTGAGAAAATCGGGCCGTATAGATCGAGGCAGCAATCAAAATAAACAGCCCTGTGAAAACAAAAGCAACCAAACAAATAAATAATAAAATAAAGTAAAATTGGGAAGACACTTTAACTCTTTATCCAAACAATTGTAGATTTCACAATGAAAAGAACTGGAAAGAAAAGGATTAACTTCCCTTATTTGAATATTGAAAAAAATCCAACTGCTTTGTTATTATAAAATAAATATATATTTTGTTTTGAGGCATATGATTTATGATTACCTTATCGGATGGATTTTTAAAAAATTCAAAACCTAACACTAATAATGATAGGACTCAGTTGCATGTCTGCAGTAATTCCATATAGAGCCATAACTGATATTCTGAACACTGAACACATTATTTTCCCTTACCCATTTTTCTGTCTTTTTCCCTTCCTTATCACCATGCCTGATAAGAAGTTCTTGAAAACTCTGATGCCTGCATATGCTAATTTGTAAACTTGAGTTGGTCTAAAAAAGATTGTTTCAGGCTCAGTATAGAATACTTCTATAGTCTCTTATATAGACAAAGTCTATCTGAATGCCTTGGAATTATTATACTTTCTTCTCTTTAGTAGGCCCCTGATAGTAATGTAACTGTTTCTGTAGCCTGTCACTGAAAATAGTATCTCTTTCCACATATAGTGATTTTTTTTCATTTTTAACATTGAGCCCCTTGTCCAAGTTCCCCAAGTTCCCCAAGTGAAAAAAATATAGAAAGGTAACCAAAAGTAGCCTTTCACAATTATAAAATATCCTCCATGTGGAATTTTCCCTGGTACCTTAAGAGCTATCAAAGAAAGAAGACTTCATGTTTAAACTTTGGTTTTCTATTTTCTTATTTCTGATAAATATTTTATTGTTTAAGCAATGAACTATGTGCCTTTTGCATCCAATAAAATTATGAAGTAATAGATAATAGTACTTCACATAGTATTAGATAGGGTTCCTACTTGAGGAGGAGGTTGGACTAAAAGACTTCCAACTCTGTTATTTTGTTATGTTTACATTCATAAGATGATGGCCAGGATATACCATCCTTCTCCAGTATTTTGGACTAATTTCCAGTTTGCTACTATAGGCAATGGTTTTCCTTACAGCAAATCAGCATAATGGATCCAGTGATGTAGAAGCGTTTCCCCTTCTCCATGGTGAAGAGTTGTACCACAAACATGACCAAAGAGATGAAGGAAAAGATGATGGCCAGGATCATGAAGGCCTGCACAGCCTTGAGGGAAGCTAAAGACACAAGGCAGGAAAGAGATAAAGGAATGCAGGAGTTCAATCTACAGCAATATATCATTAAAGCAATATCCATAGATGAAAATAAACAGTATATTACCCAAGTCATCATCTGAAACAATGAGGTCATGGCAACTGTTTTCTGAACATTGCTTCCAGAGCCCTGAGGAGTTTGTTTTGCCAGAAATGGTGGTTGCGATCCAGACCTAAAATAAAGCAGAAGAAGCTTTCATATTTGGATTACTTCCCTTCAGGAACTGACATCAAGCTAAAACTGGAAGCCAGGTTAGCTGAACTTTTGCAAAACTGTCATTCAATAATTACTAGGTTTTCCAGAAAGGGTGATGTTTTTGTACCAAAAGACATTTTGGATTATGCTGAGATATAACTGATACTAGAGTATTTTTTCAGCTATAGAATACACATTGATATGTTTTGATATGATAATTTTGATATGTTTATGATAATATATACTTAGAAAAAAGAGTTTGCCAAAATGGAAGGCAATTACTGATGTGAAATATAACATTAATTTAGGAATGTAGTTGTTGCAAAATCAAGTCTAGGTTGGTTATTCGGACCAAAGGACTAGTCTTCCAAGTTTTCATGCTGGAGCCCATCCTCAGGGAACTTCTCTCTACTATAATGTGTGCCTTGGGCACACATCATATTTATGTGGTGCCTTCCTATTGGTTGACTGGTGTGTTGATGGATGGCTATTGGTTGTTGTTTCCTTCTGTTGCCAAGACCTTGGCTCCTAAGTACCTGATAAGTTGTGGTAGATCAGTACTCCTGTTGACTGACAAGGGATCCATTTCCCATGTTTCAATTATTTCCCTAGCTATCTTCGTACCAGCATGGCCAACAATCTTAGTTGCTGCTAAATTGAATGTATGTCCTTGTTCATTGCAATGTATTTGCATTCATTCAATAGTTATCATTGCTCAGGAAATACTATAATTAGCAAGTCCTAATTGGAAGCTCATCTAGAAAATCCATTTTGAGTTTCCTTTATTCTTGGGGAAGGGGAGAAAGGAGATTGGTTTCCAACAAGTGAAATAGCTATTGATAAAATATTTATTTTAAAAAACTTGTTATGTTCAAACTACTTGCAAAGTGGTATTGAGACTGCTGTTGTTGTAGCAAATTTGGAAATGTTTGAAACCAATCATGATCTAAGATACAGAAACTGGGGGAAGGAAACTCAGTGGGTATAAAATGAGAACATTTGAACCTAAGAACTGCCAGCTGGATTACACCAAAGGGCTATTTACTCCAGCACTGTATCACACAGTGTCATGTCTGTTTCATCTGAGAAATTTATGAGACAGCTCTTTTCATTGTTGTTTCCCAGAGGCTAATGTCTAAAGTACAGTATGCTGCATTTATTCTGGAGATAGTTTACAGCCACTCAGGCTACTAGTCACCAATAGCTATGCCTTCCTGAAATATCTACATCTCTCTTGAAGCATTTAAAGGGATAGCTATTATCACATTTATCTCTCCTGAGCTTCTTGGCTTGTGATAGGAAGACATATTTACTGCTTTGTCCTAGGTAATGAAAATGAATTAGCTTTGACTTTCAACACCTTAATACAATCATATACACATTCCTTTGAAAACTGTATGATATGGTGATGGTTGCTCCAACTGATGGTGTTTGTCCTTGTATGCCAGGTATAAAGAACTGCCTTGTACTAGTTGACCTATTTCTTCACCAAGTGTTCGGTATTTTCTGTTCTGACAATGTCTCAATGGCTTGAAGCGGGAACCTCTTACATCATCTTGATCTGATCCTTTTCAATTAGGACCCAAATACATAGCCTACTGCATGAAAACTACTACTGTTCCACTAGGTATGATCCCTTCCTAGAGATTATTTAAGGAGAGCTAGCTTATCTGTTCACATAATCCTCAGCCTTCTGTTCACAGGGTTTGGATCTACAGTACTTCCTCAGCAAGTCAGAAATTTAGGATTATCTTTTTCAAAAAAGAAAATAGAGATTGTCAAGTTTAGATTTGTACTGGATGTTAGGATAAAACAGTCGCTAATGGCCCCTTGACTTTTTGTTGAAGAACTGGAATCTAATAACTGAGATTATCAATTCAGTGAAATATAGAACAGCAAATTCAGGAAGCCATGAAATGAATGACATAAAAGATGATCAATTCAGAAAAGTCTACTTTAACTACTGACACTGAATTAAATTTAAAAAAAAGTTTGCCTCATCATCTCTTGCAATAATATATCTTAATGCTTGCTGCATTTACTGTTGTTTATAACACAACATATTTATAAATCATAAAGAAGGCTGAATCACTCCCATTCATGGGCATAGACAGGAGGGGGGTCAAAACCACAACAAATGCACTGCAAATCACATGAAACTTTGCCCCTCCCTTGTCTGTTTTGATGGCCCCACCACCACCACAGATGAACAGTTCCCATTGCGTTAATACTAGAAGCCAGACTGGCTGCTCCATGAAGTGGCTTCCCTATCATTTTGAGAATTCTCAATTACAATGCAGTCACATTCCCAGATTTTAAAAAGTGAAAATAATTTATTAACAAGTATCCTTTAGGAATCATTAGGTGCTAGATGCCTGCAGAATGTGGCGGAAAGGGTCATACTTCTGATGTCATAAATATTGTAGTCCTTCAACTGGATTTTGTCTTGAGCTAAAGAGTTAGAGTTATTTGCTTTTTGATGCATTTGTATCTTTAAAATATTTTTAATATAATCTGATATGTTAGCTATCATTTCATTTATAGATGGACCCCTTAGGCTAGAAATATATTTTCTATGCTTCTAGGTTATAGTGCGCTGAATAGAGACCCATTTACAGCAGATTTATTTAGAGGAGGGCCATTGAAACAAATGAAAATACAGTTGTTTATTTCTTTATATAATTTCCTTATAATTTTGGAGGCTGCCCAATTCTTAGAATTGCAGACATATATATAAACTTAAAGCAACTTTAAAAACAAGATTAATGGGATATATGGGCATCAATTTTTCAGAGCCTAGTCTAAGATACAGATCTTACTACTACTTTATGAAAGGGTATAGGAGGAACAGCAGTGAATTATTATAACTTACAACGTGAAAATGGTTCCTTGGGTTTTATTCCTTGTAAAACCCATCCACATGAATGTAACTGAGTGTTCCTGAGCTTTAAAAAAATCTATACATTATTTATACAAAAAGGGAGTTAGGCTGAGTACTTCAATGGTACCCACACAGCTGATGGGGCCCATTTGGTCTGAGAGAATCTGATGGAGAAAACATGGAGAAGCAGAGTAATGGACAGAGTATTTTTATTCTGGCTGCTTACTTCATGACATATTTTGGAGGAAATCCTTGGGGAGAGAAATCTAACTGCATGTTTGCTATTTTCCATATTCAAATGAGAGTCGTGAGAATCTGGAATGCATACAACAAAGATATCCCTAAGTATCTCTCTCTATTCTATTCTCATAGATTTCTGGTGAGGGGAGATAGATGCCAAATACTGGAAGAACAGAGGGCTGAAAAAACAAAGAACTTATTATGGTTTCCTGAGTTTTTTGGCTTCTGAATATCTTTCCTGTTTTTGTTCAATAGTACGTTGACTTGTGTGCCATGGGTGTGTATGAGTGTGTATAAAATAAGTAGGCTGCTTCAGATAGAAGTATCCAGCAGATGTCATCATAAACTAAAGCAAAGGAGCCAGTTGATATGTAAATATGTGTGGCCAAAGCAACAATGAGTAGGTCATTCCACTGTCTTCCTGCTTAGTTCTCTTCTACTGTTCATCAGCTAGTCATCCAGAATCAATGCTGTGAAATCCAAGGAGGCTTCCTTCTTATACTTATTCATGCAACATTGGGTGTGGGTCATTGAAAATCAGTCCACAGCTGATTTTTTAGTACACTGTTTTTTTCCCAAAGGAAGTGGTGGAAAAAGAATCTGGAATTTTGAATCTTTTACCAGAAGTTTTTTTAAAAGCCACAAGTACTTCTCCACTATCCCCAGAATTGCTCAACCATGCTATTGAATCATTATAAAATAAATAATTGGGAAAAAAACTGATCCCTCTTATTTGCTTATCTCCTGATTGTGAGCTTATTGAGATTAGTCTAATTAAGAGAACATAACAGAAATTATGTAGTTTAGCGCTAATGTCTCTAACAATATCAAATCAACCATACATTAACTTTACTGAAATATTCATAGTCTATAAAAGGAGTAACAATAATTGGGGTATTCTTTTGTATTTGATTATTCATTTATGATTAATGTTAGCAAAACTAAAACCATCTTAAATTTATCTTTCCAACCTGATCACCACTGGACTTCAAGCCATATTACCAGCTGCATAGACTTTGGATTGTGGAAATTTTAGCAGATCAGGAGGGAAGCAAATAAGGCCAGGTTGCTTCACTTTTAACCCTGGTTCTTTTGAAGTATCAACCAAATTAAACATGAAAGGTTTTTAATATAAGAGGGAGGGAGAGAGAGGGAGAGGGAAGGAGCGAGGGAAGGGAAAGTGAGGGGGAGAGGAGGGAGGGAGAGAAAAGGAGAAAGAGAAAAAGAGTTAACAAAGCAATTCCTGCTCAATTAGGAAAAAAAACATTGGACTTCAAAACCTATACACACAGTCACCAAGGGCAATCATAAACATTGGAAAAGCCTCTAGCTTGTGCTGAGTTAATTTTTTATAACTGTTGTAGGAGAAGAGCCATGCTAGTCTATGGTAGACAAAAATCAGGACAACTTTGGAATCACTTTCCAACTAACACATTTTATTACATTTTAGACATAAGACTTCACTAGCCACAACATCAAATACTGAGCTATAGTTCCCAAAGTCCTATGCCTTGTAAATAAAATGTGTTAATTTGAAAAGTGCTGTAGACTCTTTCTGATTTGTGTATCTGTGCCTGTCCGTGTGTGTGTGTGTGTGTGTGTGTGTGTGTCCATGTGAACTTTGTTTTTAGTAAACTGCATCTAAATACTAAACTGAGTAGTTTCAATTCTTCAAGCAATGTTAGAAAAGGCTATTTTGTGATCAAATTATATACTAACAGTTCTTCACTGCCTATTGCATATCTGTGACATAGCATTTTTGACATTTGTAGAGTCCTTGGTGTTTCCTTGAACTTGGATGTTTGTATGTTTGTGTGTGTGTATATGTGTGTGTATGTTTTTTTATTTTGCAGACATTTCATTAGCCATCTAGGTAAAATCCTCAGAGCTTTTGTCAATCATAATAACAAATTAAACAAATCTTAAAATACATGCAAATTTTGTTCAGAGGAATTTCTACAATGCAGCCCAAAATGCCTAGTACTACGGAATTTAATGGGTGCATTATCTCAAGGCTACTTTTGATAAATTCTTTGCTTCCTGACCAAGGGTGTGGTATGGAGCCTGTCTTTTTTTGCACAGAATGAAAAAAAATCCTTTTGAAATTTACGGGGTGGGGCCATGGTTGTGCTTAATTTATTCAATGCATAAATAAATGTCAAAAGTTTTATCTATTTTTTTACATTAAAAATGCCTTATCTGCACCATTTCCTGGAATGGTGTTTTTAATTATTGAAAAAAAATAGAAGAAAGCTGTGTGTGATGATCCAATACTGACATTAGACTTCCTTCTCTTCTGATTCTTGGTTGATTTATTCGATGCTTTAGGAACAAGGTTTTCAAGCTCAACATTTTGGAAGAGTGGAAGGAACAAATTTAGAAGAAGATTGCTTTATGTGGGGTCTTGCAAAGTGGTTAGACCAATTTTTCACAACCATGGCAACTTTAACATATGTGGACTCCAGAATTCCCAGCAAACATTCCTGAACTTTGAATCTTGTTCAGCCACAGGTAATTCCCAGTCATAGAACCACAAAATTACAGAGTTGAAAAGCACATCAAAGGTCACTTAGTTTAACCTCTTGCTCAGTGCAAGATGCAGCAATACAGATTCCATGAAGTGCTAATTTAGCCAGCAAGTGCAAGCTTAATTCTATTGGTTTTTAATTATCACAGAGGGCAAGTAAAATTGGTACATGACACAGCAAAAGAAAGATAGCTACACAGATTCATTATATGGTATAGTATTATCAGTGTATGTGAATGCAAGCAGACCTAATCAGTCATAAACTGAAAATTTTAAAAGAATTCAGTTAATCAAAATGAGTTAATTTATTTATATTTATTTATTTTATTTATATTTGAACTTGTATGCGCCCCATCTCCGAAGACTCAGGCTCACAACTAAAACACAGAACAATAAATATTTAAAAAGACATTAAACTAACAAGCCCAAATATAAGACATAACAATACAATAAAATATATTAAAAAACCCATCCCTCCCCAAAGGAGGGTCACAGCCAGGTTGGTCAAACAACCAAGTTTTTAATTAGCGGGGAAGATGCGGAGATCAGGGGCCAGGCAGAGCTCCAGAGGCAGTTGATTCCAGAGGTGGGGGCCGCAGCAGAAGGCTCGTCGTGGGAAGTACCAGCCGGCATTGAACCGCCGATGGAACCCGAGGAGTCCTTGCCTATGAGCCCGCACAGGGTGGCGAGCTAGCTATTGGAAGAAGCGCTCCCTCAGATATTGGGGACCCATGCCGTGTAGGACTTTGAATGTTAAAACTAAAACCTTGAATCTCACCGGGCGTCGGCAGCCAATGCAGGCCACGCAGGAGGGGGTAACATGGGAGAACGGGTAACTCCCATCACCACCAGCGGCGCATTCTGCACCAACTGCAATCTCGGATGGTATGCAAGGGCAGTCCTAGATAGAGAGCGTTGCAGTAGAGTCTCGAGGTGACAAGGGCATGAGTAACCGTCGTGGGCGTCTCGATCCAGAAAAGGCAAAGTTGTCGAACAAGGCGGAGCTGGGCAAAGGCCCCTGGCGGCGGCCCCCACCTGCTCCTCCAGCGGGCCGTACATCCAGGAGGACCCCCAGATTCCGTGCCCTATCCACAGGGGTAACACCTCCCCTATGGCCAAGGATAAACAATCCTGGCTGGGCGAGGCAGCCGACCGCAAAGCCACTCAGTCTTGGCGGGTTGAGTCGGAGCATGTTCCTACTCATCCAGGTCCGTACCGCATCCAAGCACCGGGACATCAGGGAGAGGGCATCGCTGATCTGGCCAGGGGTGGAAAAGTACAGCTGAGTGTACTGATGGAATTTCACCCCAAAGCCACGGATGATCTCACCCAGCGGTTTCATGTAGATATTAAATAACCCCTCCCACTAACACCGATTGCGAGCCCTAAGAGGTAGGAGGAGAACCACTGAAGAACAGTGCCCCCACTCCCAACCCCAGAGGCGGCAAAGGATACCATGGTCGATGGTATCGAAAGCCGCCGAGAGGTCCAATAGGACCAGGACAGAGGAAAAACCCTGTCCGGGCCTCCAAAGATCATCCATCAGCGACCAATGCCGTCTCCGTGCTGTAACGGGTCGGAAGCCCGATTGCGGATCCAGGTAGTCCGCTTCATCCAGGAAAAGCGGAACCTGCTGAGCCACCACACTCTCAACAACCTTCGCCAAAGCCAAGGTTGGAGACCGGACGAAAGTTGTCAACACGGTCGGGTCCAAGGCAGGCTTCTTCAGGAGGGGCCTCACCACGCCTCCTTCAAGGCGGAGGGAAAGACACCCTCCCTCAATGAAGCGTTGACAACTGCCGGAGCCAACCGCAGGTGCCTCCCTGGCGGCATAAGTCAGCCAGGAGGGACACGGGTCCAACAAACATGTGGTGGAACTCAGTCGCCGCATAATCCTGTCCACTTCATCCTCGGAGACAGGATCAAACTCATCCCAGATAACAATGGCCAGACTACCCACAACTCGTTCCTCCGACCACTGCAAATCAGAGGACAACCCGTCCCGAATGCGGCGATCTTATCCGCCAGATATTGACCAAACTCCTCAGCCCTGCCCGCAGTGGGTCCGGCCCCCCTCAAGCAAGGAGGAAGCGGGTAACCCGAAACAGCGGCTGGCGGTTATCGGGCGCTATGAGAGTGGAGAGATAAGACCTTCTGCCTCTCCCATAGCTCTACCAGGTAAGTCCTAATGTAGGCTCTTAGCTGGGCACGATCGATTGAGCGGGTAGACCTCCACCTGCTCTCTAAACCCCACGACGTTTCATCTCCCGAGCTCCTCAGTATACCAGGGAGCAAACCGGGATCCACGGCGTGTAAGGGGCGCATGGGGACAACCCTGTGAGGGCCTCCCGCGCGTTGCCAGGCCACTGCCAGATCCTCGGCAGAGTCGTGAGCAAGGGAAGAGGGAAAAAACCCAGTTCTGCCTGGAACCTTTCAGGGTCCATCAGGCCTGGGCGGAACCACCTAAGTGGCTCCTCCTCCCAGCAGTGGGGGCCTGTTGGAAGACCAGCCGTGGGAGATAGTGATCAGACCATGGAACGGCAAGGCTGTCAAAGTAGCCTGCCCTCTGTCACTCCGCCACCGCTCAGAGACAAAAACTAGGTCAAGAGTATTTCCCCCTCATGAGTCGGGCCTTGAATCAACTGGGTCAGGCCCATAGCCTCCATAGAAGCCATGAACTCCTGGGCCAAACCCGGCCCCCAGGGAAGGCAGATTAAAGTCCCCAGAACCATAAGATCCGGGAGCTCCACCGCCACCCCAGAGAGGAGGTCGAGAAGCCCAGGTAGGGCGCTGCCACACAGCTGGGGAAAGGTATGTAAGCAGCAGGCCCACCTGACCACTAGGCCCCCACCTCACAAGGAGGGTCTCACTCCCGCCTATCTCTGCAACAGTGACCTCCCTTGGAAACAGGGTCTCCCTAATAACCACGGCCACCCCACCACCCCTACCCTGAGCCCGTGGTGGGTGCAGAACCCGAAAACCTGGAGGGCATAAATCAACCAGAGGGACACACCTCCGGGCCCAACCAGGTCTCGGTGATACAAGCCAGGTCCGCAGCCTCTCCTCAATGATCTCGGAGGAGGGAAGATTTATTAGCCACGACCTGGCATTAAAATACACCAACCTAAGGCCAGGGATCCCAATTCCGATGCTCCCTAGGGAGGAGGCCACAGGGTCGGAGCGACCGCACAAAGATGGCAGTGCGTGCTCCCAACACATGATATGGCCCTGTGCCTCGGCGTCCTCTGCCAATTCCAACCACCCTGGGGATCGCGGTCCCCACCTCACACCCTGAAGCCCGCCACCCCCCCCGCCCTCCCTACCGTGCCCGGGCTGAAGAAAGACCCCTCTGCCCCCTCCTAACCCCTTAAGGCGACCAATTAGAAATTTTAAAAACCTCCCTTCCGAGATAAACAAAATTTAAAACCCTTGGTCATGCTATGCCCCCTCTCGGAATAATAAACCCGTCATCGAGGAGGGGCTTTGACAAAGCAGCGGGACATCTCAGGGACAGGGGAACACCCTGAGCGCAGCTCAAGAGAAGAGTAGATATATCCCATAATGGTTATTGCTAGGGAGTAGTCAAGTCCAGAATAGATGATAAAAGATGGTAAAAGTTCAGTTCGCCAATGGTCAGTCAGTTCTAGAGCCAAAAACAACAGAAGACTTCCGCCCGGTGGCATTCTCACTACCCACCGGGAAGTAAGTTCTGTGAACTCTGAGACAGCTCAAAATCCTCTCTCTCACCGAGGGAACAGTCATCAGGATAGCTCTAGTCCGGGGGGGCAAAAACACCACTGGTCTCTCACCTCAGTGGTGCTAAACAACATGGCATGCTCCCACCACACCATGTGGCCCCGGGCAACTGAAGACAGATCGTTGCTTTTGTTACTGACTTTTTTAATGCACAAAAGACATTTCTGTAATAATATTGGAAATGAATGGTGCTACTCTGCTTGTCACAATTTGATAGGAAATGGTGAAATAAATGTTAAAGCTTTGAGAGGAAGAAATAAATCTGTTTTCAGCTATTATTTGGATTATCCACTTAGTGTCAGGAGTGTCAAACTGGTGGCCTGTGGGCTGGATGAGTCATGCACAGGCCACACCCACCCCAGCTCCGCGAATGGGGGAAACATTGTGAAACATCATGTGACAGCAACGTGATGCAGCGAGTTTGTCACCTGTGGCTTAGTTCTATATTTTTGAATAGAGAAGGAGAGATACTAGCACGCTCCACTCTGTGCTAATGTTCATATACTAGTCCTAGAACCTGTTTTAATGATTTCAGTGCTCAACACATCTGAAAAACATCAGAGTGAAATATATAGCTAGCTATTTAAAAGAATATTCTCAATACTGGTTTATATTTTTCTTTTGCATTAATTCAACCACATTTATTAATTTAGTTTTAGAAAGGACAATACAGAAATGTGTAAAATTCATCCTTTGTTCCTAGGTTTTATTGTGCTTTTGTCTCTGCTGCTCTGTATTTGTCAAGTTCCAGAAATATGTAATCTTGAAAGTGAGAGAGGACACAGTGTTTCAGCATGGACAGGAAGGAACCAAGCTAGATTTGTCATATAAACCAAGAATCCTGCCAAATGATGTCCCTCTCTCCCCATTGAGTTTGGCTTTGCCAAAGAGTTCATGAGAATGTTTTATGATTTCAAAACAGACAAGCTGAGAAAGACCTGGTAATTATACAACAGACTGTCTGGCAGGTGGGAGAGTAAAGGATCTTATAACTAATATGTCCTAACTCACTCAACTTGTTTCTGAGTGGGATGGGTCCAGGTGTTTTCAGGATCAGGATAAGAGAATGGAATGATCTCTATTTCATGCCTTTAGGCTGTTCTGAATTGCTGCTTTGTTTCAGTTAATAAATGAGGAATACGCCAAACCTTAGGGCGTTACTTCTTTGTAATTTTCAACAACAGATTTAGAAACCTTAACCCACATAAATAAACCAGAGGAGTTTTCTGTTGTTTTTTTCTGGAGGTGTTTTTGGAAAGTAGCTCAGCATAAGTATATTGTTGATGAGTTGACTTTTAAGGATGTGTAAATCAAGAATGTAGTGACCTGTCTTCCTCATGCCTGCCACTCTCCAAATACAGTCAATTCTATTTGGTCCACACAATACCCAAAACTGTAATGTGATTTATTTGGTCTTGCCTTAACATGCCTTGTGTGATCACATTTTAGTTTGCATACTATGGTTAAAGGCTTAGTATTGTGCAAACTAGCCAACTGTTGTTTATTTAATAAAATGTAGTTAAAAGATCCATAGTTTAGTGTGATGTCTGAAATCAGTGTAAATCCCAGATTCTTAGGCAGGAGGAAGGAAGCTGAAGTCTAACATTATTAAATGATCCTGCATTTAGGAAAATGTACTGGACTCAGTCTGAAAATGAAGGGACTGGCAGCTTGGAGCACATAGCTCAACAAGATCACTCGTTCTAGCCTACTCTGCCTTATTGTAGTAATAGGATTTTTATTGCTTTATAGCCAGGTATAAATAAACTACGTGCAGAACTTCCAGTAAGACTCACACATTTGTCTTTTTTCAAAATTGTTGTGCTCCTTATCTCTCCCTTGCCCCATAGAAATAGAAGCAGGATTTAAAATTCTTGATCATCCCCACTTATACTTTCACCCTGCCACTACCATGGGGCCCATAACTATCAGACGCTCCCAAACACAGAAAAGCCTCTGACTGCAAAAGCTTTGTTTGCCATGGATCTGAACCAAGTTGAGGAGATCCAACAGCTTGCTACTGCAGAACAGAAATGTTGAGAAGGTTTTGCTACTTACGTTAGCAATAGTGGAGACAAAGAGCATGATGACAGTGGCAATATGAACCATAAAAATTCCAGCCAGTAGTACCAACATCTTGGCTCTTCACTTCAGGAATGATCTCAGATACAGAGAAATCTTTGGGAGAGAAACAGATCTAGGTTAATCTAAAAAGCAAGCACTGAATGTAAGAGTGTGATTCAATATTAATTCTATGCAGGAAACAAAGGATGTATTTTTTAAAATCTGATCAGTGACAAAATGCAGTAAGTTGGATCTGCAAACACAGGGTCGACTTACAACCACCGTCGACTTATGACCACGATTGAGCCCAAAATTTCTGTTGTTAAATGAGACATTTGTTAAGTGAGTTTTGCCCCATTTTACAACCTTTCTTGCCACGGTTGTTAAGTGAATCCCTGCAGCTGATAGGAATTTTTAATTTTTAATAAGTTCATTTTTAATGTATTTATTGTTGTTATTTTTAGCTGTGAGCTGCCCCGAGTCCTTTTGGAGAGGGGGTGGCATACAAGTCCAATTATTAAATTAAATTATTAAATTAATAACCCGGTTGTTAAGTGACTCTGGTGTCCCTATGGACTTTGCTTCTCAGAAAATCACAAAAGGTGATCGCATGACCTCGGACAGAGCAATGGTCATACATATTGCCAAGCATCTGAATTTTGATCACACGATCATGGGGAAGCTGCAAAGTTGTAACTGTGAAAAACGGTCATAAGTCACATTTTTCAATGTCGTTGTAACTTTGAATAGTCATTAAATGAACTGTTGTATGTTCAGGACTACCTGTACTAGCAAATCTTCAGTTTAATTATCTTGAGATGTTAGTGAAACACTGAATAAAAGTCATACATATTTGAAAAAGGAGCCTGAATAAATAAATAAGTCTATGAAAATGTATAGCTGTGTAAACCTTTATTACATTTATTTTAATTTAAATCCTATTTCTTTACTAATTACATTTTATCCCAGCCTTCATTTAAAGCAGAGATGGAAAACCTGCTCCCATGAGACCTTGTTCTAATTTCAGATCTCACCCAGTTTCCCAACTTTGCCCTGCTTCATGGCTTTGCATTTGCCAACTTTTGCTCTGCCTTGCTCCCTCTAAATTAACCTTGGCAACATCAGGACTTCATCTCCCAGAATTCCCCAGCCAGCATGCTGGCATCCTGGCAACCAAGGTAGCACAGGCATAAACAAGGAAAAATACCACAAGCAGCCTATAAGGTGGGGCAGCCTATAAATTTTATAAAGAAGCAAACGAACAAACTTGGGACAATCCTGGAAGGGGCTCCTCCACCTGCATTTATTTTTATTACTATCCTGCAAACTCAACAAAGGATTTTCTCTCCTCTTTACTGGTTGGGGCTTTTCTCCTGGTCTAGTTCTTTATTCCAGGCACATGCTATAATTCCAGGGTCTTTGGAGAAAGCAAATAAGTTATTGCTTACTCAGTTTAAAAGCTCTGCTCCCCACTATAGAGACAATTACCTGCCAATCCACATATGTAGGTTCAGTAGTCTATGATACACAAGTATATCAAATAATTTGCAAGCAAAAAATATTGGTTTATGCATGATATAAGGTCTATCAATATTAGATGGCTAATGTTAAGCAGAGTTGCATGAAGCCCAACTCACACATGCCTTTTGAATGTCTTGAGAATAGTACCAAAAGACTTTAAAAGTTTTTCCAAATTGCAACTGTTAAAATGACAAAAGGGAAATATTTTCTGTATGACTAGTAAGTTTTCCGTATGACTAGTAAGTGAAATATTTTCTGTATGACTAGTAAGTTTTGCATTACAAATTATCATATCGTTGCTTAAGAGTTGCTTAAGAGAGGGAGCCATGTAAATAAAAAGAAATAAATTAAATTATATATTAACTATACTTGATTTTAATTAAATGTAAATTCCAATTAAAATTATGTTTTGCCCTGATTTCAACCACAATTTTTTGCAATGCAGTTCCAAGCACACTGTTCAAAGACCCAGGGCAGTCTTGCCAGAAAAAAGGTTGCACACTCTGATGTGATTTGGATTCTGTTTATCTCATCTAAATACTTCATTTTCTATCTAAGTTCATATAATGCTTTTGTATCTCTGTACCTAAAATAGGAATAAGAAAAGATATATGGTTTTGCTCTGAGCAAAACAATGCTCATCAGATAGGTACCATCTTTCATTTCAGTAATGATCCAATCTTCCAAAAAACCCAGCCATGTAGGCTTAATGAGAACTAATGTCAACCATGGAGTGGGTTCTTGGCATTTGTTGATGGATTTTTATAGTATATAAATATAAATATAGTGAAAGTATATTTATCTCATGAAACTCTCAACATCACAGTTAGCAATGTATTGTGCTTGGGATCACGTCCCGCAGAATAGTGGGTAAAATCAAGGCAAACTTCAAGGAAGGTAGGAAATGTGACAAGATATTGCAACATTAGAATAAGTGGCATTATTCTGGAAGCAGGATTCTCTTCCTGCCACCACTACCACCCTTAATCCAATGAATTCCATTTGTGAAGGCAATGTCTTCATATGTATATCAGTGGTGGGATTCAAATTTCTTTACTACCGGTTCTGTGGACGTGGCTTGGTGGGCGTGGCAGGGGAAGGATACTATAAAATATCCAGTCAGAGGTGGGATTTGCCAGTTCTCTGAACTACTCAAAATTTCCACCGGTTCCCCAGAACTGGTCAGAACCTGCTGAATACCACCTCTGATGTATATGCTTCCATAAATACCTCCAGGTGCTTTTGACCCTAACTCCCATGACTCCTTGTCAACACAACTAAATGAAATATGGAATTTTTAGGACTACTGGGCATGTCCTCCTTAACATGTGTTATAAGTCTTTGTTTGAATTTCCCACAGCTAGGATAAACTGTTCTTCCTGATTTTACTTAAGTGATAGAAATATATCTTGACCTCTGTTTTTTTTATCAATTCAGCAAGACAAAAACCTGCCAGAATATCTTACTCGTGGGAAATACCTAAAGAAAAAAAATAATTTGGACTTCATAAGGCAAAGTATTCCACAGAACCGATGGCCAGTTTCATTCTTGTTGCAGACTCAGCCTTCTCCAAGTGTTCTTCAGAAAGACTCAAGGTGAAACTAAAATTGGTTTCATATATCATAACCTGAGAGCTTTAAAGGCAACAAACTGGCAGCCAAGGCATAGTAGTTGCAACTTGATCCTGGTTTTAAAAAAAGTGCCTATTACTATCCTTGCTATTGCATAAGGAGACACTACTTATCTGTGAGTACGTGACCACTCTAGCAGGCAGTCTTCCCACATACAGTCTGCATTGGTTATTTCCAGATGGAAACCTTATTGTACAAGAATATGGCTGGCATCTGCAAAAGCAACATGCTAGGCTACTATCAGACTGGATGCAGTGACATTTAGGAAGACCTGTTGTTGGAGAAGAGGGATCAATGATGTTACTGTGGAGTTTTCTGCACAAGAACAATCCAGGCTTTGTAATGTGGGACCCACCCAACTCTTTTTAATTGTATAAGTCTGTTTCAGTACATTTCTGAAGAAAGCTGTCATTTATTTGTAATTAAGTTGATTCATGTTCCCATTCTTTCCTGACTGAACAACTAGTGATTATCTGTGGGATTTCTTAATGGTGCTGCAGTGTGTTTTTGTTAGGAAGTGGAAAAAACTCAACATCTTAATCATCTGCGACTCTGCAGCAATATAGAAGCAAATGCTAAATCCTGCATGACAGTGTTGGAATCTCTGGTCTCATGGCTTTTTTAAAAAAAATAACGGGCTAGCTATACATATGCTTCCTGTTGCCAAGATACTACATTAGCACTTTTTTCATCTCTGATAATACTTAACTTTTGGTCTACCTCACATCTGTCACACCAAAAAAATAGAGTCTAACCAGATATGTTATCATATTATCCCTAGAATGAAATTCCTAGAAGCTCAATGTTATTTTATAGGATTGCAATTCAATAAGGAGCACTTAGAAGAGTTTGTCTTAAGAAACAGCTGGGAGTGGCATAGCAGAATAGCAGTTTAGGCTGTTATGCAGCATTGCCCTCAGACTAAAAACAGCTGCAAATAAGAGGCTGGGACTGTGGAAACACTTGCAAAATAATCACTTTAGGGGTGGAGTCAATTTGCAACTGGATCTCACACTGTGGGAAAAATGATCAGGAAAGTAAAAACATCCATCTTGATTATTCTTGATGAGTAACATGAATACAAAACAGGCAAGTGAAACTACGTGATCATGGAAATGCATTAATGCTAAAACTTTATAGGTGGGTATCATTGTGGCAAAGGGACAAACAATAACTGTGCCATAACTTCTGACAGAGATTTAAAACAAATGCGCAATCTTAAGAAACAAATATTAGCTGTTCTTACCTCCTTTGTAACTCAACAAGTAGAACTAAAGACTAGTTGTTGCTACTATTTCTCTAAAAGTTGGGAGTCAGAAATTCCTGTTGATCTATTCAGAGGTAGACAACTTGTTTTGCTTACCAAGGGTTACAAATACAATTCCTGCTATCTTCTAGCAGGGCTAGGAAAAATTCTTATATGAAACCATGGAGAACTACCACCAGTGATGGTAGAGAATGTTAGGCTAGATGGACCAAACTTATTTCTTGATATTAGGTTCCTACTGCAAATCATTCAAAGTGACAAATAAATGCTGATATCCATTCCAATTTGCTAGCTATGCAACTTTATGCATTACTCAGAAATAAGTTCTATTGCTGAGCACACTGGTTTGTATCCCAAAAATTGTAAGCCGCCCTGAGTCTCCGGAGAAGGGCAGCATATAAATGTAATTAAAAATAAAAAAAATAAAAAAATTTCCAGTAGGGTTTATTCCTAGATACAGATGGTTAAGAAAGCAACTTTAATAAGTGGAGAAGAAAACTGTATTAGTGCCATTTTTGCTGCCAGCAGGCATTGTGCCTGTGATCAGAAAGTTAGAAACGGAATAGCTGTGATGATAAAATATATAATAATGCAGATTTCCTTTAACAATTATGTCATGGAAACCTTAATCTTAGAAATTTATAGAATCACATGTGTTACTCATTTATTCTACCATCCCTATTTTCTTTTCTTCATCTAATTGCAGGCCTGCATGCATGAGAGAACAGTTTTTAAAATTTATTTGATCTATTTTGGAACAAGATGATTACTTCACCCATTTTTACTAGGTCTATCCAATTTTATCATTTCCTCTCTAGCTCTCCTCCATCAAAATTAGTAACCAAACAGAACACTCAAGATGATAGAAATAAGAGACAGAAATGACATATTTTGTGCTCTAATCCAGGTATGAGTTAGATTTCTTCAGTGAATACATTCTCAAAACTTTTTCCCCTAAATCTCTTTCTGATGAAATATACTGGCCTTGCATGTTGAATACTAACAGTACTTCCAACCTCTATTTTCCTGCTATTGCTTTGCCCTTACAACTCCATTACCTTTCTTTTCTCTGGTACAGTGCAATAAATGGGAGGCTTATGATGATAGCAGGAGATGACATCATAAACATGCATTTTCATTTAATAACTGCAGGTAAAGCTATTCTTTTTATAAACGCCCAGAAGCCCAAAGCCATCCAATCAAGATGTACTTATCCCAAAATGATAATTCTTCAGGGCAAGGAAGTTGTTGATTTACTTAATTGGTAGTTCTATTCCTCAGTAATTATGGCTTAAATCCACTCCTATTCTGTGAATTCCAACAGTGATATTAGTAGTGGAAGTTCTATATTTAATTATGGAATGACAAGTTTAATGTAGCTTATTTTCCAGAGAACATTATATTCAATATTACAAGCCACAAAGGTGATTCTGTGAAAACAAATTCATGAGCAGTGTTGGCATTTTTCTTTTCTAAGAAACATTGCTAACAACTATTCTTACATGTATTCACAGAGAAGAATTCTTGAATAGACCCTAACCACAGAAAAGGAAATATATAATGAGGAACACCTTTGCATTTTGTCTATTATTTGTCCCTATGATGCAAAACTTTCCTGTAACTGTCTAGTTCAGGGGTCTCCAATCTTGGCCACTTTAAGACTTGTGGACTTAAGGCAGAATTCTGGGAGTTGAACTCCACAAGTCTTAAAGTGGCCAAGGTTGGAGACCCCTTATCTTGTTTGTCTTTATTTACTGGAAAACATTTCTGTCCTATCACTTCTGGTATATTTGACACAGAAGAGAGAATCAAGATGGCAACAGAAATACCTCATTGGAAAGATTATTCCAAAGGCAGTTGGCTACCATTGAGAAGGTCCAGTTCTGGGTAGCCACTTGCTGAACTTCATCAAAGGAAGATATCAGGAGTATGAGGCTAATGGAATTGCTATGCCCTTAGTCATCTGTTGATTAATTTTTCTAAACTTCAGGAATCACCAACTTAAACTTTCATATTTCAAAGAGGAACTATACATTTATCCTACACAATATTTACTTACGTCTGTTTGTTTATTTGTTTATTTATTTATTTATTTATTTATTGGATTTCTAAGCTGCCCCATCTCCCTAAGGACTGTGCATGCAATCATAAAAACAATACAAAATATTATACAATTAAAAAGAATTAAATAAGAAAACCAATTATCCTTCTAAAACAATAAAAACAATCATTAAAACTCCCACCCCCACCCCCCAGTCCAGGTCAGCGAGTTGGAACAACCATGTTTTTAAGCCCCAACAGAAAGAGTGGTGGTCAGGGGCCACCCGAAGCTCCAGGGGCAGTTGGTTCCATAGGGTGGGTGCTCCCACAGAGAAGGCCCTACCCCTAGGGGTCACCAGCTGACATTGTCTGGCCGACGGAACCCCAAGGAGGCCCTGTCTGTGAGAGCGCACTGGACGATGGGAAACAGTTGGTGGCAGCAGGGTCTCCCGTAAGTATCCTGGTCCTAAGCCATGAAGGCTGTTTATTTCCCATAAAGAGGGTTTGATAACAAGCTTCAGGGAACACTTGGAAATGCAAGGTTTTGCATTTTCCATTTTCATATAGAAAGGGTAGACTGAAGAAAAAGGAATAAATTATATTTAGTACAGAAAAGAGATGTGTACTCATTTTTTGATTTGTATAGCTACTAAACCAGTTATGAACAGAATTTAGATCAGAATTTATCAATAGATGTGATCTGCATCGCTCCATAAGGATATCATTCTCCCCGTTGCTTAACAATAGCAGAAACCAAACAATCTGCTTCATGCCTTAAATTTTACTGCTGACATGAATAAAGCTTGGGATAATAAACACTGGAATTTGCTGCAAGCTCCAGTAAATTCTGGTATTCAAAACAGTTTTTTGGACTCAGAATTCTTTTAATGTTAAGCATATGTTGTTTGTACCAAGCTATGGTTTGATAGATTTTGAGGCTCCAGTACAAAGCAGATTCCATAATTCCATAAAGTGTTTCCATTTCTGCATTTAGCTATATTTCTTTAGTGTATGTTTCTTCAGTATAAGTTTGTGATGGAAAGTTTTGCTATCCTAATGAGTTCACCCTTTGATGGCCAATTTGAAATTCCTCCACTAAGATCATATACCTTTGCTGATTACACACCCACTATTGATATTAAAACAGTGTTTTTAAACTTGGCAACAAGTGTGGACTTCAATTCCAGCATGGTGGCTAGGGAATTCTGGGACTTGAAGTTCACACAACATAAAGTTGCCAAGTTTGAAAAACACTGTACTAAAGTAATGAAAAGATGCAGCAGTTCTTCAGATATTTATGTGAGTGCCCTCCATTCCTTCCCAACCAACTCTGTGAGCTGTGTGACAGTTTTAATTTTATAGAAATAGATTTTTTTCTCAACATGTTTTCAAAATCTCCTTACCCAAAAGAAAGACAATCATTTATTAAATGATAGATATAATTTGTATTTTGATGGCATATATGAAAAGACAAGGATGGAATTTAATCTAATGAAAGTGTGATGATGTTTAAGTCCACTGAGGCAGGATTTTTTTAAATGCCCGCAATACATACAATAACCTGTCTAGTGCTACTTGCTTCTTTCACCCAAGTTTTCCATACCTCTTAAGAGACAAAATAATGATAAAAGAAAACCTTGTCTCTCACTTGCAGTATCAAATGAACAGATGTTACCCTGCTACACTAGTATTTCATGATATGCAAGATGTCGGGCCTGAGGATTGTCATAGACCAAGGCTAGAGAAAATAGTTGCAGGGCAAAGGGGAAAAAGTTGTTTCCATAGAAAGGACAAAACTCATCCCTTCCCTTTCTGGTAGCAAGGAAAGGCTTCAAAATAGCTGAGGTATTCATAAAACTTTGGCAGATGCATAGGTGCAGAAGGCATAGTAATGTTTGCAAAGTTCAAAACAGCCATCATTTTGGCAGTTGCTCATAGGCAGGCATTCCTCTTAGAGGTATAATTATATGTGCCTAAGAGCTGTCTCATTCAGTGGGAGGAAGAGGGTGGATGGGAAATTAGCTTACCTGGGAACAAAATACTTTTCACCCTTCAGACAGAAGTACCTTCACTAGTCTTCAGCACTTCTGATCAATAGAAACCATGGAGCAAGGAGTAATTCCTAGGGAATCTTTTTTTTCTTGATATCCACCAGACATATTTATTTATTATTTATTTATTTATTAAATTTATATCCCGCCTCACCTCCCCCAATGGGGAACTTGAGGCGGCGTACAAAAGGATAAAAGCAATTTCTATACAATATAAAAACAAAAACTCATTCATACCAATCCAAAACATACACGGGGGAAGAGCAAGGTCTCGATGCCATGCCCTCCGACAAAGCCAGGTCTTAACGGCTTTGCGGAAGGCAAGTAGATTTGGGATGGTTCTAATCTAATACATATATTTTCTTTTAGCTTCAAAATTGAACAGGAGTCTACAAAGCAATGTCCCATTTTCTGGTATCATACTTATTTTCAGCAATAACCTCTAAGGTTATTGTAAGCCGCCCAGTATCACTCAGGACAGTGAGACAGGTAACATATAAATTTAATAAACAATAAATTATAAGCTTCCAGGGGCACAGGAAAACTCTTAGAAAAATTAAAAGAGAGGGCTGTAATGCAGTGCTTTATTTTATATTCTTTATCTCCCTTCCCACTAACTGCACCTATCCACAAATACATACAACGTGAAATATAAGTAGGGGCTGGCAGGGAACACCCTCATTGATTCACCGTGCAATAACTGACTTATTTCTAACTAGCTAATTATTCATTTTCTGATGGATAAGACTTCCAAGGACAAGCTCTCAAAATTTCCTGATTCTCATGCATTGTGAGAAGCAGCAAAGTGGAGATTCCTTATTCGCACAGTGATGGAAGGAAAGGTACTAACCTGGCTGAAGCAAAGCACCCAAAAGCCGTTACTTGCAAGGTTGTTCCTCTTGTAATTCACTCATCCTTCTGCTTGTGGGTAGTTTTCTGAATATCTGGTGGCATATTCTAGCCTATTTGATACCCAGAAGTGCCTTCACTTGCCAAATCACATTGTGAGACCCCAGGAGCACCACTAGGTTTGTAGCAGCAATGACACACCTGCCACTTCCTCTCCATATGATGTCCTCCTCATCTTCAGCAACATTCCTTATTGTCTGCCCTTGATATGCCATTGTAAATGCCCCTTCACACTCATAATACATAAATAGAAATAAGTAGTGGTAAGGAAAAGAGGCAATGCAGTAAAAAGAGAGAGGAAGGGAGGAAAGGAGGGAGGGATGAAGAAAGGGAAGAGAAGGGAGGGAGGGAGGAAGAATTATGGTTGACTACCAGGATTTGGCAGAGAAGGAGAAGTGAAAGTTTTATGTAGCACACTAACTGCAGTCCTGTACAATTTTATATTTCATAATAATATCATACTTCTTATCAGGAAAACCCTTCCCCTGGCATTTGCTTCTGCCTCCCTCACAAATGTGATTCACTGGCCAAAAGTTAGCTCTTTGTCAACAGAATGAGTAACAGAGCAAATCAAGAACTAGGACATTTGGAAATTAAAGTGATGAATCAAAAGCAAAAGCATGGTAAGATTTGTGATACATCAAGTGCTGAGTGCCGCCCTAAATAAAATATGCCATTTAGCTAACTGAAATCAGGCTAACTGTATTTGGGAGTCCGGGATCATTTAAGTCATACAAGGCCAACCATCTCCCTGAAAAGAAAGGAAAGGGGTTGGAGTATGTCACTTTTTGTTGTAATCATGTTTCTGATGAAGTAGCATTTGTACATATACTACCTGCTCACTAAAGTGGATTCCAGCAACTCAAGGCTGTAATTAAGGGATTGTTATGTTTACTTTATTTTGGAGGAAATTATATTCATGTTAGCATATTCTCCTGAGCCATGGAAGAGTATAGCAGAGTGACAGATTAGCATTAGAACCTGATGTGCATGCAGGAGATTCCACATTCTGGGATCTCCAGGAACAGAAGGACAGACAGCAGATGAGAGAAGAGGACTTCTCTATCTCTAACCCTGGAATGCTACTAATAAGAAGGAAGAATACTAGGTCACGTAGCCTGATTGAATACAATAAAGACTGAATAGGCAACATAAAAATAATTGCAAATGAAACATTTGACCAGCATGTTAATCACATTCTATTCTTCCTTGTATGCGAAGTAACTGACCAGTTTTATCAGTCACCCACAAATAAATAAATCATGAATTCAGTCTAGAATATATGATGGGAAAATCATTATCCTTTGATGATTCTAAAATGAACATTTTATGCAATTCAGTCATTCATTTTAAAAATCTTCAATTCTATTCCCATTTCTGCAACTTGCTAAATTGTGGGGATGTGTTAATCCAAAAGCAGAAGGCCATGAAGTCAAATCATCATTCCAACAGGCTCTGGCCAGATCTGATCCTCTTGTTCCCATCTGAAAAGCCACAGATGGGCTACTACAAGAACTTGTACACTCTGTTTTGACACTTCATCCTGATGCAGCAAGTTCAATATTTTAAAAGGAAAGGCAAAAGGAAAGTGGATGTCCATATTGTATACAACTTTTAGGACATTTTATTTATGAACCAGTAAATAAGAACCGTTAAATATATTGTATATATTGTTTATATATGCCCTTCATGGCATTGGACTGGAATACTTGTAGGAAACCTTGCTGCCGATAACGACTTCCCGACGCCCAGTACGCTCCCACAGGCAGGGCCTCCTGGTGGTGCCGTCAGCTAGACAGTGTCAGCTGGCGGCCCACAGGAATAGGGCCTTCTCTGTAGAGGCGCCCGCCCTCTGGAATCAGCTGCCCCTGGAGCTCCGGGTGGCCCTGGGCTGCCGGGCCTTCCGCCGTGGCCTAAAAACTTGGCTATTTCAACTGGCCTACCCAGACTGATGGGAGGGGTGGGTTTTTAAATGGGTTAATTGTTTTTAGTTTACGATTATAAGATTCCCTGGGTTTAATTTATTTTTAACATTTGTATTGTATGTTTTTTAGTATTGTAAGCCTCCCTGCGTCCTTCAGGAGATAGGGCGGCATATAAATCTCATAATTAAATTAAATTAAATTATATATAATAATCTGAGGATATACTAACTGCTCAGAAGTACACAAACATGTGCATGATGAACAATATGGCAATAGTATATGCCACTAGGCCAACTGAGCATGTGTTGACTAGTTTTTTAGGAGAGGTTTTGATGAAGGAAAGCCCATGAACCACCTGAGCAGTGGAAATCCTCAGTGAGCAAGCCTCGACAGCATCAGTCAATACTCAGAAAAGCATCCTGGCAGGAATAACTGCTTTTACTTGCGTGGTTAGAGGAATGGAAAACATGAGCAACATCTTGCTTTCCTGCTGGATGTGATTCATTTGGAGAATGGATGACTCTTCTGAAGAGTAATAAATACAGCTGACATTTGCTCAGAAAGTGACAATCGTGGAGCATTAAGTCATGCAAGAATCTACAGAAGGGAGAGATGCAGGCAGCTGCCTGAAGCTGGAAGGTAGCCAACAGCAAACAGGGAGGAAAATACTGTATCTCTTTGGTCCCACCCACTTTTACTCCAGACGTGCAGGAATGAAGGAACAAGAAGCAGGGAACAAGAAAGGGTTAGGCTATCATGGATGAAAGCCACTCAGAGATCTTTCCTCCCCCTTTTCAAAGCATAACATGAGCAATTGGGTTGAGATGGATGGCTATAGAAAAATAAATAAACAAACAATAGAAGTTTTATAAATCGGGACATAATTAAATTGGTGCATCATTCACATCCAGTGCTTTTGGAAAAGCTGTTTCTGAATTCTGATTTTCTTCTGGTTTACATATAACCAAAGGCTTTAGAGCTCTTGAAACTTTCTTGGAAGGAGGGAGGGAGGGAGGGAGGAAGGAAGGAAGGAAGGAAGGAAGGAAAATCAGAGCAGAAAAATAAGATGAAAGATAAATTATAGTGCTGGACTTTAATGTACTGATATGGAACAAGTTTGATACTTAGAAAAGAGTGTTACACTTTATTGTGAGAGACATAACTTTTTATCGCATGGGTGTGCAAATCTTTGGTGAACAAGTCACATTTAATATGGGAAGGAGCCACTTAGAAACACGAAATGAATAAATAGTATCACACATGAGAATATTCTCTCTCTCTCTCTCTCTCTCTCTCTCAGCAACTATAGGTGTCAGCTTTTAGCAATTATACAGAGGCCCCTCAGAATTGCAAAAATGACCTTGGGAATTATTTACACATTTGGTACTGCTGATTAAGAATTCCTTTGAAAAGCACAGGTGAGCTTCTCTCTAAGTAACAACAATTCCTAACAATTCCTCATTTGTATGACTTTGCATTTGTGTCCCATTATGGTTTGTGTGCACCACTGAAAATCCAGGCTATGAACTAATATATTATTTTTGTAGTATGTGGAAACTTATGGCAACTCTGATAACAAATATGATGCCTCACATGCTACATAAGGAATTGGGAAATTGTGGCCCATGTATAAATTCTAATTTTCTCATGTTTGCCTAAGCTTTTGGTAGTTGAAGTTCAACTACATCTATAGGAATATTGCTTCCTATTCTTGTTCCAGACCAGAACAAGCCTTACTCCCAATTGTTCATTGGTTAAGATCTGGAAGACATGGTGCCAGCCCATAGGGAATATTGTTTGATGGAAGCATGAGATCAGGCCTTGTACATGGGGTCAGGACCTATCAAGAGCTGCACTCCTTTTCCGGAACAGCATTCCCGTGAAGTCAAATTAGTCCCAACTTTTAGGGCTTTCAAAACCAATCAAGATCTGGCTTTTTCAGTGGCTCTTCTGGGTCTGGTGTTACAGTTATCCTCTCTTGTGTGGGAGTATTTGGAAATGGGTTGATGCCTGAGAGCCTGCAGTATTTCTTATGGTTATTATTGTTGTTGTTATTATCCAAACACAACATATATAAAGAAACTAGGAAGTGGATACTGGTTGTACTAATGCAGAAGTGTTCTTATATGAGGGGGGTCTTTCAAACTACCCCAAAAATGAGGAAATAGAACGCAAGTGGAATTATTATACAGTTTCTGTTAAAATGCATTAGATCAATGCTTCTGTTTCATTGCATGTTTTTAAGAAGCTTAGGATATTAATGGCGAAGGAGCTTCAAAAAATATTGACAGTGGTCAGACTGTCTAAAATTCACCCCTGAACTCTGCAGGTTTTTGTTTAAGCAAAATAAACAGGGATTGCACTTTTTCAAGCCTTTCTTTCAACTACATTAACATATATTTTCCTAAATTGGAAATATTAAATGTGGGACCTGAATGAAAGACATCTATATGCATTTGTTACATATTGCTAAATGAACAACATAGACAACTATCTGTGGAAAGTAGCTATTTTTTCATGTTATATCCTGTATTTCTATCCAGAGGTATCTCTTCTACAATTTAAATAAAAAATAATCACAACATTTTTGTTGTTGAGGAAATGGGAAAGTAAGTAAGGATGAAATTGCTTCAATGGAGGAGAAAACGTTTATTTGATCCAGCAGTCTTGTTTTCACAATTGACTATAACCATACATTCACCTGGGCAGCTCTAGGCAAGCCACTTTCAGCTCCAGTCCCAACACGTGTAATACAACCATTATATTAACTAGCAAGGCTGTTGCAGTGAGTGCTGAATAATGTCAATAAAGCACAGCAATTTACTGCTGGGTAGATCCAGAGCTATTGGTGCTTCTCAGAGGGAATGTTTTTGTCCTGCTTCAAATTCTCCTTATGATTGTTTTCAGGATGTTAGGATAATAAGGTTGGTTCCACTTAGAACTCTAAAGTGTGTAATCTCTTAGAGCTATAATAAAGTTCATGCTGAAACAGGCAATGTGATTTTTGGCTTTAATCTTCATACAAGTATCTACATGTACAGTACTCATTTTACCTCTGGAAGTGAAATAAAACTTGCATATTTGTCATCTGAACACTTTTTTTCTCATGCATGCCGATGTGGAAAAAACACATTAAAATATAAATAGATTTTCAAAGGTTGTAAGGAATTACCTGGTGGTTCATTAAAATGCCACATATGACCAAACACTGAGATCTACTAACTTTTTAGTAGCTTGAACAAATACAAATAGACAAGTTCTGCAGACTATATTTATTGAATTTATTGATTGAATTTATGTCTGCCCATCTCACTAGCAGGTGACTCTGAGTAGCATATACAATCAAAATCCAAAGTAGCAATCACAAAATTGAGGATCTTCTGGAAAGCCATCAGGGTTAAGCCAATCTCACCTTTATTAGTCATACCCAAATAATTTCCCATCAATATACTCTTATACATTATATACAGTCAAGAATTTGGCTTAGGCACTGTATATGTATATAGCATGAGAGAAAAAAGCGGAGGAATTATTTACCAATTAGCCCACCACCTCTTCCCACTTCCCAATACACACTCTGGTTTAGTTTTCTTGAAGTCTTCACTTGCCAGCAGTTGTGCTTGATTTAATGAGTTGCTCTGCAATAAATAGCAAGTGGCAATATTTCTAGTCATGTCAGGAAAACTATTGCTAATTGCTGAATATCAATCAATTTTAAAGGCACAATCAAAAGACTGAAAGCCCTTCAAGTGCTTTTTTCAAGAACAAACATGGCATTAAAATGCTTAAAACAGGGTTGCTGAATGCTGCTTTTCCCTGTCTAATCAGCATCACCTGCAGAAAAACACCACAGTGTATTTTCCAGGTATACATTTTGTATCTTTGCTGGAAAAAGGTGGGTAGTAGAGGTCAGTGTAAAAAGTGTAAAAATGGCAGTCCAGAAAACAGAACTGGAAAGACCTTGCTAGATCCTGATCTAAAATAATAAAACAATGTCCTAAATTATCTAGAAAAACCATACCACCCACTACCATTTTCAACACAAACTTGAAATCTTTATTTTACCCTAAATATATACTGAAAAGAAGTGAATACATGTAAGATGAAGAGGCTGGTTCGGATGTGTAAGGAAGCGTTAAAGAGTTCAAAATTAGCTCATGTAAATATTACGAATATCAATATGTATCAACTTTTATTACAAAAGGTAAAATTTTGCTCCTTGTGCAAATAATTATTTTTGTTGTCTTCGTTTTGCTTCTACTCCTACTGTAATTCCACCTCCCTTCTAGTTGGACTTCTCATCTCAAAATGCAACCTTTCATTTGCAACTCTTCTCAAACAGACTGCTCCTGTGTTTCTAATATGGAAAAAATGTTTCTTCTCTATCAAAAGGTGTGTCTACCTATAATTCATGTAAACACCCTGGAGAATCCCTAAGTATATTACAATAAGGATGTGGAATAGAGAACAAGGAGATCATCTGAGAATGCAAGATCCAAAGCATCCACAAATATAGCTATGAACTAGGGCACCGCATGGCCACATCATGCTATTTTCTACTTAAGCAATATAAGTCTTAGGGATGTGGATGACCTTGGCTTTGGTCCCCCAAATATCAGCCATGAGATTATTCTTCTTTCTCATCCCAAACTGTAGGAGCACAGTTGGGGTTAACCCAGAGGTGGTATTCAGCAGCTTCTGACCAGTTCTGGAGAACCGGTAGCAGAAATTTTGAATAGTTCGGAGAACCAGCAAATGCCACCTCTGACTGGCCCCGCCCCATCTATTCATCTGCCTCCCGAGTCCCAGCTGATTGGTTGGGTCTTCTTTTGTTGTCCTGCACAGGAGAATGGAGCTGGAAAATAGGTTAGTGGGGTGGGGAGGGAATGAGGATTTTGCAGTATCCTTCCTCTGCCATGCCCACCAAGCCACGCCCACCAAGCCACACCCACAGAACCAGTAGCAAAAAAAATTGAATCCCACCACTGGGTTAATCCCTGACAGAAAATTTTTAAAAGTATAGCTGGGGTATAGTGGTTTGCAAAACGGGAATGCTGAACTATGTGGCTATCATGTGGCTGTAAGAATCAATCAAGACAATAACTAAATTGTAGGAAATGTACTGGCATTTCCCTCATCTTTTTGCAGCTTACTAGTAGTTATCTAGTTATGGTGGTCTAATCTGTAAAGCTACATTGTTTATTTTAAAATTCTTTTTAACCTTTTACCCAAATCTCTTCCTGAAAATTCAGCTCTGCCTTCTTTGCGTCCTCCAGAATCTAAAGGCATTATGAGAAAAGAGTTATCACTGCACAACACTTAAAAGAAGGATTATTTATCCCATCTGAGATTGAATAAAAGCTTTATGTTATGTTAGATGGAAAGCTTCAGAATTCTCATTGGATCTTGAGACAGTGAACATGATGTGGCTTAGTCTCAACAGAGGATCCTGTTTAGGAGGGGACTGAACATCTCCCCTTTCGCTTTAGGTTTTGAACAATCTACTAAAACAAAGCAAAACATGCAAAAATAAAACACTCTTCAACTAAGATTTTCTGTATTGTGCAAATACAGGAGTTGAGGGGAGCAGCTCTCCAGACTCCCTTCTCCTCTGCAAGTAGAATAGGAAAGACAAAGCTCCTTCCTTAAAGATAATTTTGAGAATTCTCATGTGCCCTTTTGCTTTGTTACTGATGGCAGAAGACAATTTCTGCTCTGTCTCTTTGAATCCTGTCTAGAAAGCAAACTAATAGTCTCAAACATTTGAATCTAATTCTTTGACTTAGCAGTATGCTACACATTGAAAACCAAAGATTTTTTAAAAGGCATAGTGAAGACTAGACACAAAAAAGTGGGCAGAGCCAAGGCAAAGGACCTGGCAGAACCAATGCAAGTACGACACTTGATTTCATTAAATTGAAATCAATTAACATTAACTTAATAAAATGCAGAGATCATAATTGCTTGTTGTGTAAGTGATCATTTTCTACTTCAGTCATCTAAAGAATTGCAATTTGATAGTGAGTTTTAGAGGGATTCTGAAGTTGCACTGAGATTGCCCTTGGCTTTAAGAAGGCCAGAAGCCACCATTGGCTTCTCATATTCACATATGCTGGACTAAATTAAATTTCTTTTTCTAGCAGTCTTTCTGTTCAATAAACACATAGTTGGTTCTTGGAAAAAGGAACCCAAATAGCTGTCAATGCTCCAGAGGCTGAAGATATGGATTCAGAAGTATAAAGTCTGCCACCATTATGGTTCCTAGGGTACAGATCAATACAGAAAAATATAACTCCTCAAAGTTATAAACTACTTCAACCAAGCTTTGTAACACAACATTCTCTCTTATGAGAGGACTGTGACTAGGTGATTATCTGTTCTGGGAAGAATTAGGGTATCTATCCTGCCAAAGACTTGAGCTGATTGGTTTACTAAGCATATTAATCGAAGCTTAAGCCCTTCTCATATGAGAGTAACTATTTTGAACAGTATTATTTTTCTACTCAGACTTCTGTCCACTTAATCATCTTTTGCATTTATGTATATCTTATTGGACCCCTCAAAGTGAGCTTAGATTTTTTTTCATTTGTTTTACATATTTTGATATTTATCATTATATTAATATAAATATATTAATAGGTTTCTAATGGTAGCCTGTTCAAATGCAAGTTTATTCTCCAGTTGATACTCATCTCCCTTTCATGGGCTCAACCAATGACAAACAGACAGATAAATCAATCCACTGTAGAATGAAGGAATTTTCATTGAAAGTTATGGAACATAACCATACCCAAGGAAGCTCTAGTCTTCCTTTAGGCACAGAAGGTAGGTGGATAACTTTGAGGCAGTCACTTTCACTCAGCCGTAGCCTGGGTAATGGAAGAATATCTATTGATCTACACTGAGCAAGTTGTGTGTGTGTGAATATATTATACCTCAGTTTACAGCTGATCTTTTGAAGTTGCTTTTAAAAACCCATTTAAAATAACAGTAAAGCTATTCTAACATTAACAGCCACATAGGACCACATGCCCTAACCATAAATATTGTTAGTCTTTTTTTTTCATTAGCCACTGAAAAGCTTAAAGGGCAGCAGAAAAACTAATGTTTGGGAATCACATCTGAGCATCCACGGGAACTAGCAACCTACCCTGGATTTTTTTTCTTCAAAACTGTAACTTTGAGGGACATCATATGAGATTACACAATGATATCAGGTCACCCACACCTAACATTGTTCATTGTTCATTCAAATCAGTAGCCATTTGCTGTGATAGTTAAACTGATTCTGTGTTTTTATACTTCTGTACACCAGACAGAAAGTGAAAAGCAAAGCTGATAGCCTATGGCCTGGCTTGTATGAATCGCATTCTTGCCACTATTGGAAATTGGATACTGGTTGAGCTGGACACGTGGCCTAATCCAACAGTGCTGTGTCTAATTAGTTGCATTCTAGGACATGCATCTGTCCCACCCCATACCATATGATTTTCCTTGAGCAAGAATATTATTCTCTTCCCACAACTACATAAATTAAGTCATCTGAAACTTTTTGGCATGGCTGTTATTTCAATCTCATGCTTTCTATTAATGTGAAGTACTGGCCACCATGTCTTTCATGAATAGCACACAAACTAGTGATCTTGGACACTGTAACGTAAAATGCTTAACTTATGACCCAACTTTGTTTTTTTTTAAAAAAATCCTCCCTGTTGAGAATCTTTTTAGCCAATAAGTACATCTGGTATTCCTTTTTAAAATAGGCAGCAAAATGGAAAGGAGCAGGAAATTAGGTGGGAGGACAGAAACTACAGCCATTTGCCTGCCAATAGTCCCATTTTTAATAAAGGAGGTATTTTCACATGATGGCCCATTAATATAGACAATCTAAATTTGTATATATTCACTTGAAAAAAGAAACTGTTAGGGTTCATTTAGCATATTCACATATGTATATGATCAGGTCTAAAAAGTCTCTCAGAAAGCCTTGCATTCTGTAATCTGCAGAATGATCCATTGGAAAAAAAATGGAGATAAGCCTATCAATTTCATGGATGGAATATTATTGCAGTTGATATTACACCAGTCTTTTCAATAAACAGCTGCTAATGGCTTAGGGCCGGGGTACTTGCGGGAACATCTCTTGCCAGCATCAAATGCCCATCGGCCAGTGCGCACCCACAGACAGGGCCTCCTTGGGGTACCGTCAGCCAGACAATGTTGGCTGGCGGTCCCTAGGGGTAGGGCCTTCTCTGTGGGAGCGCCCACTCTATGGAACCAGCTGCCCCTGGAGCTACAATTGGCCCCTGACCTCTGCTCCTTCCGCTGCGACCTAAAGACATGGTTATTCGAACAAGCAGCCCTGGACTGGGGGGGGTGTCATAGCTTTTAAATGTTATGTCTTTGGGTTTTAGATGATTTCTTTGGTTGAATTGGGTTTAATAATTTTTTAAATGATCTTAACTTTTGTATTGTGTGTTTTTATGATGTGAGCCGCCCTGAGTCCCTAGGGAGATAGAATAAACAAACAAACAAACAAACAAACAAATAATGCTGTGAATTGGTAGGAGATGGTAGGTCATTACTGGAGAAGTTTCATGAGGCCTTTTATGCCATGATTCTGCACCACTATCTTATCTGGAAGCAAGCCATGTTTCAATGTGAGCTCCATAATCGTGGAACTCTCCCATTTCAACTTCTCCCAGGCATTTTTTTAACATGAATGGACTCCAGAAGCAGAACACAGCATAGGACTAATGCCATTGCCACAAGAGGAGATGAACAAGTTCTTCATCCAAATCAGGTGGAGTGTTTTTATCCACTTTATTACATATTCACAGCAACAACAGAAAAATCACCTCATTGGAAACATGCTGAAACAGGCCACACCTAGGGGAAACTGTTTTCCACCAAGCAGAGTATCTCTAAGCTTCTTTAAGCCACATGTTCATGTACACCCACACATATATTATTATTAAGAGGACCTTTGTGCCTCTTAACTTAGGAAAAAACATATTTTCAACAAACTGCAATGTAGCCTTAGAAATGCTTTTTTGTTCAATCCCACCTTGGAATGTGGGCTGTCTTCAGGGCAAAATTGCAAAGCAGTATCTATTAGGACATCTCTGCAAAGTAGCATCTAATCTCCACCAGAGATTATTGATCTATGCTATTATTGAATGATTAGAAGCTTCATATTGCTTAATTGCCTACATGTTCATCAGTGAATAGCATTAATTAGACACTGTTCTTTAAAGCTGATATTAGGCAAGGAAAGGATGAAGGTAGGTTGCAAGCAAATTGCTTACAGCCATAATAGCATCAACATTATGAAACATCATATATACATGACACAATCCACATTCAAATAATGCAACTGTAATGCCCATTAATTAATCTTAAGTTAAACCACTTATCTAAACTACATATATGTTTTATTTGATAATATTTATAACTTGCCTCTCTGCCCAACATACAGCTAAGGGTATGAAATATATGAAAATAAGCAACAAAACTAAGTAAAACAAATAACATAATAATAAAGTAACAGTAGCCATGAACATTATTAGTAAAAATGTAATAGGTATTATATATTACTAATGCATTACAACCAATATAAATCTATATATAGTATAATGAAAAAGAGCAAAGTTACTCTAGAGTGTTAACTACATGAATATTATTCTAAGGAAGCACCTGTCTCAACTGTCTATAAATATAATCCATTGATGGGATTTCTGATGATGAGTGCCAATTAAGAGAAAGTTTCAACTGGGAGGAAGTCCAGATATTCTACTTCTCAGTCATATTTTATGTCTTTATAGATTAGATCTAGCACTTCCTTAATTTAAGACTGGAAACAAACTGAAAGCCAGTGAAGTTGATCGGAGACCATTTATAACGTGATTTGGAAAGTGCACAGACAGTAGTGTTTCTAACTTGCTAAAGTTTACAAACATTTTCCAAACCATCCTGCATAGAACATTAAATTTATAATCTAAAACTGAAGCAATTAAGGCCTGTGTCATTCCTAGAGAAAGCAATTAAGAGAAATTACTAGCAGTTAAAGATTATATCAGTCTATAGGTTCACCTCTCCAAAATTTTCGTAATCAGTGAAGCCACACAAATCTAGGTGCATCTCCTCCCATTTCCATTGTGACCTTCTCTAATTTCTTAAATTATGGACAGTCATCTTTAACATCATCCTTACACTGGGAATTTTCTTACTCTGAGTAAATTACTTTGCTCTAGGTTCTGAGCAGAGAAAAAATCCAATGCCATAGCAGACCTAATAATAAAGTCATGTTCCACAACCCCTTTCTTCTTTATTCCTGTGTTTTTTTTAAAAAAAGGATCTTTCCCAGAATAAATTAATTGGGCTCTTCACTGTAGCAGTTTCTGCTTCCTCCAGCTCAAATTCGTTACAAGTTGTGTTTTCCTCACAAGAGAAATTTGCAAATGCAAAAGTTTCATAATAAAGGACATGGCAACTCCTGAGTTCTCTGCCACACTTAACACCTTAGACTCTCTCTCCTACACATGCAGGCTTTAATTTTGGCAAGGAACAGCGGCGTCTGCAACTGCTTTTTCTTTTGTCTGGGATGCCTGCTAGAGGATTGGAGCTGCTGAAGTACCTGCATGAACAATCGAAACTTAAAATCCATTGGAAACCCTAACCGTGCATGTGGATGAGAGGAAAGCCAATCTGCTCCTAGCTCAATGCGAAAATGGGATCTCGCAAAGACAGAGAAGAAATCGGCAGTCAGAGCTGTGGAAAAGCAGACTTACCTCAGTGAAAGGACTTCTGTGATGAGAGCTGCTTCTGATTGCTCTCCTACTGCCTTGAAAACCAGAGATGCACTGGAAGGAGTGCCCCAGCTGGTGGGGTTATAAGTTTTTCCAGCTGTTGTATTGGGATATTCAGTTGGGTGGTGTCCTTTGACTATGTTTGAGAAGTTTCAATGAATCAGAGTCTCTTTACAGAGAGAATGAAAAAAAAAATCCACTCCACCCTGTTTTCTTGGATCTGAGCCAGAAGCTGCTGGGCGGGAACCCGGCAATTGCAAAGTCTCTTTCTTCATGACTCAGTGCAACAAAAGCAGCAGTGACAGAAGACTGTATAAAAACGGGAGACTTCCAGCCTGATGAGTAATAAAAGAGGGAACAAAGATTCAAGCTATGTCTGCTTAAGAATATAAAATAATTCTCGTTGCCAATGATAATAGATAAACAAACACTAACAGATAAAAATGTTGCAAAAATGACAACAAGATCCAGTACACAACTGCTGGGTACAGAGGTGGTGATAGTCTCATGAGTCATGCTCCAACACCACCCCTCCTTGGCCGCACTGTGGAGAATGTTGACCATTCATAAAAAAAAAACCGCAGCAGTGGGGAGGAGGGGGGGAATGGAATGTGGTGAACTTTGGTTTATTGGAATGTCAAGTTCTCCAATTTCAGGGTGTGTCCATCATGGAGTTCTGTGAGAACACTGTGACGCCAGCTCATATCTTCAATTTCAGAAGCCATTGGCTCATACAAAGTGTGAATTTGGTGGACTGATGTCTGGCCATGGGCAAACCACGGGCATAATCATTCCCTAGTCGCTCCGGATTTGGAACCTTCAAGAATCCACCTCCAGGAGCAAGCTATTTCTTTCTTTTTACTATCACTGCTGCATCTTCATTTGCTATTTACACCCAGTCATAAAACTTGCCCAGAGGGAGAACACATACAAATGATTGATGATCTCCTTAGAGAAATCAGAGAGGATCAAATTATACCAATCACTAAAAAAACTGAGTACCAGGGTATAAGCAATATAGACATGATCCTGCTGTTATGCCAATACATACCAATGTCAGGTAATGGTTAAGATGCTGAACTATGAAGAAGGAAGCCTAAATTCAAGGCCACCTGCAGCCATAAAAACTCACTGGGTAACTTGGAACCTCTTAATCCAATCTACTCCCCCAGGTTGTTATTTGTGGGGGCAAATGAAGGAGGGATACTACCTATGTTTTCTTCTTGAGGAAAGGTAGAATGCAAATAAAAGAAACTACACTACCTGAGACAAAATTCAATCATATATGCCAATATCCACACTTTTCAAAGGCTATGATTTGGAATTCTCAGAGATTTAACTGGATTCCATTGTTTATGTTTAATTTATATTTGTTTTTTTAATTGTTTATCTACTTAAGAGCCCCATAGCAGAAAGTCACAAAAGGTATCATACAGTACAAACATCAAACAGATAGAATTCGAGATCCTCAAACCAAGCTGCCTGGTATTGATTCACCTTTGTCTTTACAAAGTTGAGTGAAACAAAATTATAATACAGTAGTATCAAACAGTGCTTGTAAATGACTCAAAGTGAGCTGGCACCTTCAGGAGGTTTTTCTGTGTTGTTGCATGAGGATTAACCAAGGACATTTTGAAGATTGGGACAAAAAGCAGTAGTCTTCCCAAAACAGCTATGTCCCTATCCAACTCAACTTCATAAAGGCACTATTGTTAATAAATGAAGCGTTTTTTATTCATTACAGTTATTTTAGACGCCATGCCTCATTAATGCTGATGGTTATACTAATTACCATATATAATTGTCTACAACAATTATTAAAAAAGGAAAGAAAAGGAGATGCCATAAAGCCTTCTCTATCTTTTTCTGAATATCTGATTCAACACTAGAAATTCCTCTACACAGCTGTCAATTGTTTTTATTCATTTTTTTATCCCACCTTTATTACTTATATAAATAATTCAAGTTGGAGAACATACCTAATACACCTCCCTTCTCCTATTTTCCCCACAACAACAACCCCATGAGGTGAGTTTGGCTGTGAAAAAGTGACTAGCCCAAAGTCACCCAGTTAGTTTCCATGCCTAAGGCAGAATTAAAACCAGAAGTGGTATTCAGCAAGTTCTGATCAGTTCTGGAGAACCAGTAGCAGAAATTTTGAGTAGTTCGGAGAACTGGCAAATACCACTTCTGACTGGAGATTTTACAGTATCCTTCCCGTGCCACGCCCACCAAGCCATGCCCACAGAACTGGTAGTAAAAAAAAATTGAATCCCACCACTGACTAAAACATACAGTCTCCTGATATCTAGCCTGGTATCTTAACCACTAAACCAAACAGTTTCTCGGTTCCTAATTGTTCCTACAATTAGTTTAAACTTTGAACGGATAAATGTATGCAAACCCTTCATTAACTTCCTTTAATTTGTTTAGCTTCTCCCAGACACCCGTTGAAGTAGTTCAACTTTTCAACTGTCTTCCCCAACTTACCAAGTAGGTATGCTCACACTATGTGAAATCTGCCCTCATTATTTAACTCTAAAATACAGGAGGCAATAAGTGGCAGCATGGTTACATAAATACAAGCTATTTGGTAGGAAAATCAATACAGTTGCAGAAAATACAAGCTGTGCCCTTCACATCCAGGGTAACAGGCCACTCAAGTTACAGTTTGTCACACCAATATATATTTGCCTGGATGCTGTATGACTCATTATATCTTCATTTCATCACAGTTACATAAATTAAGGGGAGAGCTGGGTACACATGCATGGTAAAATGATACATTTTGCCTCGTTTTCATCACATATCATCAGATCTTTCTTTCCTTCTTTTGCTGAGCAGGGTCTAGAAATTATAATTTCCAGAGAACAGCAGAGAGTAAAAGAGCTATTTATTGTTTTCTTTCAGCCTCCCTCAGCAACTGTTCTGAAGTAAACCTGGGTCTGGAAAAGGATGGAAATGGAATGGGAAATAAGAGTCTTGAAGAAATACCAAATCTTTGCTTTCTGCTGCTCTCTATACTTTGTGTGAAAGTCGTATCCTCCTGACTGTACTTTTAAAACTGGGGAATTAGCAGCTAAACAGAGAAGATGTTCAGTAACTATCTGGTGATGCTTTGGAACTGTTGCAAACAGTCAACTTGTTTACAGAAGTTCTGAAAGACTGAAACACAAAGGCTTTTTAGGAAAGGATCACTGGAAGTTGAAGTTTTTATTACTGTATATAAAGCATGCACAAGATCTGGAGACATCCATGTGATATCTGTGGCATTCTACAGAAACATGTGATGTCCTTCAGAAGATTGTGATGAATTGAATTTGTCACGCACAAACCAGCAGGGCTACATATAAGAGTCTTCATTGATACTCTAGGGGGATGGAGACAGAGTGTTCCAGTTTTGTAGTGTGGAATGTGTTACATCCCCCACCCAGTGACTCGTTCTTTCCAAGCCAAAAGTAGGTTTACCATTGTATCTATGTCATTCTTATGTACTGTAAGTATATTATTTATTTGTTTTGACTTGTATGCCGCCACTCTCCAGAAAGGACTCAAGGCTCACAGATAAAAACACAGAACAATAAATTAGTTAAAAAGAAATTAAACTAAACAAGCCAAAATACAAGTATAAAACTGAATTAAAATCGAATTTAAAACCCACCCTCTCCCTAGGAGATCAGTCCAGCCCAGCCTGTAAAAACAACCAGGTTTTTAGATCGCGCCGGAAAGAGGAGAGATCAGGAGCCAGCCGGAGCTCAACGGGTAGCTGGTTCCATAAGGCGGGGCCGATGCAGAATAGGCCCTTCCCCGGGTCACCGCAAGCCGACATTGTTGTGCGGACGGCAACCCGAGGAGTCCCAACCTATGTGCTCGCACAAGGCGACCGGTATTTGATATCAGCAGGAGACGTTCCTGCAAGTACCCCGGACCCATGTCATGAAGGACTTTGAATGTTAATGTCAAAACCTTGAATCGCACCCGGAGGGCAACCGGTAACCAATGCAGCTCGTGCAGGAGGGGCGTAACATGGGAGTATCGGGAGACTCCCATCACAACCTCGCGGCGCATTCTGCACCAGCTGGAGCCTCCGGATGGTATGCAAGGGCAGTCCTACATAGAGAGCGTTACAGTAGCCGAGTCGGGACGTAACAAGTGCATGAGTGACCGTGCGAAGGGCATCTCGATCCAGGTAAGGGCGGAGCTGGCGAACCAGCTGAACCTGGGCAAAGGCCCCCCTGGCCACGGTTCCCACCTGCTCCTCCCAACTGAGCCGTGAGTCCAGGAGAACTCCCAGGTTCTGTGCCCTATCCACAGGGGGTAACACCTCTCCCCCTATGGCCAAAGGTGGAATATACTCACTGGAGCGAGATGCCTCTACGCACAGCCACTCAGTCTTGGCCGGATTGAGCTGTAGTCTGTTCCTGCCCATCCAGATCCGTGCCGCATCCAAACAATGGGACATCACAGAGAGGGCATCACTGATTTGGTTTGGGGTGGAGATGTATAACTGGGTATCATCAGCATACTGATGATACCTCACCCCAAAACCTCGGATGATCTCACCCAGCGGCTTCATATAGATGTTGAACAGGAGGGGCGAGAGGACCGACCCCTGCGGGACCCCACACATGAGAGCCCTTGGGGCCGACCTCTGCCCCCCTGCCAACACCGATTGCGAACACCCGGCGGTAGGAGGAGAACCACTGCAGAACAGTGCCCCCCACTCTCAACCCCTCAAGGCGCTGCAATAAGATACCATGGTTGATGGTATCGAAAGCCGCCGAGAGATCTAATAGGACCAGGACAGAGGAAAAGCCTCTGTCCGCGCCTCCAGAGATCATCCACCAGTGCGACCAATGCCGTCTCTGTACTGAACCCGGGCCAGAAGCCCGATTGATAGGGATCTAGATAGTCCGCTTCATCCAGGAAAAGCGGAAACTGTTGAGCCACCACACTCTCAACAACCTTCGCTAAAAAACGAAGGTTGGAGACGGACAAAGTTGTTTAATACGGCTGGGTCCAGGGCAGGCTTCTTCAGGAGGTCTCACCACCGCCTCTTTCAAGGCGGCGGAAAAGAGCCTCCTTTAATAAGCATTGACAACTGCCGAGCCAGCGCACATGACCTCCCTGGCGGCATACACCATCCAGGAAGG
This sequence comes from Naja naja, assembly GCA_009733165.1. Lineage (NCBI taxonomy): Eukaryota > Metazoa > Chordata > Lepidosauria > Squamata > Elapidae > Naja > Naja naja. The sequence continues at coordinate 19,398,659 of CM019154.1, read as the reverse complement.
GCACGGGTCCAATAAACATGTGGTGGAACTCAAGCGTGCATAATCCTGTCCACTTCATTCTCGAAACAGGATCAAACCCAGCCAGATGATATCGGTGGACTTCTTGTCCCTCCCTCCTCAGAATAGGTCTAACCCCTCCTGAATCGAAGCGGACCTTATCCAGCAGGGCATGGCAGTTGATGGATTCTTCAGGGAGGGCCTCTCATGTCCTGGTCGACCAATGCCGTCTCTATTGAACCGGGCGGAAGCCCGATTGATAGGGATCTAGATAGTCCGCTTCATCCAGGAAAAACTGTTGAGCCACCACACTCTCAACAACCTTGGCTAAAAAGCGAAGGTTGGAGACGACGAAAGTTGTTTATCTGGCTGGGTCCAGGGCAGGCTTCTTCAGGAGGTCTCACCACCGCCTCTTTCAAAGCTGGGGGAAAAAACCCTCCTTTAGCAAGCGTTGACAACTGCCCGAGCCAGCCACATGACCTCCCTGGCGCATACACCATCCAGGAAGGGCACGGGTCCAATAAACATGTGGTGGAACTCAAATGGCATAATCCTGTCCACTTCATCCTCAGAAACAGGATCAAACTCAGCCCAGATGATATTCGGACTTCTTGTCCCTCCCTCCTCAGACCACTGCAAGTTAAGTCTAACCCCTCCGAATCGGCGATCTTATCCAGCAGATACTGACCAAATTCCTCAGCTCTACCCTGCATAGGATCCAACCCCGCCTCCAGATGTAAGAGGGAGGGTGACCCTAAACAGGGCAGCTGGGCGTCGTCAGGACGCTTATGAGAGGTATGACCTCTTCGCCACCCCCAAAGCTACCAGGTAAGTCCTAATATAGGCTCTTAGCTGGGCTCGTCGGATTCGGGTGGGTCGATCTCCACCTGCTCTCTAACCCCTCCTATGCCGCTTCATTCCCTGAGCTCCTCTGTAAACCAAGGAGCCATCTGGGATCTCGGCAAGTGAGGGCAAGGGGACAACTCAGTCAAGGGCCTCAGTGGCGGCCTGTTGCCAAGTGGCCACCAGTACCTTGGCCGAGCTGTGGATAAGGGAGGCGGGCAAAACCCCCAGTTCCGTCTGGAACCTTTCAGGGTCCATCAGACGTCTGGGGCGGAACCATCTCAGGGGCTCCTCATCCCAACGGTGTGGGGCCACTTGTTGGAAGACCAGCCACAGGAGATAGTGATCTGACCATGCTATGGGTTGGACATTCACGATGCCCACCCCAGATCACTACGCCAAGCGTTCGAGACAAAAACAAGGTGAGCGTGTTGCCCCCCTCATGTGTGGGGGCCTGTATTATTTGGGTCAGGTCCATAGCTGCCATGGAAGCCATGAACTCCTGGGCCAATCCCGACGTCCCCCCCAGGGAGGGCAGGTTGAAGTCACCCAAAACCAAAAGGCTTGGGAACTCCACCGCCACTCGAGAGGGCATCGAGCAGCCCAGGCAGGGCCGTTGCCACATAGTTGGGGGATAGGTATATAAGCAACAGGCCCAACCGACCACCAGGCCCCAACCTCAAGAGGAGGGCTTCACACCCGCCTATCTGCGGAACGGTGACCTCCCTTGGAATCAGGGTCTCCCGAATAACAACAGCGACCCCCCACCCCTCCCCTGAGCTCGCGGCCGGTGCAAAATCTGAAAACCTGGGGGCAGAGATCGACCAGAGGCACTCCACCCTCTGGCCCCAACCAGGTCTCAGTGATACAGGCCAGGTCCGCGGCCTCCTCCCTGATCAATTCACCAAGGAAGGGAGCCTTATTAACCACGGACCTGGCATTAAAATACACCAACCTGAGCCCAGGGTCTCCAGTCCCATATCCCGGGAGTGGGCAGAGGCATGGGAGTCGAGCACGCCACAGCTCTTAGATAGTGCGGCGCTCCCTTCACGTGATATGACTCCCCGCCTCTCCATCCCCTGCCAAGTCCGATCACCCTGGGGATCGGCATCCCCGCCTCAGCCGCTGGAGTCCAACAGCGCCCCCCCTCCACAGCGCGATCCCCAGTTGGGCTGGACTGAGTTCCTTCCTTTCTGGGCAAAAATTGATCATCCACATGCCCAGATGGACAACCCTCCCCTTTCCCTAACCCTTTAAGATAGCGAAGCAAAAAATTTAAAAGTTTCCCTTTGCCCAATTTAAAATTACCCCCCTTGGTCGCACAATGCCACCTCTCGAGATCTAACAATGCATCATAAAGGTAAGCTCTTGACACCCCCACAGGCCATATTAGAGACAAGGGAACAGTCCTGTAGGCCCACAGCTCCATAGGTGAATAAGCCAAAATCATGATAAAAATTAAAACACAGAAGATAGGGAAGATAAAAACGGCCACAAATAATTGATGTTAAAACATATTAGAATTAAGAAGTCATTATCATCGTCTTCACTCCTTGCAACCAGCACCTACAGTTATCATATCGTGATCCCTGAAGGCTCTCTCACCATCCCTCGAGGAGGCCAGATGAAGATATGGTCCAACCACCACTCTCCCACCATGGCGGTTCTCACCGGGCTGGAACAATGGAGCAGCCTGCTGTTCTCTCACAACAGCAGGCCAGACAATAGTCAAGGACAATGGTCGGTGACAACAGAGAAGGGAATTTGGATTAGAGCAGCAATAAATATCAAAGGTCTTTAAAGTGCAGAAGATAAAGTGCAAAGTCAGAGTTCAGAGATGTACAAATAGCAGAATCAGGAGATGTCTACAGAATAGGTGGAATTATTGGTTGAGGAGAACAGGCAAAGCAGAAGCCGAGAGGACCACCAGCAAGAACCAAACTAGGTCCTGCTGCCCACACAACCTCCAATGAAGGGGCTGAGAGACTCCCAGGGAGGATCAAAATCCACCCCCCAGAGCTCTCAGCCAGTCCAGGCAGCGACTCCCAGGCAGCAGTAGATGAAGGCCTAAGGCCCAGGGCTCCGACCTCCACAGGGGCTCCTCCTCCGATGACTAAAACTCCTTCAGCCCCTGCCTGGTCATCACCGGTCGCCAGGCCAGCTGCCTTCCAGAGCCGCCACCCTGATCTTCGTTCTCTCCACTGTTAGTCCTGCCTTCAAAGATGTTAAATACCTTCTCAGCCACCTTATCCTTGCCCCAGCCCCCACAGCCGTCCTTCTTCGTGAGGCTCTCACCCTCACAAGCAGCAACGAAGCTCTCACCTCCGTCGCCACTGCCACTAGCTCCAAGCTGTCTTCCGCTGCCATCTCCGACTGCCACGGCAGCCGCCGCCCCCATCTTCCGCCATCGCCGCTCGCGCAGATAACAAGCCGATTGGGTGCCGAGATAAGAACCCGGCAGCTCTACACCCCCGATCGGCACGCGACCATCTCCAACCCCCCGGACAGCCAGCCCCCTATGAAATGCTATTGTGAAGCATTTCAGATTTGAAGGCAAAAAAGTATTTTGTAATATGCAAAAGTGTGAACACAACAAATCTTTTAAACCCCTTGTATTATTTCCCAAGTTAATACAACTGTTCTCCATAGCTGTCCTTAGTGTTGGGAAAAGATGTATTTGCTTTAAGGAGTTACAAAAATGCTATACATTATGTTTGCATCCCTATTCACTTCTTTGCCTTCAAAAATAAAACATTGCCAGGCCATACTGTATTTCCCTAAAAATAAGACCTACCCCCAAAAATAAGCGCTAGCCTGATTTTATGTCTACGCCTAATATAAGCCCTACTCCAAAAATAAACCCTAGTGAAGGGGTTGGGCAAGGCCAGTATAGGAGACAGTGTGTGCAGTCCAATGGTGTCTGGCATCAGCCCGTGCAGCACAGGTGAGTTGATTACCGGTCAAAGCAGCAGGCGGAGGAGGCCACAGGAAAGCCAAGAGTCAGTGGGCCAGGGTGGTGGCTAGCCACAGGAAGCTTATCTTTGCACAGCGGCACCAGAAGCAGACGAAGGCAGAGGAGAGGGAGGAAGGTAGGAGATCTGGACACGGTGTGCAGGCCATGGGAAAGCTGAGAATCAGTAGCCTGGAGTAGGTGGATGGCTGTGGGAGGCTCGTCTTCGCATCTCTCAGCTTGCCTGCATCCCACGCAGTGTGTCAAGATCACCTGCCTTCTGCCTTTTGCCTCTGCCTCCGTCTGGTGCCAATGTCACCATGCGAAGATAAGCCTCCCATGGCTGGCTGCCCACTCTAGCCCACCAACTCTCAGCTTTCCCATGCCCACATGTCACGTCCGGATCGCTTGCCTCTGCCTCCACCTGCTGCTTGGACAGGGAATAAACTAACCTGCACTGCACAGGTTGTGCAGCCCCAGAGTGTGCCAACCAAGGGAGCTGCAGTTGCGAGCTGCAGTTGCTGCTGGATACCATTGGTCCCTATGCGCTTCCACCTCTTGTGCATATGCTGGGGGGCAGCACACCCAGTCAGGCTGATCACCCTGAAATCATGTTTCCCCAAAAGTAAGCCTTAGGTCTTATTTTTGGAGAAACATAGTAATAACTGATCTTCTCTCCAAAGACTACCATGAGAAAATTACTAGTCAGCCTGCACAGAGATATTTGGCAAACTGTCCACATTTTATAAGATTCTGACAGGTTTCTTTTTTCAAAACATGTTCCTCTCCCAAGTCTACAACTAGCTCTTAAGCAGTTTCTGCAACTCCATGTGGATCTACCCCTCAAACCTTCAAGCAAAATTTCTCAGGCATAGATGGAAAAAAGCATGGCTTAGAGAATCTCCTAGCTATATCTTGTGACATGATCAAATTATGCCATTCTGCTCCTTAGGTGTGGAAATTTATTTATTTATTTATTATTTATTTTATTAGACTTGTATGCCGCCCTTCTCCCGAGGGACTCAGGGAGCAATTTCTATTTTAATTCAATCTGGCTGGGTAAACAGCCAGGATTTTAAACACAGTTACACAAACATTTCAAAAAGTTGATTTAATTCAATTAGTATGGTCACCAACTCCAGAAGACTCTGGGCAGCTTACAAAATTAAAAAAAAATAACAGCAAAACCATCAAAACAGTTAAAATGCACATAAATAAACAGCCTGGACTAAAACAAGTAGAACAACAAGCTGGACAGAATCCTACCAATATATAACAACCATATGCCTTATCTATTGTGATCCCGGGTTAGCTCAGGGCTTGGACAGAAGTCTTAATTACCTTCCATAGCTCCAGAAGAATGGGCACCATCCATATTTCTGGAGCCATGCTATTCCAGAGGGCAAGGGTCACAATAGAGAAGGCATGATTCTTCAGGCCCACATTAGGGCAATATTTAATTGAATGGATCTGGAGTGTACCTACTCTGCTTGGGTGAGAGAAATAATAGTAGATAGGTGGTCATGCCTTATGCCATGAAGGACTTTAGAACAGGAGGGCATACCTTGAATTGCCAGTTAAAATATGAATTGATTTAAATTTGAAGTGCCCCAGTTTGAGTGTAAAATAGTTAATTTACACTCAGGATGGGGAATTTCAAATGAAAAATCCTTGTTTCATGTTCAAAATGAGATGTTTCAATTTCATGCTCAAAACATTTTCAAAGTTATTAAAACAACCCATTTTTGATGCAAAACGATTATTCATACCATATTAACAGAAGAGACAGAATAACAGAGTTGAAAGGGACCTAAGGAGGTCTTCTAGTCCAACCCCCTGCTTAGGTAGGAAACCTTAAACCACTTCTGACAAATGATTGTCCAATCTCTTCTTAAAAACTTCCAGTATTGGAGCATTCACAACTTCTGGAGCCAAGTTGTTCCACTGGTTAATTGTTCTGTCAGGAAATTTCTCCTTAACTGTAGGTTGCTTCTTTGCTTGATTAGTTTCCATCCGTTGCTTCTTGTCCTACCCTCAGGTGCTTTGGAGAATAGTTTGACTCCCATTTCTTTGTGACTGAGATATTGGAACACTGCCATCATGTCACTCCTAGTCCTTCTTTTCATTAAACCAGACATATCCAGTTCCTGCAACCATTCTTCATATGTTTTATCCTCCAGTCCCCTAATCATCTTTGTTGCTCTTCTCTGCACTCTTTCTAGGGTCTCAACATCTTTTTTACATCATGGTGACCAAAACTGGATGCAGAATTCCAAGTGTGGTCTTACTAAAACATTATAAAGTGGTATTAACACTTCACTTGATCTTGATTCTATCCCTCTGTTAATGCAACCTAAATTTAAATATTCAAAAAAGGCAGGCATTACTATTTGTGACCCTTGGAAATAGGTAAGAGAAATTGGAATCAGTACATTCCAATACAGAAATAGTATTTGTGTACGAATACTGTACATAAATAACAAAAGAAGTAACTAAGGCAGCTTTAAGCATGCAACAAAAATAAATAGAAACATGCTTGGGAGCCAAGCTTGTTAGTTACATGCATATGTATAACATTTAATGTAAATTTAATTTAATAGTTCTTACATTAATAAGTTAAATTAAAAGTTAAATTTAATTAAATTGCAAATTAAATTACTTGTCATATTTCTAGGTCACCCAACCACCAGATTACTCTGGCTGATCAAACTTATATTTAGTCATATATGTAGATCATTTGAAATTAGTAGGCTATCAGACATCTCCATCTACTCTATGACAAATTTGATTCAATTCAGAGGTAATGCCCCTGGATTTTCTATGCACCTATGCAATACCTAGTTACAGGTAGTCCTCAATTTACAGCACAACTGAGCCCAAAATTTCCATTGCTAAGCAAAACAGTTTATAAGTGGATTTTGCCCCATTTTATATCCTTTCTTGCCACAATTAAGTGAATGACTGTAGTTGTAAAGTTAGATCACCACTCTGTAGGAAGGTCTGGTAGAGTCCTTCAGTCTCTTCATTCCATCCTGGCATGTACTTTCTTCTAAATCCTTGAGATAGGTGTCTTTTTGCTGAGGAGATTATTGCTTTCATGAATATATGATAGTGCTGACTACTTGATGGAATCCACTGTATAGTTTTATTAAGATTTTCTGCAAATTTGGGCCACCTGGCTTTTTTGAAAGTTTCTGTCAACTGTCTCAACTTGTTCAGTTAGAAAAGAAAGACTCTCAGGTCCATGGTTAGCCAAAGGTATACTTTACTTAAGCCAAGTGGTTACAGAAGAAGTGAAGCTGAGGTTTTCACACCCAAAGCATATGGTTAACTTTTCCTTACTCCCTTCTACCTCCCTGGTTATCAAAAAATGTCCAATTAGGGACTAACAAATTGTTTGGATAACAGTCCCTGTCTTTGCAGCTGACTGCATTCCTTTGCTTGACCTTGGAATGGCTGGCAATTCTCACTGAATGGTGCAATGCTTAGTTTCGATTCCTCATGGTAATCCTCCTTTTTATCCCATCCCATAGGTCCCTCCCCCACCCACCCAGGTTGCTATGGCAGGCTGTCAGCAGCAGTCAATGCATAACATAGCTGAATGGCAACCCTGACAGTTCCATCTGGGTCTAGGGGTGGAACAAATTAGGGGAATTTGGATTCCAACTTTTAGCAAGATAGGGCCGTGTTGGCTGTGCAGGAATATATCCATTACTTTCCTGTTTATAGGGTTGGGCTGCAAATTTGGGCCTTCTGTGACAAAGCACAAGTCTGGATTAGTTTTGCAGTTCCATGCCACCAATCGAAACATACCCTTGTCTTTAGCATTGAAAATCAGTTGGACTTCTTTGCTGATGCCCAGTTGGACAATAGTTCACTGTTGTCATCAGTATTTCCAATTAAGATGCTGGCTATTGAAATCACCCACATGTTGGGTGCAGTTTGATGTTCAGGCCATGCTGTCAGAGGTGGTTCACTATTGTTAGATCACCTTGTCTGGATACCATTAAAAACCAAATGCTTACCTAATGAATTCATACACATCAAGTCCATGTCAAAGTTGGAGCCAGCTCCCTTTATCTGTAAAGAACTCAGGAAAGGATGGAATTGAACTTTCCTTTCAGCCAAACACTCTGTAAGGAATTTGCTCTATTCATAAGAGATAGTTTTCTTTATAATCAATTCCAATACATACGTAAAGTCTCCCTCACATTGTTGAGAGTGAAATACTTTGATCTATATATCTGAAGGAACTAAGCCCCATCACATGGATCTTAGCCCTGATGCTATAGACCAGGGCTGTCAAACGCATGGCCTGTAGGCCAGATGCATCATGTGCTGGCCACACCCACGCCCAGTTTGGTGATGGGGAAAAGTCCCAATACATTTCATGACATTGCTGTGACGCCGCAAGTTTGACACCCCTGCTATAGGCAATGTTAAGGCCCAACGTAGTAACACCTGAATTTATCACTTTAAAGAAATGTCACCTGAGTACACAAAGCAGCCTACTTTCTTCTGTTTTCTAGAATGTCGTTGTTACTATTTCACATATAGCCCTTTAAAAATATTAGCCACGTGCTTTTCTGCAGATCCATAGCTGAATGCCACCCATTCTCATCTATGGGAGGGTAAAAGTTTTTTTTTAATGTTTCCCATGCAAGAAAAGAGATTCAGAGACAATATATAATCTTTTCCTGTTGTTAATAACAATATCATTCTAATCCCTTTCCCAGATACTTCTAAAACATTAATTAAAAGTAACTGATACACAGTTCTAACTTATTATTTACTTACCTATTTTACTAACCTGAACACAGAACCCATAATTATCATCCGCTGCGTTTTCTATAGTTAGAAAAATGGAGTAGTTCACTAGGAGGAATTCATTCAAAACTTACAATGCTTTACTTTTAGAAGAAGCACTTTTAATGTTTGATCTGCTAAATGTTCACCTTTCACTATTGGTCATCCCAGCTCTTATTTTAATACCTAATATTTCCTTAATTAAAAAGAATCTTCAAGGGTATAGTTTTATCTCATAATTTAGACATCTAATCTCTACATTCTAAAAAATTGGGGTTAACATTTTATCAACCATTACACTCTGGGCAAATAAATTTTATTTTGAAAATTTAAAAAGACATGCATTTTAGAAAGATGCTGATTCTACCACTCTTTCTTCATTCATTGAAAATAAACATGACAAGTAGACCAGTATTGTTGATGTCATTCATTGCTGGTTAAGAGGAGGGAGGGCTGTATTTCTTTTTTTTTTTCACAAGCAAGATACGAATACAAGAAAATTGTTTTTATTTTGCTGTGTTGCTCAAATAAACGAAGGTGGCCCTATATCACACTTTGCAAGCCCAGAAGATCCTAGGTGCTATTTTATCAATGCCTGACAATGCCTGTCTAAAGTTCTGCAGGTTGCTAATTAATGTAGATTATTCAAGCAGACTTTGAACACAAAGAATGTTCTTTGTTTTTACCTAAAACCCTGAGATTTATCAACTAGAATTGGTGAAAAAGATATGAACTTAGAATTAAAAAAAGACTATGTCCAGGAATTGATTCTGATCATTGGAATTACACACAGCTGCAGACTTCCCCACACAGAAACTCCACTCCACAATGAACATATTAGCCCATTGACTTAAGCTGGATATTTACTGGCAAACTTGAAAGAATCGAATTTTTGCAAACTTCCAAACAAAATTGCTTGAATAGTGAGATGGGCAGCATAATAAATAAATAAACATGATAATGAAAATGTCCTCATACTTATATTTATTTTTATAAATGTATGCATGTGAAGAAAATACATGTATATGTGTATAATAAATAATCTACAAACATACACAAGTTTTAGATGATTTATTTTATCAATGAAATCAACAGGTATATTTCAAAATGTATTTTTTAAAAACTGTGTGCAGATATTTTAATACCATTTTGAATCAAGACAATGCAGATCCCCACAACTCCCAAAGCTGCACCAGAAGGATGCCTTGGTTGATGGTATCGAAGGCCACCAAGAGGTCAAGTAGAACAAAGATGGATGCACTACCCCATTCCACTCCTGCCAGAGATAATTTTTTTCAATTACATTTATATGCCGCCCTTTTCCAAAGACTCAGGCCGGCTTACAATTTTTGGGATACAACCCAATGCGCTCAGCGATAGCCTTCATTCCATTGTATATGCCTGCTTATTACTAAGCGGCATTTTTACAAAGTCAGCTTATTGCCCCCAACAATCTTGGGTCCTCAATTTACCTACCCTGAGAGGATGGAAGGCTGAGTCAACCTTGAGCCTGGTGGGATTCGAGCCTGCACTAATTGCAGGCAGCTGGAACTTAAGTGCTAGGCATTTAACAGCCTGCACCACCAAGGCTCTTGGAAAGCTTCCATCCCATATCCAGGCCTGAACCCTCACTGGAAAGGGTCTGGATAATCCATTTCATCCAGGAACCTCTGGAGCTGCTGTGCAACCACCTTCTCAACAACCTTTCCCAAAAAGGGAAGATTGGAGACAGATCGAAAATTATCCAACAAGGTGGAATCTAGCAATGGCTTCTTAAGAAAAGGCAGACCAGAGCCTCCTTAAAATGCTCAGAAACAACCCTTTCCTGCAAGGAAGCATTCATCACCCCTACAACCCACCCACATGTCATCTCCTGGGAAGCTTTTACCAGCCAGGAGAGGCATAGTTCTAAAACAGATGTGCTCATACTCACTAGAATCCTGTCCAGTGTTCACTTCCTTAGAAGCAGCAGAGTTAAGCCATTCCCAGTTAACTGAGTAAAAACTCAACCAACATGCCTCCACCGGACCAGCAACTACACGGGCATCTAACTGAGAACAAAGCCAAGTGATTTTGTCTTTCAAAAAATCAGCAAATTCTTCCACACTCCCCTTCAGGTGGACCTCTTTATCATCTTCTCCAGAAGAAGACGGCTCACCTTAAAGAGAGTAGAATGCTGATTAGTGTAGAAACAATTAGTGAGGAGAGCTACTTACACTTCATCACCCAAATTGCCACCAGGTAGGCTTTAATAGCTGCTCTTACCTATGTTTGATTGAGTTCTTACCTTGTCTTCCACCAGCAGCACTCTAGACATCTCTTCATCTATTTCATCCCTCTTTATTTCTTCATATACCACAGGAGATGAAGGGATCTATGGGTTAGGAGAGGTTGCACAGGCACAATCCTGATCTATCTATTCCAAGAAGTGACTAATAGCTCAGCAGGGCTATACAGTAGATCTGCAGTTATAACCCCCAGTTCCTTCTGAAACCCATCTGGGTCCATTAGTCACTGGGGGCAGACTGATCTAATAGGTCCTGCCTCCCTGTGTGGGGTACAGCTGTACAGAAACTCATTGTGATCTAACCATGACATGGCAGCAAAGATAGCTCCACCAATTCCAGGTCACATAGGCACTGCTGCAACAAGAACACCAAATCAGGTGGATGAGCACCATTCCTAGTTGGGCCCTGGATGACCTAGGACAGGCCCATGGAAATCATGGTTTCCATGAAATCCTGAGCTACGTCCTACCCCATCCCAGGGATGGTAGAATGAAGCCCGCCTATCCCGAACTATAAGCCTGGGGAGCTCCACTGCCAGCCCTGCAGTGAGGTCCTGGAGCCAGGTAGGGAAGCTGCCATACAGCAGGGAGGCTCGTACAGTAGCACCAATTCCACTTGAGCCCTTGAGCCCAACCTAAGAAAAAGGGTCTCATAGCCAGGTACTTGTGGAGCCATGCTCCTGAATCTACCAGAGAGTCTTTAATGCCACAACTACATGCCCCTCCCCAGCCCTGTAGTCTAGCTGGTGTCATATTCAATAACCTGCTGGGCACATTTCTGAGAGAGAAACACCTCCGTCTGGGCCCGGCAGGTCTCTGTGATACAAGCAAGACCAGCCTTCTCTGCAAGATTCAAGTCAGGAAAAAGGCAACTCTTATTATAGGCTGACCTGACATTTAAAAGCAGCAGCCTAAAACCGGAGCCACCACAGATTTGCTGACCAGGTAAATGAGGTGACTGCAAGGGGGCAGAATGAGAGCCTGGTACTAAATATCGAGGCCTCATTCCAAGTGATTGGCTTCCCCCTGGCGTCCTGTATCTCCAGTTACCTGACTCCACTGAAATACACTGCCCTACCTTGACTTCCCTGTGAGCTATTCCATCTTCAACACTCTTTTTGGTCTAAAAGGGGAACCTGTTCTGTTCTTTCCCTCTGGTATGGCTGGATGATATGAATGTGATTTTTGGTTTTATATTGTATAGGTTATGTTTTAAACTTTGTTGTATGCCGCCTCAAGTTCCCCTGATGGGGGAAGAGAGGTGGGATATAAATCTAATAAATCTAATCTAATCTAATCTAACCTCCTCCAACTGGCAAACAGTCAGGGGGAAAATGAACCCAACAGGCACTATAGCACTTACTCTCAGTGCCCTCAAGGCTGTACCACCCCCTTCCTCACAGCAGAGGGGACACAGCCACCCACCCCCATATCCCTCAACACACTCACTATACATCCATTCAGTTCATAACAGCCCCTGCCCAGTCACCCTCACCCACGATGCAGAGAGCCCCTCTCCTCCTCCCTAGCTCTCAACCAGGGGAGATGAAGCAACACACTTGTGTGACTCTCACCCCCCCCCCACACACACAATAAATTGAGAATTAATGCACCTTTTCCTCATCTTCATTTATAGTCAGTTTTCTTTTCTTGCTTTTTTTCTTTTTTTGTATTATATTGTCATTCTATTTTATGACCATATGGGCAGGAAATGACTTTCTGAGATTCAGCATAGAAATATGCAAGCATTTTTAACAGGGGAAAATGTGAAGCAGATATTTTAGTGGAGGGAAGTTTGGAACTGGGAAAGGCCTATTATAAAAGCAGATGCTTGCCTAATAAGCTATGATTACTTTCTACAGTATGATTACTGTAATATTATGACTTTGCAAGCATGTTTGCTTTTAAAGCTAGCTTGCCTCAGTCCTCACATCGTTGTTAATTCATACCAAACACACTGCATATTGTATGTGTTTCGTTTTCCAGATGCAGTCAAATCTCAGGATTACAGGATTGGGTGCAACGTTTTTCAGCTTTAGCATATTTAGAGCGTGTGGCAGAAGTGGACCAGGCAATGTGGTGAAAAGGTGGGAGGGACTGCAATTATAAAACTGATCCCACTTACTTTCTCATGGTTGTATATATTTAGGCTAGGTCTTCTATATTTTTTTAACTTTTAAATTGTACACACCATAGAAGTAGCATAAGATAAAGATATCAGGCTTTATAGAAATAGGGTAGCAATTCCAGATAGAGGCTTTATTGTCTCATTTGGTGTAGCTAATCAACTAAAGTTTCCTTCATGAATTAAAATGTGTTTCCCCATTAATGTATAAATATGACTCCAGGGTAGTTTTTTGAAGGATGCATGACTCTCAAAAGTCTTTGAAGGGTCTTTGGCTCCTTTCACCTGTACTAACAGAAAGCTGAAGCTAGAAAATTACTTTTTCAAACCAAAGGCAGAATGTCTCACAGCTTGTTTTTTTGATATGAAACAACTATGTCAGATATCCTACTCACATGGCACAGTGTTGAAAGTAATAGACAAAGACATTCCCACAGGCTCCAAATTTAACAGAAATTACTTTGAATGCTTTAAAATGGAATTAGAAGCACATAACAAGGAGGGAAACAGCAACATGGCTCAGAGAGAATGCTGTTCAGACAACTTACTAAGCCATTGTTTGCTTTACTACAATTAACAGCTATTAGGTAAATTAACCCAATATGTTACTCTTGTATTCCTATACCATGGACTACGCTTGGGTTGTCAATGGCTTGGATGACATTATTACTTAGCTATTCCAGCAATTTTGAAAAAACTGGCTATATCCTGCAGACAATGTACAGATTCAAGCCCTTCCAACAAATCATGTCCATTCTAGGCCGGAAGGCCCCATGCAGTTGAGTTTGGGAGAATACAATTTCTATTATTGACAGGATAGCAGTGGTATAAGGCATTGCAAACTGTAAAAAAAATAGGTTTTTGGAATCTCTGCAAAGATACATAGAATTTGGGCAAAAGTTTCTAGAAGAGTGAAAAGGAGCTGCCAGTTCTAAAGGAAAGAAGGTAAGTCAGGAAAATGGGATAAAGAGAGTGAGGCAGGTTATCCATTGTGTAGAAGAGGAGAAGAAAGGGAGAGAAGCAGAAGAAACAACTGATAGAGCTTGGAAAGAAGGAAGACATAGGATCTGGGCAGATTTTATCAGGACCTAAACATGAAGGAACAGTAGCGGCAGAAAACAGATGGATAAGCAAGAGAACAAGACTAAAGGGCAGCTGACTGCAATAGTGAGAATGGAAACTTTGCCACTGCTGTTTCTCTATTGTGCTCTCATATTTTTCAGGAGTAAAAAAAAAGCTGAGAAATGAGACGGTGAAGGCATATTGGCCATTTTGTCGTGTAGGTGAGTTAATCTGTCAATTTATTACTTTGGTTAATGTGGTTGCATTACTTGTGGTTTCCATCTGTAAATGTGACAGCTATTTCACCACTGAGATTCCTTTTTTTTGTTGACAGAGGCTTGTGCACACAGAGGAGAGGAGGAATAGGCTGGAAAGAAGAGTTGGGTGTGAGAGAAATGCATAGATCAGGAACACCTAAAGTAACTGCATACCTGAGATGCTTTCACATTTGTTTCTGGGCCAAAGAGGAGTTCCTACTTACATTTCGAGTAATACAACTCTTTCTCTATTTGTCATTCATAACTTCTCTAAAAAGAACAGAAAATTTTGTAACAATGTTTCACAAACAGATTATTAAGTCTCTCCACCCCACCCTGTTCCACCCCACAATTAAATAAATAATGCACATTTGTGTAGTTTCTTCTATCCCTCATGTTGCAAACTGATTTCAACCCAAATTCAATTCATACCATAGCCTGGAATAAACTTTTACCTCAACATTAGTATATTCTATAGTAATGAGGACTATAGTCAACTCAAAATAGGGGTGAGTCACTCATTCATTCAATGGTAGAAAATACAAAACTTTGCATGAGAAAGCCCTATGCTTGATCACAGCATTAAAGTTGGCCCAGACAGGCAAACAGGCACAGGTAAAGGATAGATAGTACCTGGCTCAACACTACTACCTATGAGAGGAAGATAGGTGTCTTGGTGGATCACCACTTAAGCATGATCCACAGGGTGCAGCAGCTGCCAAAAAAAGCCAATGCACTCCTGTGACAGACCTGTTCTGTACTGCATTACTGAAGCCACATTTGCAATACTGCATACAATTCTGGCTACCACAGTACTCAAAAGATACTAAGGTCCTAGAAAGAGTGCCGAGAAGTGCAATAAAGATGATAGAGGATCTGGAGGCTAAATCCTATGAAGAAGGGGGAACTAAGCATGATTAGTTTAATGAACAGAAAACCTAGAGGAGACATGTTAGCTCTCTTCCAATACTTGAGGGGCCTGCCTCAAGGTTGGGGGCATTGATTTATTCTCTATAGCACCTGAGAGTAGGACAAGATGCAGTTGCAAGCTCCTCAGAGGGAGATCCAACCTGGAAATAAGGAAGAATTTCAATCACTGGAGATTTTCAAAAGATTGATCAATAATTTATCTGACATGGAATGCGGACTCTTGCCTTGGGCAGGGAACCTGAACTGATGATCCCCAAAGACCCCTCTAATCCTATGATTCTGTGAACAGGGAACTGAGTTTTCCAGGCACTTTAGTTCAAGCTTTCACAACATAATAGGAGACTCAGATGAACCCCCATCTCTTCTACAACCTGCAAACTATACTCTCCCCTACCAACCACTCTCACTAGCTGGCTAGGGTTACCTCCCAATCCATTTACCAACTGTACCCATCAATTCCCCTGAGAGTTGTCACCCATGAGAAGGATAATCAACCTCTATCAAGAAAAACCCCACTTTGAGAATCAAAGGCAAAATGGCTTCCACAAGGGAAAGAATCCCTAGCAGCCTTCCAAAACCAGCCTTCCGGTGCCACTACTCCTTCCCAGCTCAGCTAATCCCAACCATCCAATTCCCTCAAAGATGAAATCAAACAGTCCCTCATGGTCTCAGATAATCTCATGGGTGGCCTCTTGATATGGAACCATGAGAAATATTCTGTTGTACTGTCTGTCCCTGGCACAAGTCAGTCTATGACACTGCTGCTGTCACAAGCATAACAAAAACATGGCTGGGCAGATTTATCATTGCCTACAACAGGATGACACAGTCTCCATTAGGCAGAATATTCTCACCATCCCTGCCAAAGCCTCCAGATCCAAGTCAGTCCAGTTTGCCACCAAAGCCAACCTGGGAAAGGCATGTCACCAATGAGCCAGCATATCTTCCACAACCCCAACAGCCTTCATAACACCATAATAAATGTTCAACAGAGTCCATGTTGACATAACCAGCCATTCTCACCACTGTCTTGCTGTGTTTATGTGCTGGAAGATCTGTGTGTACTGTATGTATAGTATTTTACAGTAATTCTATTTTATTGCTTTAGATTTTAAACTACCTTGTTTTTGTCTAGTTTAGATGGTGTTTTAGTTTGCATTTTATTTAACTTTATTGTATAAGCTTTTCTTCCAACCGCATTTTTAGTGTGTTTTATTGAAACTGCCAAGACAGAGCTTTGGCTATTGAGCAGTTTAAATTTTTAGTAAATGAATAAAATCAGTAAAAACATATGCATTATCTATTCAATATTAAAAAGGAAATTCATTTAAAAATACATGATGAACACAGCAGATGCTGCCAAACATAATTTCAGTTTTACTATCGTTGTTGGCTTTCCATCTCTTTGTCAGATATCCCAGGAGGAATTTCAGAATGTAAGACTGAATCAAATGCCCTGATTATGAAAAAGAAAAGAAGAACATTATTTTAGAAATGGTGCATAATAGTTCATTTACCTCCCCACAGCATCAGATTTTTTTATTCTGTGTCTCTTCCCTCTTTTCTCCAATTGCAATGAAGATCAATTTTTATCTTCCTCATATTATAGTAGGCAGCAAAGAGATACAGAAAACCCTAACTCTTGGCTGGGGTTTAAAGCTGTATTTGCACCTTAGGAATGGTAGCCTTTTCCACTGTGGAGAAGCAATCTGGGAATCTCCTGTTCCAAATGGGAGGAGGAAATATTCACATCTGGAGGTCATTTAAATATGAAGAATTTCTTTGGACATTGCTCCCTTTGAAATCTAATCTATGGGCATGTCTATCCAAATGAACTTTTTGAATACTGTGACTCATTAAAAAAACTGGCAAGGGGGAGAACCAAGCTGCTAAGAATAGCCTGCCATAAAAGCAGAAGGTGGTATTCAACAGGTTCTGACCAGTTCTGGAGAACCGGTAGCGGAAATTTTGAGTGGTTCTGAGAACCGGCAAATGCCATCTCTGACTGCAGATTTTACAGTATCCTTACCCTGCCACGCCCACCAAGCCACACCCACAGAACTGGTAGTAAAAAAATTTGAATTTCACTACTGCATAAAACCAATGCCTCCAGTTCAAAGTCATGCATAGCACAAATAAGAAGACCTCCTGAGCATCTTATCCAGGGAATTGTTGGAGTCAGTGTTCCTTCACTGAATCATAACTTATTTAATACTATTAAGTCCAGCAGAGTTTCTCTAGATTGCTTTACATGTGCTAATCTCCCACAGGGGAATAATGTCCTCATTATCAGGTATGCACAGGATCATCTCACAAGTAATTTCTCTGTATTGGTTCAATAACTGAAATGCATCCCTACATGATGAAATTGGGACTATGGAAAAGAAATGTCTTTTAGTGGGAGATGGCTTCATGTCTCTTCCTTTTTATGGAGTGCATGTGTTAAACCAAACAAAGCCAATAACTATTGTAAGATACAGGTAGTCTGGCCAATGTGATCTGGGATGAGTTCGATCCTGTTTCTGAGGATGAAGTGGACAGGATTATGCGGCGGCTGTGTTCCACCACATGTTTGTTGGACCCGTGTCCTTCCTGGCTGGCCTATGCCGCCAGGGAGGCCACCTGCGGTTGGCTCTGGGCAGTCATCAACGCTTCATTAAGGGAGGGTGTTTTTCCCACCGCCTTGAAGGAGGAGGTGGTGAGACCCCTCCTGAAGAAGCCTGCCCTGGACCCGACTGTGTTAGACAACTTTCGTCCAGTCTCCAACCTTCGCTTTTTTAGCGAAGGTTGTTGAGAGTGTGGCGGCTCAGCAGTTTCCACTTTTCCTGGATGAAGCGGACTACCTAGATCTGTATCAATCGGGCTTCCGACCTGGTTTCAGCACGGAGACGGCATTGGTTGCGCTGATGGATGATCTCTGGAGGGCCCGGGACAGAGGTTTTTCCTCTGTCCTGGTCCTATTAGACCTCTCAGCGGCTTTTGATACCATCGACCATGGTATCCTTTTGCGATGCCCCAAGGGGCTAGGAGTGGGGGGCACCGTGCTCTGGTGGTTCACCTCCTACCTCTCGGGGCGATCGCAATCGGTATTGGTGGGGGGGCAGAGGTCAACCCCGAGGGTGCTCTCGTGTGGAGTCCCTCAGGGGTCGGTTCTCTCCCCCCTGCTATTTAACATCTATATGAAGCCGCTGGGTGAGATCATCCATGGTTTCGGGGTGAGTTACCACCAGTACGCAGATGACACCCAGCTGTACATCTCCACCCCGAACCAAATCAGTGATGCCCTCTCCCTGATGACCCAGTGCTTAGATGCGGTACGGATCTGGATGAGCAGGAACATGCTTCGACTCAACCCGGCCAAGACTGAGTGGCTGTGCGTACCGGCATCTCGGCCCAGTCAGGAATATCCATCTTTGGCCATGGGGGGAGCGGTGTTGCCCCCTGTGGATAGGGCGCAGAATTTGGGGGTCCTCCTGGATGTTGGAGGAGCAGGTGGGAGCCGTCGCCAGGGGGGCCTTTGCCCAACTCTGTCTTGTTCGCCTGCGCACAGTCACTCATGCCCTTGTTACCTCTAGACTCGACTACTGCAACGCTCTCTACTTAGGTCTGCCCTTGCATACCATCCGGAGACTGCAGCTGGTGCAGAATGCGGCGGCGCGGGTGGTGATGGGAGTTTCCCAATTCTCCCATGTTACCCCCCTCCTGCGCTGCCTGCATTGGTTGCCGATTGCGCTCCGGGTGAGATTCAAGGTTTTAGTTTTAACATACAAAGTCCTTCACGACATGGGTCCTCAATATTTAAGGGAGCGACTCCTGCCGACATCGAATGCCAACCGCCCTGTGCGAGCACACAGGCAAGGACTCCTTGGGGTCCCGTTGGTGGGCCAATGCTGGCTGGCGGTCCCCCAACGACGAGCCTACTCTGTCGCAGCCCCTGACCTCTGGAACCAGCTCCCCCTGGGGCTCTGCCTGGCCCCTGACCTCCGCACCTTCCACCATGATTTGAAGACCTGGTTGTTTGACCAATCCGGGCTGTGACCTTTTCTTTCCTGGGGGGTGGTTTTATATTTTTAATGTATTTTAAATTTGTTTGGGCTTGTAACTGGGTTTAATCTCTTTTTAATTATTTATTGCTGTTGTTTCTTAGTTGTGAGCCGCCCCGAGTCTTCGGAGTTGGGACGGCATACAAGTCCCAATAATAAATAAATAAATAAAATAAGAATTGGCTGCAATCCTATATCCATTCTCTTTGGAATAAGAGCAATCAAACTGGATGGGACTGCAATGTTAGAAGATAATTTTATCTTGGAAATATTTCTCTACAGATGTGAAACACTAAGGATCATTAGCATTAACTCAGAGCTCATTATTTCAAAATAGGGATATGTCTGTCTCTGCAGTTAACCAGATGAAGGGATGCAGGATATTTTAAGAATGTTGATTAGCTGATAAATTGCCAGTAGTGTGTATCACTAGTATTCCCTGAGAATCTGCTGATGAATGATTAAAGCTGGCTTGGTCAGATATGTTCATTGGGTATGGTCAAAAACAAAAAAGTCAAAATGGTGGTAATGAAATGTAACTGAAGCTTTGCTTGTTGGTTTTTGTTTGTGTGCAATGAAAGACTGACAGGTCCCAGTGTAAATGGCAATGAAAAAATGGGCCAAAATAATTTCAAAATTATTTTTCATTATGATATGCAGATATGGATATTATAAATTACAACTTTTTCTTCTGCGTAAAACCATTTTGTAAAAGCAGCTTATAAACATCATGTGAAAATAACAGTAAAAGCAACAAATATAACATTAAACAAAAAGTAAAACAAATGCTGTAGTATATTAGAAGTGTTATCCCAGGACTAGGACAAAATACCAGATGTCTCAGAGTAGTAATGAAGAAAACTTTCAATTAAAATCTGAAATCAGAATGTGCAAACCCATTAGTTAACTGCTGCACAATATTGACCAAGTTGCTTTAACTACTTGGTAAAGTAACATTTGTTTTAAAAGTTTATCATTCAAATTACTCTTCACCATATTTTTTATTTTAAATGTCTCAGTTTAGGCTTGTGAATTTCTAAGGGCAATGGGTTAATTTTTTATTCAGAATCTTCAGCATGACTTCTCCAAACAATGTCACTTAAAGTTTTAAATAGACATCAATTTATGAGGATGAACAATTGGCATAATAATCAAAATGGATTCAGACATGTAACATGTGAGCTGGAAGATACTTCAAAGGTCATCAAGTCCATTCATAACATAATTGCATTAAAGATCTCTTTGTTGCTAATCAGTTATGTTCCATTGATTTCAAGAGGAACAAAGTACAAATACTTTACCATAAATCTACTGATTTACCCTAGTTCAGGAAGAATATACACTGAATAATCAACAAAGGGTATAAGTGAATCACATGTAATTTTAGGAAAGATTGTTGAGAATATTGTGGGGCTATAACTTTAGAAAGGTCTAGAATGTACTAATTATCCAGACCTATCTAGACCCCAGTTTGATTTCAGATTGGGAACATAAAATAGAATAGTCACTGTTTTGGTTTTCTTTCTGGACTCACTCAAAGAATTGAATATATGAAGCCATTGGGGAGAGGTTAGTCATTTGGCTAGGTAAGGTAACATCTATATGGTGATGGTATTCCATTGTTCATCTGTATCCTGTTGTCAGTGAGAGATTCAGTGGAAACTTTGATTTGGTGCCTGAGGACTGTAAGGACAGATGTTGGACAGAGTGAAACACACTGATTCAATCCAAGCAAGATGGAGTTGCTTTTAGTTAAGAAATCTAGGTTCTAAGATTGTACCAATTTTGATTCTTGATGGGGCCATATTTTCCAGAAAGAAGGCTCACAACTTGGGATTTTCCTATATTCTGGGCTCTTATGTAAACAGCAGGTGGAAACAAGATTCCCTGAAGATAGGCACTTGTGTCTTGCCATCTTTCAGTTACATTACTACAGTTAATCAATGATAATTTTAGTTGGTGCAGAATGGAAAGGTCTGCATGCTTACTGGACAACAACAATACTGCTACATTACTTGCTGTGAGAGAGTTACACTAGTTATCAATATCTTTTCAAGTGCAATTCAATATGCTGGTCACTATTCCTAAAATTCTATATGCCACAAGACCTGGGCAGCTGGTTGCACTAACTCAGGAGGTGTGGCAGAAGGAGGCCCCATGCAGGCATCCTCTGTGAAAGTTCCCATCTCCTAATGAAACAGCCTATTCCCAGAAGGAAGGGTGGCCTCCACTCTCATGGCCTTCTGGGAGCTGGTAAAAAAACCTGATTCTACTAGAGCAGGGATGTCGAATTCACATTGTCACGGTGTCGTCATGTGATGTATCATGACTTTTTTCCTCTTCGCTAAACTGAGCGTGGGTGTGGCTAGTGTATGACGCATCTGGCCCGCGGGCTGCAGGTTTGACAGCCCTGTCCTAGAGGATCTACAAAGGTTAGTTATGAAGGCTTGGCACCTGTATTAGCCAATGTATTAATAGAATTTTTAATTTATAGTATAATGATTTATTGACTTTCATTATTGTTGTTTTTACTGTTCCTAAACATCTGTAAGCTGCCTAAAGTACCTCGAGAATGAGGATAAAATCATATGTATAAATATTTATTTATTTGCTCAATTTCTATGGCCACCCTCTAAATGGTAGAATGGAGGTCCGATGGCAGAATTGACACTTAATGAAATTGAGTTTGGGAACAGAAGGTACGTCCTTGACATTATGCATTGCATATATTTTTCTATCTGCTTGTATATATCTTATGTACATGATCTCATTTTCATGAATACAAATGTGTAGAAGACACATTGTTTGCAAGAAGACTGGGCAACATTTTAATTGACCCATGGTTTGCAATTATATTCATACCCATCACATTATTTTATTTTATTTATTTATTTTTATTCATATTTATATCCCGCCCTTCTCCGGAGACTCAGGGCGGCTTACAGTTTTTGGGATACAACCCAATGCGCTCAGCAATAGCCTTCATTCCATTGTATATGCCTGCTTATTACTAAGCGGCATTTTTACAAAGTCAGCTTATTGCCCCCAACAATCTTGGGTCCTCAATTTACCTACCCTACTAAGTGCTAGGCTATTAACAGCCTACACCACCAAGGCCCTACATTATTCCCTTACAGGAAACATAACATGGTGCAAAGTATATAAAAGGAGTACAAAATAGAAATATGAAGACATTAAAGGCGTGAGATTTTTTTTTAAATCAAAAAGGACATGTTGAAAAATCTAGTTTATGATTTCCTGTGTACTTCCATGGGTTTACTATGCTGAAAACCATCTTTTCTTTCACCACTTTCTAGATCATTTTTTAAATTTATTTTTATTCCAGAAGATCCTTCAGCCTTGCATTTCCCTATTCCTTACCCATGATTTAAGAAAGGTGTATATCAGTTACAAATGCTAAAAGGAAATTCTTAAAATCTTATCATGTGCTTCACTGCTGCATATTGGAAAGAAGGACAAGGGTTAACATCTAATCGCTTCTCCAAACATTGCAGTCAGGGAAAAAGGGGAACATGATGAGGGAAGCAGTCTTACAATCATTACAGCAGGAACTTGAAAGAGCTAAAGGGGTTCTTTTAGAGTGTGTGCCGTGTACTTTGAATGTCTCAGACGTGAATCAAAGTTACAGTGGGAAAGAAAATCAACTACAATGTGGGATTTTTATTTTTTATTTTTTGCATTCTCACTATGCTCTTTTTCCAGTCAAACGATTGAATTGGCATGCTTTTTGTCGAAAGGAGCTATAGTGCCTGAAGACTAACTAAATGGTCAATTTTCAAACTGGAAATTGTTCTTTGTGTTAAAGTAATCATAAGAAGAAAAGGAGGGAAAGGGAGGAAAAGGGAAGGAAAAGGAGAAGGAAGGGAAAGGGGAAGGGAAAAGGAAAGATTTGACCAGAGCAATGATCATCCAAAGGTAGAAAAGCATTCCTCACATCAGTACATTTATTTTATTATTTATTATTTATTTATTTTATTTTATTAGACTTGTATGCTGCCCTCTCTCCCTAAGGACTCAGGGTGGCTAACAATATCAAATCCATACAAATTTACAATAAAAAAGAATTAAACTAATTACAAGCCTAAACATTAAAAGTCAATTAAAATTTAAAACCCCCTAAAAACAAACCCACCCCCCTTAGTTAGTCCGGACCAGCCTGTTCAAAGAGCCAGGTCTTAAGGTCACTGTGGAAGAAGTGGAGATCGGGGGCCAAATGAAGGCCCAAGGGAAGTTGGTCCAAAGGGTGGGCGCCCCCATAGAGAAGGCACTACCCCTGGGCACCGCCAACCGACAGTGTCTGGTCGACAGTATCCCAAGGAGGCCCTGTCTGTGGGAGCGTACCGGGTGATCAGAGCGTGATGCCAGGAGGAGACGCTCCTGCAAGTACCCCAGACCCAAGCCATGTTGGACTTTATAAGTTGTCACCAACACCTTGAATTTCACCAAGAAGAAAGGTAACTTTTTTTAACTTCCTTCATTTAGTGATTGGAACTATAATGCATTTTCCATTGCTAAACCTTTTGAGTTATTGTATTATTTCTTTCATTTTCTTTAAAAAAACTCTAAAGGAAAAATCCATTATCTTAGTTTTATGACTTGATTAAATAAATACATTAAACAGAAAATTACAGAATGGTTGCAAAGTGTCTTTTTGCACAGTTGTACTAGAAGCCATTTGCCTTGAAATACACTGCTGTGTTGTCTGAATAATATTCGGGGGTGGAAGTAGTGAAATCTACTATATCAACCATCAATCTTCCCAGGTCTGACATTAAATTCCTATAATTCACAGTTGCCAATATTGTTGGCTAGGTTAACTGTGAATTCTGAGGTACCCAGTGGAGTAGAAAGACCAAGTATCCTATTGACTAAGTCTGCCCTATATTCTTTGAAACAAAGTCCTATTAAAATAAAGAGATTGGGACATCCAATTTCCATAACATATCACACAGGTAACTCCTAGATATACAGGAGTGCCCATATCACATTTAGACAAATACTAGTTCTATGAGACTGAAACTCCACCCTTCTTGAGACTGCACCCATTGCCTGCAGCTTACTGTACCTTACCAGCATGGGTGTGATAAATTGTAAACTAATGGTTTATATTTCTGCACATTTGTTGCAAGCTATTTGAACTTTAAACAAGAGAAGTATTCGTACAGATAAACTTGGGTGGAAGAAGTAGAGTTTCCACCATTCTTTTGCCTTGGTGGAGATAAGATTATCTTGGTTTCCATTTTCAAACAAAAGCTGCAATCTGCAAGAGCCAAGTTAAATTTTAGTGCTTGAGAAATGTATTTGGCATAAATATTTCTTGTAAATATTTTCAATGTCAGAGAAACATCAGTCAAAATCAGGATAGACAGATACCTTCAAGCAACCACATGAATAACTGTCAAGAAATAAAGCATGGAAAACTGCAAGACAGCAAGATCAGGATGCGAGAGTGGACTCTAAAATCCTTTGCTCCTGTGGTACACCCAGATAGAAACTGGCAACCATGCAAGGAAGGGAAGGTTATTGTTTTTATTTTCATGTTGTGAGCAGCCCAGAATTGATTACAGTCAGGTGGTGTCTAAGTTGAATAAATAAATAAATACATTTTCAGATGAAAATGAGCCTTGGTAGCTCAGGCTGTTAAATGCCTGCTCTTAAGATCCAGCTGCCTACAATTATTGTAGGCTCGAATCCCACCAGGCTCAAGGTTGACTCAGCCTTCCATCCTCTCAGGGTAGGTAAATTGAGGACCCAAGATTGTTGGGGGCAATTAGCTGACCTTGTAAAAATGCCGCTTAGTAATAAGCAGGCATATACAATGGAATGAAGGCTATTGCTGAGCACACTGGGTTGTATCCCAGAAATTGTAAGCCGCCCTGAGTCTTCGGAGAAGGCTGCATATAAATGTAATTAAAAAAAAAATGAATGATAAACGCCAAGTACCCTCCCACCCCTCTAATTCTGAACAGAAACACAGTTTGGGCTGAGAGAAACACTAAAACCTGATCTGAATTGAATATATATATATTCAATTATATACATACATACATACATACATACATACATACATACACACACACACACACACACACAGAGTGTATATTTACTGGTGGGATTCAAAAAAATATACTACCAGTTCTGTGGGTGTAGCTTGGTGGGCATGGTGTGGCTTGGTGGGCGTGGCTTGGTGGGCATGGCAGGGGAAGGTTACTGCAAAATCCCATTCCCTCCCCACCTCACTAATCTGCTTTCCAGCTCCGTTCTCCTGTGCAGGGCAACAAAGGAAGACCCAGCCAATCATCTGGGACTCGGGAGGCAGAGAACAGATGGGGGCGGGGCCAGTCAGAGGTGGTATTTGCCGGTTCTTCGAACTACTCAAAATTTCTGCTACCAGTTCTCCAGAACTGGTCAAAACCTGCTGAATATCACCTCTGAGTATATCACAGAAGTGAGTACACCCTCTCACATTTTGTAAGTATTTAAGTATGTCTTTTCATGTGATAACACTGAAGAAATGACACTTGGCTACAATGTAAAGTAGTGAGTATACAGCTTGTATAACAGTGTAAATGGGCTATCCCCTCAAAATAACGCAACACACAGCCATTAATGTCTAAACCGCTGGCAATCCATTCCACTCATTGGTTGTTCTCACCATTAGGAAATTTCTCCTTAGTTCTAGGTTGTTTCTCTTCTTTGTTAGCTTCCATCCATTGCTTCTTGCTTTGCCTTCTGGTGATTTGGAAAATAGGTTTATTTATTAATAACATGTCTGCTAGAATGTTAAAACTAGCATTACTCTCATTAGAACTACTTGGGATTTGCTCTTTCTATCTTTCCTTATGTATCAATTTATTTATTTATTTGTTTGTTTTATTGGACTTAATAGGCCGCCCTCTCTCCCTAAGGACTCAGGGCAGCTTACAGTAAAAAATAAGAACACAAATATTGAAATACAATTAAACTAATTAAATTAAGCCCAATAAAAAGTTAAAACCCAATTAAAACTTAAAAATGATAAAACCCCACCCCTCCCCGTTCAGTCCAGGCTGGTCTGTTGAAACAACCAAGTCTTTAGGTCGCGGCGAAAGGAACGGAGGTCAGGGGCCAACCGGACCTCCAAGGGGAGTTGATTCCACAGGGTGGGTGCTCCCACAGAGAAGGCCCTACCCCTGGGCGCTGCCAGCCGACACTGGCTGGCTGGCAGCACCCCCAGGAGGCCCTGCCTGTGGGAGCATACCGGGCGATTGGAAGTCGACACTGGCAGGAGACGCTTCTGCAAGTACCCCGGACCCAAGCCATGTAGGACTTTGTATGTGATCACTAATACCTTGAATCTCACCCGGAGGGCAACCAGCAGCCAATGCAGGTTGCACAGGAGGGGTGTAACATGGGAGTATCAGGGTACCCCCATCACAACTCGCGCTGCCGCAATTTCTTCATTGCTTCCACTTTATTCCCATCATACACTGAGTAGGAATGGAAATTATTGACATTATTCCACTGTTTGAATTTTTTTTTGTAGAGGATAACTGTGGGGGCTCAGGGAAGAAGATGCAGAGACCAGTGGGGAGCTTCTGAGGTCAAAAATGGATTCTCTCATGAAACAGGATTGGCAGTGCCCAACGTTGGTAGTCCCTGTCTCCTATTTTAATCTCTATCTGTTTTATGATATAAAAGCTATCATTCAGAGTGAAAGATGCATTATTTTTCAATCTTCTTTTGATGCCTGATCTTTCCCATTGTTAGAGAGCCTGGTACCATTTTCACTTCAGATTTCAATAGCTTGTGTTGAGCGAACTTCAACTTCAGCATTCATGTCTTTCCACACCACATAAAGAAAGACTTGTATGCTCCTTTGAGGATTACATGCATGATTGCCACTTCAGGACTGGTGTTAATCTACTTTGGCATTCCTTATTTGTTCCAGGGGTCACTAGGGTGTGTTTCTGTTGAGACTAATAAAGAGGAAACTCTGGGTAGGGCAAAGGTAAATACCTGGCTGCTTGCATAAGAGAATAATATATTTTAGCAACTTTAATCCTGCTTTGGATCTTCCTGCCTATTGTACTCAGAATGAAAGAACAATCCTAGGTGTTCCATAGATAAATGATGGTACAATAAATTCCAGGTTTTCTGTGCTGGATTTAAACCTATGGGATAGCTTGATGCACACCAATGAAAATGATTCATTTTGTTAACAGGTACAACTTTGTGCTGTTTTAAGAGGGTAATGGAATACTTGGATGTAAATCAAGGACAGCTATATCATCAGAAAACTATGTAAGGCAGCCACATTAGAAATATTATGAATAGTTGCCATCTTCCATCTCCCATATCTGGGTAGAAAAGAAAGAAAGACAGAGCAAGATGTGGCGATGTGGAAATTTATTCTCCAAAGCCAATCTTAGCACATTGTTTAAATAACTTTAGCATAGTCTTTAAATTTTTGCAATTTTTGCAGATGTGCAATGGGCATATGTGCCAAAGTAGGAAACTACCATTCACAAATTATTTCAGTTGTTCAGTTGTTCAAGTGGGTGTACTTTCAGCTGAAACATCTCTCAGCACTGACAATATTGATTAAGGCTGAGAATTAAGAATTAAGATTTTTTTAATGTTTTGTTGCTTTTTACTTCGTTGTAAGCTGCTTAGAATTGCCTCCATGTGAAATGGGCAGCATATAAATTTAATACGATTAATCTCCATGACTATTTGGATAATGATTGGAAGAACTATCTAGACCTTGCACTGTGAATATTTGATACTAATTGTGAAATATTTATGTATAAAGTCAGCACCTCCTTTTAAGGACACATCTACTAATTTTGGAAACTTCAAAACCAAGCTGAAAACCTGAGGAGCTCACATGATTCTAGACCAAGATGTGACTATTGGATTCTCACCCACTGTGCCCTTCTTTTCCTTCCAATGTTCTTCTAAGAATACTCTCTTTGCAAATGATGTGAAGTGTACAAAACTACGTGTTCCCCAATTCCTTCAGCCTCTGGAGCTGTTCAGAATGCACTCAAATACTCTTAATGATAAGCAAGATATTGTGCTGATGAGTTGCTTGTCAGAACGGGACCACTTCATGTCAGGTCTTCTCTGTCCTGTTCAGGAATATCTAATACAGATAGTCCTCGACTTACAATGCTTCATTTAATGGCCATGCAAAGTCGCAACAGCACTGAAAAAAGGTGATCTATGACCATTTATGACCGTTGCAGCATCCCGGTGATCACATGGTCAAAATTCAGACGTTTGGCAACTGACTCATATTTATGATGGTTGCAATGTCCCAGGGACATATGATCTCCTTTTGTGACATCCTGATAAGCAAAATCAATGGGGAAGCCAGATTCACTTAACAACTGTGTTACTGACTTAACAGCTGCAGTGATTCACTTAACAACTACTGGCAAGAAAGGTTGCAAAATGGGACAAAATTCACTTGACAAATGTCTCACTTAGCAACAGAATTTGGGCTCACTTGTGGTCATAAGTTGAAGACTAACATATTACTTCTTATTTGCCAGATACTTTCTATTGCCTTTCTTTAGTACCTGGCTGTGATTGCTAAATGTTGGGGTTCTAAACAGTGATCAAAGTAGATTTCACCCTTTCATTCCTCAAGGAAATGTAGACATTAAAATCTCAAACATCACCAAATTCTTTTTGTTCGCCCTCATAAAAATGCAGTCTTTTCTCCTGGAGGACATGGAAATTCAGGGAGCCAAAGAAACAGTTTCAGCTGCCATGGAAGAAATTAAAGCAATAATTTTTTTGCCATCATGAAGAGTTCTATCCTGCAGCCCATTTTAGTAATACTGAATTCAGAGAGTATTTACAATTGCTTGTTAAGCAAATATGAACTATGCACAATAATTCCCATAAGTCTCTGTTTCCTTTTACTCTGGTGCTCCTAACTCAAAAATGACATGGGCCTGGAACAGCAAAGAAAGAAGGCATTTCCTTTTGGAAACTTTCTTGTGGCAAGGAAATGCAAAGAAATAATAACTGCATCAGGAACATTGTGTTACATGGAAAGCTTGGAGTTTGACATAGATACAAAGAATGAGCCATTGATTAATGTGCACGGAGATATGTGAGTGCAATGGAATCTCTTCAAATGGATAGGTTAGTTCAAGGTAAGAGGGGTAGAGAGCACTTGAAATGAAGTGGCAATTATCACATGATGTGGTGAAGAGACATCAGTGCAGTTTCAGATTGCAGCTTGAGAAAAAGTGCCTTTTTTCAGGTTTACAAATCAGCTCAGAGTGCTGGCCTTTTTTCTTTAACAAATGAAGACATGAAATCCGATGAATACAGGCTTGGTTGCAAATATTCGTTCTTACTTTCTTAGATGATTGTTCTCAACTACCTTACACAGAAGCCGACTTTCAGACTAGTCAGCTGCAGCCATCTTGGTGGTAGCGTGCATTGTTATTTCCCTACTTCTCACAACTAAAGTTGTGCTCTGTGAGAACATGGCAGTGATTTAATATTAGAAAGAACACATCATTTCACATCAGGATCTGTTAATGGTACCCCAAATCTATGAAAACAGGGGGGAGGGCAGGCCTCACAGGCAATGTTTTTCACCTTATGAAACTCTCTCCCTCTGGTAGTTGGGCTATCACCCACGTTGTTATTCTTTCCAAAGTCCTTCACTCTGTCCTGGAACAACTCTACTCATCTTTCCTACTGGTTATACGTGGAAGGGCAGGAAAGGTTGTACATAGCCATGTTCATGGGTGGAATTCCTCAGATTGCCAGCTGATCACTGCAGGGGGAGGAACAACTAGCAATAGTTATTATCTTAAGAACTGTAGGAAGCCCCTGCCCCCCCCATTAAAATATTCTTTATTAATAATATTAAAAAGAGGCAGAATATTGTATTTCCCCAAAGGAGAAATGGAGAGAAAAAATATTAACAAAGGCAGAAAGCAGCCCCAGTCTTTCTTAATAGCCTCAAGCAGATGCCTCAAATCTTTAAAGATGGATATTGTGTACCTATTAAGAAAGACTGTGCCAATCTATTTGTTAAGTTTGCATGAAGAGTCAGACGCGAGGAGTTCCAGCAAAGACTTTATTAAGTGACTACAGCTCGAATAGACCCGTCCTGGCTTGGCTACGGCTGCTTCTTATAGCCTGCAGCCGTAGCTGCCAGCCAATGGGAGTGCAGGGTTTCTTCCCGCACTATTTAAACCAATACCATTTGACATTTTACAAGAACAGTTCAAATAAACCAATAACATTCAAACCTACATACATAACACCCCTCCCCACTAGGTTCAGTCCATACCAAACCCCAACCTATCTAATGTATTCCTTTAAATAGGTGGGGCTCTTACGTGTACGTTGAGACCTTCGTGGTTCAGAAGTTTTAACGTTCTCACCCAGTGAGAGGGGAAATGTGTCTACTGACATTTCCCTGTTGGGACTTGAGGAAGAAGACCCTGTTAGACTGTTAGAATCTGGTCTCTCCTCCCAACCCATCTCCATTCCAATGTCAGCACCCAAGTCAGGTAGTGATGTGCAATCTTCCACTTCTAAGGATGGATCTTGGCTTTGTGACAGGGTTCGGGATGGTTCCTGTCGCAATGGCTCGTTACACAAGGGGTTGATTCCTGTTTGCTGATTTTCCTCCTGTTCCCCTCCTTCCCCTAGAAGAGACATCAGGTGAGGGACCTAGAGAGAGAGGGCGATGTTCCTGAGGGAACCTGGATCTAAGTTGGTCAATGTGCCTGCTCCAGAGGAGGCCATCCTCTGTTTGTACCCTGTAAGAACGAGGGCCCGTGATGTGAGTTATTTCAGCAGGAATCCACAAAGGTTCACCTATAAGGTTCCTAGCATAGACAGAATCTCCCACACTAAAGAACGAACTTTGGAAGTGGAATCCAGTGGTGCGTTGGGTGCGTAAGTGGGATGAAGGCGGTCAAGGGAGACCTAAGTTTCCTGCCCATCAACAACTCTGCTGGGGACAAGTTATTTGATGGGCTAGGAGTGATGTGTTGAACACTAAGAAGTTTTTCAAGCTTCTCAGTGATGTCCCCAGGACCCAGCTGCTGAAGCTTCTCTTTGGTGAAGCGTACCATGCGTTCAGCCCGCCATTGGCGAAGGGTGCCCAGGGGCAGTGAGGGCATGTCTGATGCCCTGTTGAGCTAGAAAGGATTCAAAAATGTTAGATGTGAATTGAGGGCCATTGTCAGAAACAAGGACATCTGGTAACCCATGGGTGACAAATAATTTTCTGAGCTGCTTGATGACAGCCTCAGTTGTAGTGGATGTCATGGGAATTACCTCTAGCCATTTAGAGTATGCATCTACTAGCACTAGAAAAGTGTGCCCTCTTGTAGGGCCTGCAAAATCAATGTGGATTCTAGACCATGGCCCCTAGGACATTCCCATTCCTGTGTGGGGGCGTGAGGTGGGGCAGGCCTGACTACCTGGCAATTGGGACAAGATGCTACCCAGTTTTCAACCATTTTGTCAATACCTGGCCACCATACATAACTCCTGGCCAAACCTTTCATCCTTACAATCCCAGGATGACCCTCATGTAACATTTCCAAAACCTCCCTTTGCAGTTTTGCAGGAATAACCACCCTGTTACCCCACAAAATACATCCTCTTAATACAGATAATTCAGTTTGCCTGGACTTAAAAGGTTGGGCAAGGTGAGGTAGATCTTGAAGAGGCCAACCTTTCTTAATCCAGCCCATAACAGGTGCTAATACAGCATCTTTGGTAGTTTCTCTGGCAATCTCAGCAGCATGGACTGGAAGCTTAGCCACGGTCTCCAGGAAAAAGGTGTGAGTTTCAAGTTCAAAGTCCTCCTTGTGGCAAGGTAGTGGGCAACGACTCAGTGCATCAGCATGTCCAATGTCCTTGCCAGGCCTGTGAATCAGTTTGTATGAATAGGCTGCAAGAAATTCAGTCCACCTCAGCATTCTTGGTGACAGGATATTAGGTGTAGGTTTGTCTCCTGCCACAATGCCTAATAAAGGTTTGTGATCTGTAACAATGGTGAATGACCTGCCATACAGATATTCATGAAATTTCTTAACAGCTGCAACAACTGCTAAAGCCTCCTTGTCCAATTGGCTATAATTCCTCTCTGCTTTGGACAAAGTGCGAGAGTAAAATGCAATTGGGGCTTCCCTTCCATTGGGAAGCCTGTGACTCAAACCCCCCACTCCAAAAGGGGATGCATCACAAGTCAGAACAACAGGCAAATTCTCAGAGAATTGTATCAACACAGCATCAGACGTGATTAGTCTCTTAATACTGTTAAATGCTGACTGTTCCTTCCGCCCCAGATCCAAACAGCTTTCTTATCAAGCAGGCGATGTAAGGGCTCAGCAATAGATGCTTTGTGAGGTAGAAACATGTGGTAAAAGTTAATAAGTCCAAGGAAGGCTTGCAAATCTGCCTTGCATCGAGGTTTAGGGGCTTCCTTGATTGCTTTAACCTTGGCATCAGTAGGATGGATGCCATGCTTGTCAATCATATACCCCAGGAACTCAACTCTGTCTGTTTTGAGTGTACATTTGTCTTCCTTGACTTTTAAACCCGCTTTTCTGAATCTGGTAAGGACTTCTCTGAGTCTTTCTTGAAGCTGAGTGTCATTTTCAGCAGAGATTAATACATCATCAAAATAAGGCACTACCCCTGGCAGTCCTTGCAACATTCTTTCCATAAGGCTTTGAAAAATGCCAGGTGCCACGCTTACTCCAAATTGTAGTCTTTTACATTTGAAGGCACCTCTATGAGTCACAATTGTTTGTGCCTCTGCAGTGGCATCATCAACTGTTAATTGTTGATATGCCTGAGCTAAGTCCAGTTTAGCAAATACTGTACCCCTGCCAAGGGAATGGAGCAGATGATGCACAACTGGTACAGGATATGCGCTCTGCTGCAGCGCATGGTTAAGTGTCCCCTTGTAGTCACCACAGATTCTCACTGACCCATCAGCCTTAACTGGTGTGACTATGGGTGTTTCCCATCTGGAGTGGTCAGTAGGCTCTAAAACCCCTTGAGCAATGAGCTTATCTAATTGTGCATCAATTTTTTCCTTTAAAGCAAATGGGACCCTCCTGGGCTTTAAACGAATTGGGGGCACCTTGGGGTCTAGGCTGAAAGCAATAGGGGTCCCCATATACTTGCCCAGTCCTTCGCTGAAGACCTCTGGAAACTCAGACTTCAAGGACTCTTCCCAGTCAGAACTGCTCACGTGATGGATGCCAGTCACCTCGATGCCAAGTGGCTTGAACCACTCAAGTCCCAGCAAACTTGGGCGATCCTTGTCCACGATGGTCAGGGGCAAACGTTTGGTGTGGCCTTTAAACTGCACGTTGAAATCTCTCGCTCCAACTACTGGAATCTTGTTCCTTGGTAGTCTTTGAGAGTCAGTGCTTGCTTCTGGAAATGCTTTTTCTGAATTTTGGGAAAGAGTCTGTGGATAGTGTCCCATGACACCATAGATAAATAAGAGCCTGAGTCCACTTCCATTTGGCAAGGCCTTCCTTCAATAAACACCTTCACGTGTACTTTTCTGCTATTTAAGGGTGAAGAATGACCAATAGTGATTGTTTGGTGAGTTTCATTCTTGCCATTTGCTTCTAAATTTCGCCCCATTTTTCAAGGAAATTGTTGGGCTTAAAGTCTCTATCAGGAAATTTCTTCCTAACTGGTGGAGTTCTGGATGATTTGCAGACTCTGGCTATGTGACCCCGTTTCTCACAACGTAGGCAAATGGAGTCAAAGAACTTGCATTCAGCGGGGGTGCCCCCACAGCCTCTGCAATAGAACCCTTGCCTGTTTTTCCCAGAGTCTTTCTTTTCTTCTCCATTCTGAGTTTAAAAATCCCTCCTCTGTCTCACTGCCATCAGAATCAGAGTCTATTTGTTCGCAATGAGCTGTTGTGGATTTTTCCCCATCAGAATGGCTTGAGGCCTGGCTTGAGGCCTTGTTAATCTTTTTCATGGCCGCAGCTGAGGACTTGGTGGCTTCCGCTGAAACAGCTTCTTCAATGGCCTCTTTAAACGTGATCTTAGGTTTCATTAAAAGTTTGCTTTGTAAGACCTTATCTTTTAGGCCTAAAACAAACCGATCACGCATGGCCTCTTCTAAGTTAGTAAAGTCACAAGCACCCCCAATGTCCCTTAAACTTGCCATGAAGTCATTAACATTCTTGCTATCCCCTTGATCCCGACGGTAAAATTCGTGTCTCTTAATGAGGCACGATACTTGTGGGGCGTAATGGGCTCTTAAAAGTTTCTCTAAATCGGGCCATTCCATTACCTTCAGCTCTGCTGCTCCCGCCAACGCCTTCGCCATTTTGAAGACTGCCGGACCGCAGTGCGTGAGAAAGACCGCCCTCTTCCATCTCTCGGGGATGCCGGCGAGATCGTTTCCCTCCAGGAACATGTGGAAACGATCCGCATACGATTCCCAGTCTTCCGTCGCCAGATCGAACGGTGCTGGGGGGGTGTTCAGCGCAGCCATCTCGCTCAGTTGCTTGTTCGTCGCGTCGTCTTCTCTTCAGGGAAATCCCATCCTCATCGCCAGTGTTAAGTTTGCATGAAGAGTCAGACGCGAGGAGTTCCAGCAAAGAGTTTATTAAGTGACTACAGCTCGAATAGACCCATCCTGGCTTGGCTACGGCTGCCTCTTATAGCCTGCAGCCGTAGCTGCCAGCCAATGGGAGTGCAGGGTTTCTTCCCGCACTATTTAAACCAATACCATTTGACATTTTACAAGAACAGTTCAAATAAACCAATAACATTCAAACCTACATACATAACACTATTCATAAACACCTTCAGCCCCCACAGCTGTTGGGATTAAGAATTTACATTTCGCCACCCAAATTCTAAGGACAGGACATGACCTTTAGGACATAATGGGGTTAACCCACTGTCAGCTTTCAAGATTCCTTCTTCTGCTTGTCTTTCCAGCTGCCATAGTAACAGGGGGAGGGAGGATAAATTGAGATATGTGGTGGGGGAAGAGTGCTGGAGGCTTGAGAGGCTGAACTGTAAAACTTGGGAAAACTTTCTTGTCTATGTTTACTTGCTTACTGAGCAGCCGCAGCATCTTATCTATCAAGGCCAAGGTCAACGACCAGATGTCTGAAACAACACCTGAAGATGCCTCACATGACATTATGCACATCTCACATTGGATGACCAGTTTGAACTGTTGGGGGTGGGAACATTGGCATAACTTTTTATATGTGATTTTCGTGCTTATTGCCTCAGATCTTGTATTCCTCTGATGCCATCATATCAATTTTCAGTAAAAGTCCTTTTCTCTAAAACAATGGAGTCTAAGGGTTTCTTTCTTGGATTTTGAATGGAGCCTCACCTGACACCCACCACCATTAGAATAGCAAAAGACAAAAGGCTCACTACATTGCACAAACCCCTGAAGCATCTCAATCACAAAATCCCAGAACCCTATAAAGATCCATCCATTCACCCAGCCAAGGAGTCAGCCACCCCAGAAACATGCTTTTGTCACTGAAGTTTCTCGAAACCGTATAAACCATCTTTTCTTGCAGCCAGTCAGCCTCCATTTTATTTCCAGCGCCTTTCTTCCAGCTTGGAACTGGACTGGATTTTTCTTCCAACAGAACGTAAAAGAAGCCAAGGATTCATGTTTTCCAGTATCCTGCTTCCCTCAGCAGCCAGTTAGTTGCTTTGGGGAATCTCACACCACAAACAAGTCAAGAGTTTAATACCTCCTCCCACACACACCCGATAGCAAACAGATATTCATGCTTCCTCT
Source organism: Naja naja (assembly GCA_009733165.1). Classification (NCBI taxonomy): domain Eukaryota; kingdom Metazoa; phylum Chordata; class Lepidosauria; order Squamata; family Elapidae; genus Naja; species Naja naja. The sequence goes on along the minus strand of CM019154.1, from coordinate 19,362,541 downwards.
AAGCTGGCGATAATTCATACACATTATGATTAGCAGCCATTGGTCTGCTAGCCAAATGTACTTTCTGATGTTCTGATGTTGTCCTAATTTCCAAATCACGTGCCCTTAAAGCATGCCAGGGTCTTTCTTTGCCATAGAAACCCTGAGATGCCTGTCATCTCAGAAGCATGATAGCCTATGGTCTCATAATGACTGGAATCAAGGAATCCATTAAGAAAGCAAGAAAAAAAATGACTTTCTGAAATGAAGCTGACATTTCAAAGCCCCTTTTCATTTCCAAACATGAGCAAATAGTTGGAGAGAAATAGGAGAAAATGAAATCATATTCTCTAGATACAAGCATACAAGTATGTGAGCCTTTGCTTTAAAGGAAATAGCATGTTGCAATTATCCCCGATGGTATTATAGAGTGCATGAACAAGAATTTGATCATGTAAATCAGTGGTGGGATTCAAAAATTTTACTGTGGGTTCTGTGGGCGTGGCTTGGTGGGTGTGGCAGGGGAAGGATACTGTAAAATCTCCAGTCAGAGGTGGTATTTGCCAGTTCTCCAAACTACTCACTCCAGTTATTGTTTTTGTTAGATTAGGATATGTAGTTCTCGCAATGGTTCATCATACAATTTAGCCTCCAGGCCCTTTATCATCTTTGTTGTTTTTTACTGCACTCTTTCTAAAGTCTCATCATCTTTTTGTGTCATAAATAAGAGGAACAGAAGCAACACTCACCGTTTGCAAAAGGTGACAAATGTACTTCAAATGCTGAAGGTAGAACTAGATAAGGGTGATTTTGCCATTAACTCATCAGATTTCTCAAAGACAAGCAAGATCAGCTGAGAAGGCTAGCAATTACTGGGGTTGTATTAGACACGTAAGAAGAAATCAATAATTTTTTCTCCTCAAAACAGGTCATTGACACATACAACCTAAACCATCTCTCAGCTGTACCTCAGTTTGAATCTTATGGGGTTTCAAACTGGTGGCCCATGGGCCGGATGCGACATGTGCAGGCCACGCCTACCCCAGCTCCGCAAATGGGAAAAATGGCACGAAACATTACATGATGGCAATATGATATGGCAAGTTTGACACCCATGTTACAAAAGTTTGGAGACTTGAACAAAAATTGTCCAGGTAGGCTGAATCTAAAGATGGCCTTGATGGCAAATAATGAATTTACAGAAGTTCCACTTAGTTTTTGGTCTTCTAAGTACTGAATGATATTTAGCAATTCCACAGGTGTTCTTCAACACTTGCACCTATCTGGTAAGCCAGATTTCACCCATTTTTTGTTTTGAGTTTTTTGTTTTTCTCTACTATTTAAAGGGATAAGACTTATCAGGGGGAAGGAGGAGTGTAGTATCTATCATAATCTAGAATAGTTGATTTTTTTAACTTTGTTCTTTATGTTGAACAGCAACAATTAACAGGTATTACTTCATATTCTGGACTTCTTCACTTTGTATTGTGCCATTCAAAACAAGCCATGATGACATCAAAATAATGACAAATTGCCATGATATCATCATGCTAATTATACCATTGATTACTTACATCATGTCTGTCCAGACATATACATTTAATAAATAAATCTGATATAACTGTGTATATTGCATGATGTCTATTGCATGATGTCTATGACTTTACAATGATATTTGGTTGGCCATGGTGAGAAACAAGATTTGATGCGGGTGAGCTTTCCATTTTATTTTTTAAAAAAATATTCAAAAAATTCCTTATTTTTTTCTTGCTAGTTCTTGATTATCCTAAGTGCCATCAAAGAAACAAAATGGGAGGGTGCATAACCATTTCACAATTCTGTTTTAAACATATATGAGACAAGGGTGGATCCTGCTGCTATTATTCTACTCCGCTCTTCATGTAACCAGTTTACAATGACTTACATAGAATTTTCTTTGATATTATCACTAGGTTTACAATCCATAGATACATGGACAAAGTTTTTATTTTTTTATTTTTATTAAAACTTTAGGCCACCCGATTCCCAAATGACTGTTATAGACACAGCTTTTCTTTGTGGCATCAAATACCTCTTTCAGAAGGCCAGCAGCATCAAGTATGCTACATGTGCCTAAATTCATAAGCTCTGCCAAAAATTAAGTGACAGGAATCATGGTTAAACTTCACAAAACACATGATGCACTCTCTCTCCTTGAAACTGTGTAGGAAATGTTTGGAGAATTGAAAGTAATCATCTGGCCATCTAGATCAGAGGTCTCCAAACTTGGCAACTTTAAGACTGGTGGACTTCAATTCCCAGAATTATCCAGCCAGCTGGCTGGCTGGAGAATTCTGGGAGTTAAAGTCCACCAGTCTTAAAGTTACCACGTTTGGGGACTCCTGATCTAGATAATCCAGTCTTGTTTTATTCTTAACAACTAGACTCTTCTCTCCTTCCCTCACCCAAAATAACCAAGGATGTTATATCCATACATGTCTGTTATACAGAATTTTGAGGTCTGACTAGAGTCTTCTAATAAACTCAGGAAATCAGCATCACTGTCATCTTTTCAATGTTTGTTGAGATTCAGACCTTCTATAAAGCTTAATCCCAGATAAGTGTGCATGGAACTCTGTCCCCAAATTGATGCTTGTTTTCAGTTGTTGCCTTAGACATTTACTGCCACCTAATGGCTAAAAAGGGGAAAAACTGTTTCACTGATTTCCTCATCACACCTCAGAAAAACAGAGTAAATGAACAGCACCCATTTTGTTTCAGTGTAAATAAATGCTCTATCAGATAATTCTTGAAAGAATAAGGGGCATTTTGAAAACTAATAAAATATTCACAGAGTGAATAAATGATAATTTAAATGATAATTTGTAGAAAAACTGTTGAAATGTCTCTTTGCTAAAGGCACAAGAACAGGCAAAGCAACAACTAATTAGCAATGTAATCCAGAAAATGTTTCTGAGTGCATTTTCTTAATTTTATTAATTTTTAGAGAAAATGTATAAACAAACACAAGAAAATAGATCAAGCAAATAAAAGGGTAAGACAGATATTAGTAAACAAGGAATTTAAAAATGTCAAAATGGTTATAGATTTCTGATATATCGTTAGTTAATTATGATGAATGAGTTAATACATATCTTTTAATGATTAAAAGCATCATTAAACTTTAAGCAAAGATAAATATGAAGAAGCATGATTAATATATTATAAATTATGAAGTAAAATTATAAACTAAGATAGATTGCATCCAAACAGATTCTGTTCTGTTTTGAATATCCCATAGTATTACCATATCATCTCTATACATAGAAAAATTCAAATTTAGTACAAATCCATAAAATAAGCGATAGTCCAAAAATGGTTTCCAATTTGAATTACATTTTACACCAAATTTACTCTTAAGATACCAAGTTGTTTTGGACATTGAAGCATCTCCACTCTTTTTGAGAAATGCATTGTCTCATATAATAAGAAGCCACTTCATGGACAAAGAATAAAATATATTTAAAATCACAAAGATTAAAAGAGGAGGCATAGATCAGAATGCTCCTTAAATTAAAGAGGTTTTAAATATTGAAATAGGGAAAACACATGATCAAATACCTCAGCCAGAATTTAAATATATTGTGTGGTTTTGTATATGCCAGTTGGATCAGAGCACAGAAGGCCAGGTGATTTTAGTTTCTGCAAGAGGGATCTCAGATTATTCTGTAGAGCTTTGGAAATCTGGTTTCCAGGGAAATAATGTCCAACATAATCAGAAAGGCAACAATAATAAACTGTGGTTCCTGAATTTGAAGCTTCTCAGGAAAAGCTTTCAATCTGAAAATTGTGATGGAATTTCTAAGCATCTTTTATTATGCCACCTTGGTTTTTGGGAAGTCTCTTCTTCTTACTATAATAGCAAAAACTCTAAGTGGAAGACTAGGCTGTGTGGAATAACTTCACCAGGTGAGCTCTTGTACCAAGTGAAGATTTGAGCATTGGTCACTCCTAATGACCGCAGCATATTTGACAGTGCTTCTTCAAGTAATTTAGATCTTCTTAAGAAGAACTAAAGGAATGTGGTGGCTCAGTGGCTAAGACACTGAGCTTGTCAATCAGAAAGGTTGGCAGTTCAGCAGTTCAAATCCCTAGCATCACATAATGGAGTGAGCGCCCGTTACTTGCCTAGCTTCTGCCAACCTCGCAGTTCGAAAAATGCAAGTAGAAAAATAGGGGACAACCGTGGTGGGAAGGTAACAGAGTTCCGTGCGCCTTTGGCATTTAATCATGCCAGCCACATGACCACGGAGACGTCTTCAGACAGCGCTGGCTCTTCAGCTTTGTAACGGAGATGAGCACCGCACCCTAGAGCCAGAAACAACTAGCACATATGTGCGAGGGGAACCTTTACCTTTAAGAACTATGATGGCACAAGAATGTCAGTCACAGGACTCGTCTTTCTGCAATTATCAATGTTTATAGAAAATATTCATTTTTATTTTAACAATGGGTTATTATGATATCCTTCAAAAATCATGAGAATTATAATTTGGATGAATATTTATCCCAAAAGACTCTGGCATTCTCCCAAGCCTTTTATTCCGTACAACTTCTAAGAGCTACAGCTCCTAGAAATTCTTTGGGAGAATATCTATTAAATGATTTTAACTCTGTGGAGCTTTAGAATCTGATTTGTCTCTTTGCTCAGACTAAAAGGTACCAATAAATGCACTCAAAACATTTACTAATATATAGAATAAATGTCATCATAACTCTGTTATGGTGAGAAATAATGTTACCTCATTTTTTATTACTGAAACATTAAGCACCATAGATCAGTTCTAAACTGCAGTTTGTCATCCCTAAGAAAATTTAATTCGAACTGTCTGCATAGCCAACAATTGCTATCAGCATTGTCCAGTCTGCGTGAACATGATATCCTCTACAGGTACTGGATTTCAATATCTATAGTCTAGTCAGTGTGATCATAGCCCGTGATAACCGAAGGTTATATAGTCCAACACAACCAAAAGAAGAACACATCCACAATGAATGTTACTGAAATAAATGTTCAAGGAAATCCGAGTCTATTCTTGGTAAATTTTCTGATTTGGACCCTGTCTTCTGATTGTCCTTAAGCTATAGTTTCCCAAATGTGATAGTATATGGGAATGACCTAAGAGACAGGAAAAGGATCCATAGCTTATCTGATAAGAGGCAACTCAATCCACGGATAGAGGAAAACCATGGGAAGTATTTTGGAATGGGACCTTCCCTCATTTTCCAAAAAGCAAAAAGAGGGGAGGACAGAATACCTTTAGTCTGGCAAGATTCTGTTTACCTTAAAATAAAGATAGTGCTGATGTTCTTGATTTTGTTTCTTCTAGACTACCACAATGAGCTAAATCATGACATGTAAAATAATGAGCTTAGTAACACACCTATGGTTGCCAAATAAAACTGTTAGACTATATTTTGGACAACCAGAATTGGCACACCAAAACTGAAACTTTAGCAGAACCGAGGCCTCCAATTTTTCCAATTATTCCTTTGTCCCAGTTATTCCTGAAACAGCTCCAGTTTACTCTGGAACATCAGCACTGGACATTGCCATTACTACTCCACTTGATCATTTTGCAAGAATTAGAAGAGGCACAGGCTTGGATTGTCTGGAGCAGACATGGAGCAGTGCCAGGACCAACCTAAAAAACCCAGAATCTGGAATAGAGAAAAGGTGAGGAGATGCTGATGCAGTGGTGGGATTCAATTTTTTTTTACTACCAGTTCTGTGGGTGTGGCTTGGTGGGCATGGCAGGAGAAGAGTACCATAAAATCTCCAGTCAGAGGTGGTATTTGCTGGTTCTCTGAATTACTCAAAATTTCTGCTACTGGTTTTCCAGAACTGGTCAGAATCTGCTGAATACCACCTCTGTGCTGATGATGTGGATTTTTAAGACCTGCAAATCAAGAGATTTGAGATTAGACAAGAGCACTTTGATCTGGCTTGATCATTTTGGGTGGTGCTCAGGAATGGGCTACGATTGTTGATTCCATGGCTGCAAAAACCATTGAAAGTGATCTTTGGCACCTTGAATCGCACACAGCCTGGTTAAGCATCAGTATTTGAAGAAGGCCACCAGCATCTACGCAACATTGGGGCATGTGTGACACTACTGTACTACCCACATAAGCTCCCAGTTCACAGTTTGAGAACCTCTGGTCTAAGGAAAGAAAATGGGGAAAGGAAGGGACATCATGTTTACTGTGGTCTATTAATTTGAGTTTGAGTAAATTCCTTTTGGCATATATAATGGAAAGCATATGACCCATTTCTCTACAACTGATTTCTTTGTTAGCAACAATCATTTTACTCTCTACCTCCAATCAAAAAAGAAGGAAAAACATTTCTTTCAAGAAAGGTATTTTTCTGTTAAGAGCACCCTGATGTATGTCAGTACAACCAAAGCAAACCATCTGATAAGGTGACTGGGAGAGGGGAATTGGGGGGGGGGGCTTCTCTTTTTTCTTTCTTTTTAAAATACTTCTGAGGATTCATGCAAGAGCACCAGTCTCATTCTGGGTGCAGTTTGACTGTCATGAAAAGCAACGTGGTTGCTAATAGCTTGATGTGGGGGCAGGCACCATTTTTCCCATTCCACTGTGGCTTTGGTTACATGATGTGTTATTGTGAGGACTGTTCTTTCTTTATTTATTTATTTACTTATTTATTTATTTATTTATAATTGGACTTGTATGCCGCCCCCTCTCCGAAAGGACACGGGGCGGCTCACAACTAAAATACAACAATAAATATATTAAAAATAATTAAACTTAAACAAGCCCAATAACTAAAACTAATTTAAAACTAATTTAAAATTTAAAACTAATTTAACCCGCCCCCCCAAGAAGTCAGTCCAGCCCGGCCTGCTCAAACAGCCAGGTTTTCAAATCGCGGCGGAAAGAGCAGAGATCAGGAGCCAAACGGAGCTCCAGAGGTAGTTGGTTCCACAAGGCGGGAGCTGCGACAGAGTAGGCCCTGTAGGCCTTGTGATGGGTGCATATTAACATCTGCACCCATCACAATTACCTCAATCAGGAATTCCACTACATCAGTGGTCCCCAACCTTTCTGGCCCGGCAGATCGGTGGAAGCAGTAATGGTGGCAGGGGGGAAAGGGGATGGTTTTGTGCACCTCTTTCCCAAATGCAGCTGTGTATGCACACATGCGCTCTCCCCACCACTTCCGCAGCCCAGCACTGGGCCACAAACTGGGGGTTGGGGACCCCTGCACTATATGATCATCCAACAACTACTTCCAGGTGTCATTGGCTACAAAATAAGAACAGAATACTTTACTGGTAGTCCTCAAGTTACGACCACAACTGAGCCCAAAATTTCCATTGCTAAGCAAAACTGTTAAGTTTGCATGAAGAGTCAGACGCGAGGAGTTCCAGCAAAGAGTTTATTAGTGACTACAGCTCGAATGGACCCGTCCTGGCTTGGCTACGGCTGCTTCTTATAGCCTGCAGCCGTAGCTGCCAGCCAATGGGAGTGCAGGGTTTCTTCCCGCACTATTTAAACCAATACCATTTGACATTTTACAAGAACAGTTCAAATAAACCAATAACATTCAAACCTACATACATAACAAAAACAGTTGGGTATATCTAGTCTGATGAAAAGAAGAGTTAGAGGTGACAAGATAGCAGTGTTCCAATATCTCAGGGGTTGCCACAAAGAAGAGGGAGTCAAGCTATTCCCCAAAGCACCTGAAGGGAGGACAAGAAGCAATGGGTGGAAACTAATCAAGGAGAGAAGCAACTTAGAACTAAGGAGAAATTTCCTGACAGAACAATTAATCAGTGGAACAACTTGCCTCCAGAAGTGGTGAATGCTTCAACACTGGAAGTTTTAAAGAAGAGATTGGACAACAATTTGTCTGAAGTTGTGTAGGGTTTTCTACCTAAGCAGGTGGTTGGACTAAAAGACCCCCAAAATCCCTTCCAACTCTGTTAATCTATTATTCTAAGTGAGTGCTGTCCTGTTTTAAAACTTTTATTGCTAAAATGGTTACGTGAATCCTTGCAATTAAGTTAGAAACACAGTTGTTAATTGAATCTGGCTTCCCCATTGACTTTGCCTGTCAGAAGTCACAAAAAGTAATCACTTGACTCCAGGACACTGCAACCGTACTGAGTACTTGCCAGTTGCTAAATGTTCGAATTTTGATCACATGACCGTGGTGCTGCAATGATTATTGTGAAAATTGTTCAGAAGTCACTTTTTTCAGTGTCGTCATAACTTGTAACTTCAAATGGTCATTAAACAAATGTGGCTGTAAGTCGAGGGCTACCTATAGTCCCTTTCTGCCAGACCAGTATTCCTTTGCAACACTACACAGGAATGGAACTTGTTCATTTTCATTCCCTCCTTTCTGCTTCCTGAACCCTCCTTGTTCTGTTTACTTGTGAGCCAAACTATTTTTCGAGACGTTTAACAGAGGTGGAGGAGGAGTTCTGAGGGGCACAGGGAGAGTTCCTTCTACTTCAGTACCTGACCTTATTTAACAGAATAACAGAATTGGAAGGGACCTTGGAGGTCTTCTAGTCCAGCCCCCTGCTCAGGCAGGAAGCCGTATACCGTTTCAAATGAACAGTTGTCCAATCTCATTTAATACCTACTACCTGTTAGAAAAACGTTTGGTGGCTAAATCCAATATCCTGCCCATCCCAAATTAGAGAAAATGGCTGCTGATAAGGGAAATAATTTAACAATCCTCTCATAAAAAAAATACCAACAGGAAACAGACAGCAACACAAACAAAAATTCTTTAAGATCAGAGGTTTATTGTTTCTAATAATTTGGAACATAAGAAATGAATAGATATAAAATATATAATAGCAGTAATACACTTATATCAATAGGCCATTGCAATGGGGTCCAGTGACATACAGCAGATCCTGCAAGGACTGCCATAAATCAAAAAGCCCTGAGCTGATCTCCAACCCCAGGGGTGGGATTCTACCAGTTTGCACCTATTTTCTAGAACCGGTTGTTAACATTCTAAGCAGTTTGGAGAACCAGTTGTTAGAAGAAGTTACTGGCCTAATCCTGTAAGGAAGGCAGGAAGGAAACATTCTAGTGTTGCTTACAGAAACTGCCTCCCTGTTAACCCTTATTACATTCTTGGCAGGACTAGACTTCCTGTCTCAGGAACGTCTCTGGAGTTTTTTTCCCTTCCTTTGCTGGTACTTTGCTTGTGTGGAGTGACCATTCAAAGTTACAATGGCACTGAAAAATGTGACTTATGACAATTTTTCACACTTACAACTGTTGCAGCATCCCCACAGTCATGAGAGGCCAGGCGAGGAGATGCGTGCCTCAATGTGAGTGATATTGAGTTGGCCACACCCAGCCAATAACACAACTACCAAGCCATGTCCACCTAGTCACATGACCACCAAGCCACACCCACTACCTAAGCCACGCCAACAGAACCAGTTGTTAAAAATTTGAATCCCACCCCTGTCCAACCCTATACTTTTCTTCTAACCATATACATGCTTCACAACTTCACTAATTGTCACTTTCCTTAAACACCTGTGTACATTACTGTCAGTTCCTCGTTTCCAACAGTTTCTGTTATGTATGTAGGTTTGAATGTCATTGGTTTAGTTTGAATTGTTCTTGTAAAATGTCAAATAGGATTGGTTTAAATAGTGCGGAAAAACCCTGCACTCTGATTGGCTGGCAACTACAGCTGCTGGCTATAAGAAGCAGCCGTAGCCCAGCCAAGTCAGGTCCATTCGAGCTGTAGTCACTTAATAAACTCTTCACTGAAGCTCTTCGTGTCTGACTCTTCATGCAAACTTAACAGTTTCATTCTTTCAGTTTTAAACTTATCCATCCAAGTGCATATTTTGCAAAAATATGTTTTCACAGTTAGCAACGGCTCAGCAGGATTACAAATAGTTCTGGTATATTTTGAAACCATCCTAGCTGAAAACTTTGGTTCATGTCTCTTTCTACTGGGGCCTGCTATCATCCATAGGACTTATTGAATCTAATAGATCAATAAGCTATATCATTGATTCTCACAATCCCTTATACAGCTATCATTTCAGAAATGTGTTTGAATCAACCAGAGGAAAAAGATTTAACTGTCCCTCTTGATTCTGCACTTTGAATTTCGGGGTTTTTAGTTCCTACTGAGTTATTCCCAAACTCAAAATCTCTAAAGTGGATAATGGCTCTCACATTTACAGACCTATAGAAATGTATTTTCCATTTTAAAAGGTAATTTCAAGCTAGAAATGCACAACTCAAGGTAATCACCTAAGCAGAATTAAAGAACCAAAAAGATTACAGTCCAAGTGAAATTATTTTGTACTCTGGCCAAAAAGAAAAGAGAAAAATCCATCATTTACACTCTATTGCTGGTTTGAGGATTGGGTCTGTTTAGTATGCTGGTAGGTGTTCTTTCTTCTATATGTCAATAAATAAAAGGATTGGAGGGACAGAGAACTTCCTTTAAGATATATTTAAGATATATTAAACCAAAGAGAGTAGTAGAGAAACTGAAGGTTGGAGGCAACAGAGTAGTATTCTAAACTAACCTGTTTCATCCCTTTTTCAAAGCTACTGTGCCTCAGTGGCACAGTGGTTAGAGTGCTGTACTGCAGGTTACTTCTGCTACCTGCCAGCTGCCTGCAATTTGGCAGTTCAGATCCCACCAGGCTCAAGATTGACTCAGCCTACCATCCTTCCGAGGTGGGTAAAATGAGGAGCTAGGTTGTTGGGGACAATATGCTGACTCTGTAAAACCGCTTAGAGAGGGCTTATAAAGCAGTATATAAGTGTAAGTGCTTTTGCTACTGAAGAATCCCTCTTGAGAAATTTTATCTACAGTACATTTGTGTGGAAAGCTGTATATGAAGCTGTGAAGAGTTGTGGCATCTTTGAGAGGCACTGGTGGAGATCTGCTTTATTCCATGACTTGTGTCTTGGCTGCCTAGGGGAGGAGAAATATTTCTTTAAGCCACTGCATTATAGAGTTATCAGATCAGTGGTGGGATTCAAAATAATTTACTATCGGTTCTGTGGGCGTGGCTTGGTGGGCATGGTGTGGCTTGGTGGGTGTGGCAGGGAAAGGATACCGTAAAATCCCCATTCCCTGCCCACCCCACTAACCTGCTTTCCAGCTCCATTCTCCTGTGCAGGGCAACAAAAGAAGACCCAGCCTATCATCTGGGACTCGGGAAGCAGAGAACAGCAGGGGCCAGTCAGAAGTGGTATTTGCCAGTTATCCAAACTACTCAAAATTTCCGCTACCAGTTCTTCAGAACTGGTCAGAACCTGCTGAATACCACCTCTGTATCAGACCCATAATCCCTACATTATTTCTAGATCAGATTCTATGGGTTGGCCACCTCCTCCCAGCCTATACAGTAAATGAAATGATTGAGGGATCAACAGAGAGTCTTTCATGATTTGCAATGCCAGTTTCTAATTGAAAGCCCAGGACAGCCTCCCCCTACCTGATACTCATTAAAAGTGTTTCAATTACAACTCCTAGACTGAGAAAGTACCATAATTATGGGAGCTGTAGTGCCAAAACATTTAGAAAGTTGGGAAGTTTTGTAATTATTCAAAATGTATTTATTATTTTATTTATTTATTTTATTCATATTTATATCCTGCCCTTCTCCGGAGACTCAGGGCAGCTTACAATTTTTGGGATACAACCCAATGCGCTCAGCAATAGCCTTCCTTCCATTGTATATGCCTGCTTATTACTAAGCGGCATTTTTACAAAGTCAGCTTATTGCCCCCAACAATCTTGGGTCCTCAGTTTACCTACCCCGAGAAGATGGAAGGCTGAGTCAACCTTGAGCCTGGTGGGATTCGAGCCTGCAATAATTACAGGCAGCTGGAACTGGGTGCTAGGCTATTAACAGCCTGCACCACCAAGGCAGAGCTTGCGAACCAAAGAATTAATGTAGAGCTTGCGAACCAAAGAATTAGCTGTAGTAAAGCAGACTTTTTAAATGTGACAAAAGGCAATGCAAACCTAGACTCTGTTATTAACATTGTGCTGCAGATACTTGTAGTACTGTAAATATTCTTTTAGTACCACTTTCATTAATACCTTCCCAGTTCAAATATTTATCTATTTAAGATCATGAGAACAGAAAGATCCCCATCTGACTAGCAGATACGAAGTTTTAAAGTTCATAAGATATCACTATGCTTAAAATAATTCTGTAAAAAATTAGCCTTGGGATGTTAACCTTTTATTTTGCAATTTCCTGCCCTATTTCTGATGTTAAAAAATTATCACACCATATCCATTCTTTGCATTGTTGTACATGAAAAGAGATAGTGCTTTGGATCTATATATTCATATGTCAAGGGACCCCTTTGGAAAGAATAAATTTCATAAACTGCAAAGCAACATGAAATTAAAAGGAATTGGGTGAGGCAAGGTGTAGTCATCTGAAAAGGACTGGGCTCTTTTGCCAAAAGAAAATTTAGAAAATCAAATACCATGAAGACTTTAAAAATGGGTGAAGCATAAACAGGTAGAACTGTATAAACCTGTTCCCTACAAACCCAATTAGATAATATAGCAGAACTTTATTTCCTAGATGCTTTAAATTTCTAGAATGACATTCTAAGAAAATTCTGTACTGGGGTGTCATGAACCAAAAATATTCAAAGAAAAAAAATGATATGAGCACTTTAAATAAAATATAGAAAGAAATGTTAGGCCTACTTCAGAGAAAGATTTTCTAAACTGGGAGTGTAAGGGGTTTTTTTCCAGCCCCTCCCTCACTCGCTCATTCTCTTGCCAAAAGAGATTGTGAGGAAAGATTAGCCAAACAAGTCTAGGTGGGGTTTATACAGTACCTGGGCTAGCACCATATCCCAAACCCTATCGTTCCACCTTCTTTACAGTGAAAGTGCAAGAAATTGACCTGGGGAATCATTCAACTTTAATTCCTTTGCCTCTGAAAACAATTGGTAAAGGTGGGAGAAGACCATTGGCAGAATCAGTTCTAGGCTACCTTTTACATGTCTAAACTGAGCCACTGGAGTGGGGAGGGTGGCTTTTGATCTAAAAATTATATTCTCCTGGAAGGCATCCTTTCAGGGCCTTTTCCTATCTATCTCCAGCTGAGAGGCTGCCAAGAGCAGCTATTGTACTGCCAGGTTTTCAAAGAATGCAGCCACAATATCTATATATATAAAAGCGAAATACCACTCACACATTATCACAAAATCTCCAGAACTGTAAAGCCTACAAACTGGAAATTTGGCACATATGTTCCTCTTGGCTTCTAGGTGCTCACTAAGGATTTTTCTAAATGACCATCAGAGCATTAGTATTTCGTATATTATTATTAACACGCTCTGATGCTAAGGAGTTCTACTCCCCCTCCCCACCTGAAAAGAAATCTGTTCCAAATGCAAAACACAAGCAGAGGACAGAAGTTTCAGTTTCAGCTTTAGTTTCACAGCAGCAACCAGCTTTAGTACAGAACAGTTGAGCTAAGCCACGCCCAGGCTTCTCACTGTCTCCTTCTTGCTCACACAGCAAATACTGTTTCAGTTTCCAAACAGACCTCAACTCTCTCACACACTGACAGTACGGTAGCCAGATGAATACCGATGGATGCTGGTAGGCAGAGGCACAATTTTTTCTCGTTATTTTCCTCCCCAAAAACAGAGCCCAATCACATAGTTTCATAGTGAAGCACGGGTATAGAGCTAGTTAATAATATATCCTAATCCCCTTTAACAGGAAACAAGGTGCTAGGATGCTAGGATTTATCTACCCAAACTATGGAGAAAATGATATGAACAGAAATTATTTTTAAGTTTGGGAATGGCAGAATATACATGTTTATTCAAAATAAATACATGCATGTTTGCTTATGGAAAATGTAGATAATTCTAAAAATGTTTATACCTACAGTAAAAGACTGGGTTATAAAATTGGCAGCGCTTGTGGAAATAGCAAATAGTTAGGTCAGGGGAAAAATAAGGATGTTTTTTTAAAAAACTGAAAACCCTAAATAGATTTTTTGTTGAAGAAAAAGAGCTATGAACTTATGATTTGTAGACTGAGAATTTAAAATGGCCAAGGCAGAAGGGGGAACAATAAGATGGAAATTACTTAATAGGAAGAAAGGGGGAAGTCATAATTCTGTGCTTTCTTTATTTTTTTGGTTCTTTTTTCTCTTTTAATTTTTTATTGTGCTGAACAAATATTTTTGAAAAAACAAATGTTAAAAATTGTAAAATGTAACAAACTTCTACATTGGCCAGGAGTTACAACCTAACTTATTGCATGAGAACTGCCATTTCCTTCCTGTCCTTTCAGGGACATTTGATCATTACAGTTTCTTCTATTGTAGATGAGAAATGCCATAGCTTCATTGAACATTCATCTCTGCCAGAGAGAAAGAGAGAGAGAGAGAGAGAAAAACTTTTTCTCACTGCTGAGCTGAAATACTATCTACTATCCTTTGAGTTGGCAGAAAAAATATCCTGGCATGAAATCTGTGGTCCCCATTGCCAATTCCTAACCTGCCTCTAGAGCCGCTGTTCTGGCTGGCAGCCACATGATGCAGGGATGATGGAGGTGTCTGCAGGGTGTGTTAAACAAAGCCCTTGGTTGATCCCTTCTGCTTTGCTACCCCTCCATGCTTCTCAGCATTACCAACTGATAGGAAACATCTGCCACACAATAACACGTGTGAAATCTGATTTCTTTGTACAACTTTACTGTTTCTCTATTAGGCACCTTTTAAATCTTACTGCAAATAAATCTGTTTAAGATGTTTGCTATAAAGGACACACAGGCTGACAGTTAAAAGAACTGGAACAAATAGTCTTTTCAGTCCCTCTGATGAATGCAAAATTCTGGCAGATTGACTTGACTGATCTCCTTTGGATGATACTAGTTAGTGCTGATTTAGAGAGAGGAGTGGAACCCTAATATATCATCCCCTTCTCCCTCCTCCATTTCTCTCCTTGGTTTTAATTAACTAAAGTAGCCAAGCACGTAGGGAGTTGAGGAAGTTTGGCATTTTGAAAGGCTGGCATCTCTGCTAGCCCTCTGATCACTTGTTCAGAGGTTTGTTGAAATTTAGGATTTTTTAAAAATAGCACCCAAGCAGAAAAATAGGCCTCTTTCAAAAACTAAAAGGTCCCAGGAATATCTGCACAGAATTTTAAAAGAAAAGTTAAAATGTCAGCCAGGATAATGAGATTAACACTCTGTTTGTTTTTATGTATCATATGTGCAACACACATTAAAATGAGTAGAGCTTCGACCACTCCATCATGGCCACCATCTTGTCTTTTTTGGCAATATAATCTGTATACTCCAGGTACTTCAACATTTTTCTCAGTGATTGAGAGTCATGCATGCACCACCTCAAACCACCTATAGGCCCTAATTCTGCCCCTATTATCACCAACATCATGAGTGATGTAGGGTGTCCCATTTGACATATCGTAAAACTGTCCCTAGTTGCTGTTAACTTAAAAAGAAAACTACTTTTAATAACAGTACAGATAAGGATGATTTGAAGCTATCTTAAACACAGGCTGAAGGGAATATCATCATGACAATGAAATTCATTCATATTGAGGTTAGATTAAATGGAGAATAGCCATTACTGATTTTGGACCAGGCAATCTTTGTGATACGTGCAATTCTGCAGCAACATGGTATATTATTTGGTCTTTTTCTATTGGAGATCGACTAGTGGTGTACTATGTTGGATTACATTTTTATTATGGTATTTTTTGTTTCTTCTGTTCTCACTTTTAACAATCCCAAGTATCCTGTAGTAACTCAGTTTTATTGTATACAAAATAAATATATATATAATGATACATGGGAAAGACCTTGTGAGATGGGGAAATAGGTGCTGCCTAGGGCAGGGGTGTCAAACTCAAGGCCCATGGGCTGGATCTGGGGTGCTTAAATCTGGCCCACAGGGCTGGCCTGGAAATATCAAAGGACCAGCCCACGGTGCCTCTGGAGGCTAAAATGGGCTGCATGCGCACTCACCTCTACACGCCTTGTTTTCACCCTTCATGGCCTCCTGCAGCACTCTGCCAGCCAAAAATGGGCTGAAAATGGGACCGGAAAACGGGCCAGAAATGACCTGGAAAACAGGCCAAAAACAGCCAGCAGAATGTTGCAGGAGGCCATGGAGGGTGAAAATGAGATGCAGGAGGGCTGCGTGCAGATCCCCCCCATGGCCCATTTTGGCTGGCAGGTGCTGCAGGAGGCATCCATCCTGCCCCCACCCCCACCCGCTGACCCACGGAAAAGAACTACAATGCTGATCTGGCCCTCGAAGAAATCCAGTTTGACACCCCTAGGAATGATCAGCTAAGCAAGACCATCAGATAACTAAGGCATGGTGAATGTGAGCAGGAGGCTCCAGTCCAGAATAGTCAATGGCAATGTTGAATATTGTTGAGTTGCACCATCTATTGGAAAACCCTGGAAACATGACTTTTCCCCTCCCACTATCATGATTAGAACTTTTGTTTTAGGAAGGCGAAAATCCACTGCAAACCAGTGCTTTCTATTCCCACTGCTTGAAGGTGGTCCAGTAAGATACTATGATCAACAGTATTAACAGCTACAAAAAATGTTTAGCCAGTTCAGTTCCACAGTCCTGTGTCTTGCTGCAGATTATTTACAACAGTAATAAGTTCTTCGTATAATACCCAGTGTTAAGTTCGCATAGAGAGGCAGGACACGGAGTGCTTCAACTCAAAGTTTATTGTGACTTCAGCTCAGAACGGACCCAATTTGGCTTAGCCGAGGCAGCTATATATAGCCGGCTGCCTCGGCTGACAGCCAATCAGAGTGCAGGGTTTTCCCGCACTTTTAAACCAATGATTTCAAACACTTTACAAGAACAACCAATCAATTCAAACTCTGCATACATAACACCCCTCCCCACTAGGTTTGGTCCATACTCAAACCCCATCTATCTAATATACTCTTGCAAATAGGTGGGGCTCTTACGTGTACGTTGCGACCTACGTGGTTCAGGTGTTTTAGGGTTCTCACATTGTGAGGGAGGAAATGTGTCTGTTAACATTTCCTTACTTGGACTTCTAGTATTGTTATAACCTGTTTGGTTACTACAACCTGGTCTCTCCTCCCAATCCATCTCCAACCCAATGTCAGCACCTAAGTCTGGTAGTGATGTGCAATCTTCCATTTGTAAAAATGGTTGTTGGCACTGTGACAGGTTTTGGGATGGTTCCTGTCGTGTTAGCTCGTTACACATGGGGTTGATTCTTGCTTGCTGATTACCTTTATAATCCCCCCCTTGCCCCCTAGGGGAGGCAGTAGGTATGGGAACCAGAGGGGAGCAATGGCGATGCTCCTGATGTAGTCTGGACTGTAACTGATCTATGTGCCTGCTCCAGAGGACACCATCCTCAGTTTGAACCCTGTAAGACCTGGGGCCTGTAATTTGGGTTATCTCTGCAGGAATCCATAATGGTTCACCCACAAGGTTTTTTGCATAAACAGAATCACCCACAGTGAATGTGTGAGTTATGCTAGTGGAATCTAATGGTGCGTTGGGTGCGTAAGTGGGATGAAGGTGGTCAAGAGGAGATCTGAGTTTCCTACCCATCAACAACTCGGCTGGGGTTATTTTTTTTTTATTATTCATATTTATATGCCGCCCTTCTCCAGAGACTCAGGGTGGCTTACAGTTTTTGGGATACAACCCAATGCGCTCAGTAATAGCCTTTATTCCATTGTATATGCCTGCATTTTTACAAAGTCAGCTTATTGCCCCCAACAATCTTGGGTCCTCAGTTTACCTACCCCGAGAAGATGGAAGGCTGAGTCAACCTTGAGCCTGGTGGGATTCGAGCCTGCAATAATTACAGGCAGCTGGAACTGGGTGCTAGGCTATTAACAGCCTGCACCACCAAGGCAGAGCTTGCGAACCAAAGAATTAATGTAGAGCTTGCGAACCAAAGAATTAGCTGTAGTAAAGCAGACTTTTTAAATGTGACAAAAGGCAATGCAAACCTAGACTCTGTTATTAACATTGTGCTGCAGATACTTGTAGTACTGTAAATATTCTTTTAGTACCACTTTCATTAATACCTTCCCAGTTCAAATATTTATCTATTTAAGATCATGAGAACAGAAAGATCCCCATCTGACTAGCAGATACGAAGTTTTAAAGTTCATAAGATATCACTATGCTTAAAATAATTCTGTAAAAAATTAGCCTTGGGATGTTAACCTTTTATTTTGCAATTTCCTGCCCTATTTCTGATGTTAAAAAATTATCACACCATATCCATTCTTTGCATTGTTGTACATGAAAAGAGATAGTGCTTTGGATCTATATATTCATATGTCAAGGGACCCCTTTGGAAAGAATAAATTTCATAAACTGCAAAGCAACATGAAATTAAAAGGAATTGGGTGAGGCAAGGTGTAGTCATCTGAAAAGGACTGGGCTCTTTTGCCAAAAGAAAATTTAGAAAATCAAATACCATGAAGACTTTAAAAATGGGTGAAGCATAAACAGGTAGAACTGTATAAACCTGTTCCCTACAAACCCAATTAGATAATATAGCAGAACTTTATTTCCTAGATGCTTTAAATTTCTAGAATGACATTCTAAGAAAATTCTGTACTGGGGTGTCATGAACCAAAAATATTCAAAGAAAAAAAATGATATGAGCACTTTAAATAAAATATAGAAAGAAATGTTAGGCCTACTTCAGAGAAAGATTTTCTAAACTGGGAGTGTAAGGGGTTTTTTTCCAGCCCCTCCCTCACTCGCTCATTCTCTTGCCAAAAGAGATTGTGAGGAAAGATTAGCCAAACAAGTCTAGGTGGGGTTTATACAGTACCTGGGCTAGCACCATATCCCAAACCCTATCGTTCCACCTTCTTTACAGTGAAAGTGCAAGAAATTGACCTGGGGAATCATTCAACTTTAATTCCTTTGCCTCTGAAAACAATTGGTAAAGGTGGGAGAAGACCATTGGCAGAATCAGTTCTAGGCTACCTTTTACATGTCTAAACTGAGCCACTGGAGTGGGGAGGGTGGCTTTTGATCTAAAAATTATATTCTCCTGGAAGGCATCCTTTCAGGGCCTTTTCCTATCTATCTCCAGCTGAGAGGCTGCCAAGAGCAGCTATTGTACTGCCAGGTTTTCAAAGAATGCAGCCACAATATCTATATATATAAAAGCGAAATACCACTCACACATTATCACAAAATCTCCAGAACTGTAAAGCCTACAAACTGGAAATTTGGCACATATGTTCCTCTTGGCTTCTAGGTGCTCACTAAGGATTTTTCTAAATGACCATCAGAGCATTAGTATTTCGTATATTATTATTAACACGCTCTGATGCTAAGGAGTTCTACTCCCCCCTCCCCACCTGAAAAGAAATCTGTTCCAAATGCAAAACACAAGCAGAGGACAGAAGTTTCAGTTTCAGCTTTAGTTTCACAGCAGCAACCAGCTTTAGTACAGAACAGTTGAGCTAAGCCACGCCCAGGCTTCTCACTGTCTCCTTCTTGCTCACACAGCAAATACTGTTTCAGTTTCCAAACAGACCTCAACTCTCTCACACACTGACAGTACGGTAGCCAGATGAATACCGATGGATGCTGGTAGGCAGAGGCACAATTTTTTCTCGTTATTTTCCTCCCCAAAAACAGAGCCCAATCACATAGTTTCATAGTGAAGCACGGGTATAGAGCTAGTTAATAATATATCCTAATCCCCTTTAACAGGAAACAAGGTGCTAGGATGCTAGGATTTATCTACCCAAACTATGGAGAAAATGATATGAACAGAAATTATTTTTAAGTTTGGGAATGGCAGAATATACATGTTTATTCAAAATAAATACATGCATGTTTGCTTATGGAAAATGTAGATAATTCTAAAAATGTTTATACCTACAGTAAAAGACTGGGTTATAAAATTGGCAGCGCTTGTGGAAATAGCAAATAGTTAGGTCAGGGGAAAAATAAGGATGTTTTTTTAAAAAACTGAAAACCCTAAATAGATTTTTTGTTGAAGAAAAAGAGCTATGAACTTATGATTTGTAGACTGAGAATTTAAAATGGCCAAGGCAGAAGGGGGAACAATAAGATGGAAATTACTTAATAGGAAGAAAGGGGGAAGTCATAATTCTGTGCTTTCTTTATTTTTTTGGTTCTTTTTTCTCTTTTAATTTTTTATTGTGCTGAACAAATATTTTTGAAAAAACAAATGTTAAAAATTGTAAAATGTAACAAACTTCTACATTGGCCAGGAGTTACAACCTAACTTATTGCATGAGAACTGCCATTTCCTTCCTGTCCTTTCAGGGACATTTGATCATTACAGTTTCTTCTATTGTAGATGAGAAATGCCATAGCTTCATTGAACATTCATCTCTGCCAGAGAGAAAGACAAAGAGAGAGAGAGAGAAACTTTTTCTCACTGCTGAGCTGAAATACTATCTACTATCCTTTGAGTTGGCAGAAAAAATATCCTGGCATGAAATCTGTGGTCCCCATTGCCAATTCCTAACCTGCCTCTAGAGCCGCTGTTCTGGCTGGCAGCCACATGATGCAGGGATGATGGAGGTGTCTGCAGGGTGTGTTAAACAAAGCCCTTGGTTGATCCCTTCTGGCTTTGCTACCCCTCCATGCTTCTCAGCATTACCAACTGATAGGAAACATCTGCCACACAATAACACGTGTGAAATCTGATTTCTTTGTACAACTTTACTGTTTCTCTATTAGGCACCTTTTAAATCTTACTGCAAATAAATCTGTTTAAGATGTTTGCTATAAAGGACACACAGGCTGACAGTTAAAAGAACTGGAACAAATAGTCTTTTCAGTCCCTCTGATGAATGCAAAATTCTGGCAGATTGACTTGACTGATCTCCTTTGGATGATACTAGTTAGTGCTGATTTAGAGAGAGGAGTGGAACCCTAATATATCATCCCCTTCTCCCTCCTCCATTTCTCTCCTTGGTTTTAATTAACTAAAGTAGCCAAGCACGTAGGGAGTTGAGGAAGTTTGGCATTTTGAAAGGCTGGCATCTCTGCTAGCCCTCTGATCACTTGTTCAGAGGTTTGTTGAAATTTAGGATTTTTTAAAAATAGCACCCAAGCAGAAAAATAGGCCTCTTTCAAAAACTAAAAGGTCCCAGGAATATCTGCACAGAATTTTAAAAGAAAAGTTAAAATGTCAGCCAGGATAATGAGATTAACACTCTGTTTGTTTTTATGTATCATATGTGCAACACACATTAAAATGAGTAGAGCTTCGACCACTCCATCATGGCCACCATCTTGTCTTTTTTGGCAATATAATCTGTATACTCCAGGTACTTCAACATTTTTCTCAGTGATTGAGAGTCATGCATGCACCACCTCAAACCACCTATAGGCCCTAATTCTGCCCCTATTATCACCAACATCATGAGTGATGTAGGGTGTCCCATTTGACATATCGTAAAACTGTCCCTAGTTGCTGTTAACTTAAAAAGAAAACTGTTATGTATGTAGGTTTGAATGTTATTGGTTTATTTGAACTGTTCTTGTAAAATGTCAAATGGTATTGGTTTAAATAGTGCGGGAAGAAACCCTGCACTCCCATTGGCTGGCAGCTACGGCTGCAGGCTATAAGAAGCAGCCCTAGCCAAGCCAGGACGGGTCCATTCGAGCTGTAGTCACTAATAAACTCTTTGCTGGAACTCCTCGCGTCTGACTCTTCATGCAAACTTAACACTGGCGACGAAGGTGGGATTTCTCTGAAGAGAAGACGACGCGATGAACAAGCAACTGAGCGAGATGGCTGCGCTGAACACCCCCCCAGCCCCGTTCGATCCGGCGACGGAAGACTGGGAATCGTATGCGGATCGTTTCCACATGTATCTGGAAGGGAACGATCTCGCCGGCATCCCCGAGAGACGGAAGAGGGCGGTCTTTCTCACGCACTGCGGTCCGGCAGTCTTCAAGATGGCGAAGGCGTTGGCGGGAGCAGCAGAGCTGAAGGTAATGGAATGGCCCGATTTAGAGAAACTTTTAAGAGCCCATTATGCCCCACAAGTATCGTGCCTCATTAAGAGACACGAATTTTACCGTCGGGATCAAGGGGATAGCGAGAATGTTAATGACTTCGTGGCAAGTTTAAGGGACATTGGGGGTGCTTGTGACTTTACCAACTTAGAAGAGGCCATGCGTGATCGGTTTGTTTTAGGCCTAAAAGATAAGGTCTTACAAAGCAAACTTTTAATGAAACCTAAGATCACGTTTAAGGAGGCCATTGAAGAAGCTGTTTCGGCGGAAGCCACCAAGTCCTCAGCAGCGGCCATGAAAAAGATTAACAAGGCCTCAAGCCAGGCCTCAAGCCAGGCCTCAAGCCATTCTGATGGGGAAAAATCCACAACAGCCCATTGCGAACAAATAGACTCTGATTCTGATGGCAGTGAGGCAGAGGAGGGGATTTTTAAACTCAGAATGGAGAAGAAAAGAAAAGACTCTGGGAAAAACAGGCAAGGTTTCTATTGCAGAGGCTGGGGGGGGCCACCCGCGCACTGAATGCAAGTTCTTTGACTCCATTTGCCTACGTTGTGAGAAACGGGGTCACATAGCCAGAGTCTGCAAATCATCTAGAACTCCACAAATTAGGAAAAAATTTCCTGATAAAGACTTTAAGCCCAACAATTTCATTGAGAAAATGGGGCGAAATTTAGAAGCAAATGGCAAGAATGAAACTCACCAAACAATCACTATTGGTCATTCTTCACCCTTAAAAAGCAGAAAAGTACATGTGAAGGTGTTTATTGAAGGAAGGCCTTGCCAAATGGAAGTGGACTCAGGCTCTTATTTATCTATGGTGTCATGGGACACTATCCACAGACTCTTTCCCAAAATTCAGAAAAAGCATTTCCAGAAGCAAGCACTGACTCTCAAAGACTACCAAGGGAATAAGATTCCAGTAGTTGGAGCGAGAGATTTCAACGTGCAGTTTAAAGGCCACACCAAACGTTTGCCCTTGACCATCGTGGACAAGGATCGCCCAACTTTGCTGGGACTTGAGTGGTTCAAGCCACTAGGCATCGAGGTGACTGGCATCCATCACATGAGCAGCTCTGACTGGGAAGAGTCCTTGAAGTCTGAGTTTCCAGAGGTCTTCAGCGAAGGACTGGGCAAGTATATGGGGACCCCTATTGCTTTCAGCCTAGACCCCAAGGTGCCCCCAATTTGTTTAAAGCCCAGGAGGGTCCCATTTGCTTTAAAGGAAAAAATTGATGCACAATTAGATAAGCTCATTACTCAAGGGGTTTTAGAGCCTACTGACCACTCCAGATGGGAAACACCCATAGTCACACCAGTCAAGGCTGATGGGTCAGTGAGAATCTGTGGTGACTATAAGGGGACACTTAACCATGCGCTGCAGCAGAGCGCATACCCTGTACCAGTTGTGCATCATCTGCTTCATTCCCTTGGCAGGGGTACAGTATTTGCTAAACTGGACTTAGCTCAGGCATATCAACAATTAACAGTTGATGATGCCACTGCAGAGGCACAAACAATTGTGACCCATAGAGGTGCCTTCAAATGTAAAAGACTACAATTTGGAGTAAGCGTGGCACCTGGCATTTTTCAAAGCCTTATGGAAAGAATGTTGCAAGGACTGCCAGGGTAGTGCCTTATTTTGATGATGTGTTAATCTCTGCTGAAAATGACACTCAGCTTCAAGAGAGACTCAGAGAAGTCCTTACCAGATTCAGAAAAGCGGGTTTAAAAGTCAAGGAAGACAAATGTACTCTCAAAACAGACAGAGTTGAGTTCCTGGGGTACATGATTGACAAGCATGGCATCCACCCTACTGATGCCAAGGTTAAAGCAATCAAGGAAGCCCCTAAACCTCGTTGCAAGTCAGATTTGCAAGCCTTCCTTGGACTTATTAACTTTTACCACATGTTTCTACCTCACAAAGCATCTATTGCTGAGCCTTTACATCGCCTGCTTGACAAGAAAGCTGTTTGGATCTGGGGACGGAAGGAACAGTCAGCATTTAACAGTATTAAGAGACTAATCACGTCTGATGCTGTGTTGATACAGTTCTCTGAGAATTTGCCTGTTGTTCTGACTTGTGATGCATCCCCTTTGGAGTGGGGGTTTGAGTCACAGACTTCCCAGTGGAAGGGAAGCCCCAATTGCATTTTACTCTCGCACTTTGTCCAAAGCGGAGAGGAATTACAGCCAATTGGACAAGGAGGCTTTAGCAGTTGTTGCAGCTGTTAAGAAATTTCATGAATATCTGTATGGCAGGTCATTCACCATTGTTACAGATCACAAACCCTTATTAGGCATTGTGGCAGGAGACAAACCTACACCTAATATCCTGTCACCAAGAATGCTGAGGTGGACTGAATTTCTTGCAGCCTATTCATACAAACTGATTCACAGACCTGGCAAGGACATTGGACATGCTGATGCACTGAGTCGTTGCCCACTACCTTGCCACAAGGAGGACTTTGAACTTGAAACTCACACTTTTTTCCTGGAGACCGTTGCTAAGCTTCCAGTCCATGCTGCTGAGATTGCCTGAAAGACTGCCAAAGATGCTGTGTTGGCACCTGTTTTGGGCTGGATTAAGAAAGGTTGGCCTCTTCAAGATCTACCTCACTTTGCCCAACCTTTTAAGTCCAGGCAAACTGAATTATCTGTATTAAGAGGATGTATTTTGTGGGGTAACAGGGTGGTTATTCCTGCAAAACTGCAAAGGGAAGTTTTGGAAATGTTACATGAGGGTCATCCTGGGATTGTAAGGATGAAAGGTTTGGCCAGGAGTTATGTATGGTGGCCAGGTATTGACAAAATGGTTGAAAACTGGGTAGCCTCTTGTCCCAATTGCCAGGTAGTCAGACCTGCTCCACCTCACGCCCCACACAGGAATGGGAATGTCCTAGGGGCCCATGGTCTAGAATCCACATTGATTTTGCAGGCCCTACAAGAGGGCACACTTTTCTAGTTATAGTAGATGCATACTCCAAATGGCTAGAGGTAATTCCCATGACATCCACTACAACTGAGGCTGTTATCAAGCAGCTCAGAAAATTGTTTGTAACCCATGGGTTACCAGATGTCCTTGTCTCTGACAATTGCCCTCAATTCACATCTAACATTTTTTAATCCTTTCTAGCTCAACAGGGCATCAGACATGCCCTCACTGCCCTGGGCACCCTTTGGCCAATGGCCGGGCTGAACGCATGGTACGCTTTACCAAAGAGAAGCTTCAGCAGCTGGGTCCTGGGGACATCACTGAGAAGCTTGAAAAGCTTCTTAGTGTTCAACACATCACTCCTAGCCCATCAAATAACTTGTCCCCAGCAGAGTTGTTGATGGGCAGGAAACTTAGGTCTTCCCTTGACCGCCTTCATCCCACTTACGCACCCAACGCACCACTGGATTCCACTTCCAAAGTTCGTTCTTTTAGTGTGGGAGATTCTGTCTATGCTAGGAACCTTATAGGTGAACCTTTGTGGATTCCTGCTGAAATAACTCACATCACTGGCCCTCGTTCTTACAGGGTACAAACAGAGGATGGCCTCCTCTGGAGCAGGCACATTGACCAACTTAGATCCAGGTTCCCTCAGGAACATCGCCCCTGTCTCTCTCTGGGTCCCTCACCTGATGTCTCTTCTAGGGGAAGGGGGGAACAGAAGGAAAATCAACAAACAGGAATCAACCCCGTGTAACAGCCATTGCGACAGGAACCATCCCGAACCCTGTCACAATGCCAAGATCCATCCTTAGAAGTGGAAGATTGCACATCACTACCTGACTTGGGTGCTGACATTGGAATGGAGATGGGTTGGGAGGAGAGACCAGATTCTAACAGTCTAACAGGGTCTCCTTTCACAGGAAGTCCCAACAGGAAATGTCAGCAGACACATTTCCCTCTCACTGGGTGAGAACGTTAAAACTTCTGAACCATGAAGGTCTCAACGTACACGTAAGAGCCACACCTATTTAAAGGAATACATTAGATAGGTTGGGGCTTGGTATGGACTGAACCTAGTGGGGAGGGGTGTTATGTATGTAGGTTTGAATGTTATTGGTTTATTTGAACTGTTCTTGTAAAATGTCAAATGGTATTGGTTTAAATAGTGCGGGAAGAAACCCTGCACTCCCATTGGCTGGCAGCTACGGCTGCAGGCTATAAGAAGCAGCCGTAGCCAAGCCAGGATGGGTCCATTCGAGCTGTAGTCACTAATCTTGTCTTTTTTGGCAATATAATCTGTATACTCCAGGTACTTCAACATTTTTCTCAGTGATTGAGAGTCATGCATGCACCACCTCAAACCACCTATAGGCCCTAATTCTGCCCCTATTATCACCAACATCATGAGTGATGTAGGGTGTCCCATTTGACATATCGTAAAACTGTCCCTAGTTGCTGTTAACTTAAAAAGAAAACTACTTTTAATAACAGTACAGATAAGGATGATTTGAAGCTATCTTAAACACAGGCTGAAGGGAATATCATCATGACAATGAAATTCATTCATATTGAGGTTAGATTAAATGGAGAATAGCCATTACTGATTTTGGACCAGGCAATCTTTGTGATACGTGCAATTCTGCAGCAACATGGTATATTATTTGGTCTTTTTCTATTGGAGATCGACTAGTGGTGTACTATGTTGGATTACATTTTTATTATGGTATTTTTTGTTTCTTCTGTTCTCACTTTTAACAATCCCAAGTATCCTGTAGTAACTCAGTTTTATTGTATACAAAATAAATATATATATAATGATACATGGGAAAGACCTTGTGAGATGGGGAAATAGGTGCTGCCTAGGGCAGGGGTGTCAAACTCAAGGCCCATGGGCTGGATCTGGGGTGCTTAAATCTGGCCCACAGGGCTGGCCTGGAAATATCAAAGGACCAGCCCACGGTGCCTCTGGAGGCTAAAATGGGCTGCATGCGCACTCACCTCTACACGCCTTGTTTTCACCCTTCATGGCCTCCTGCAGCACTCTGCCAGCCAAAAATGGGCTGAAAATGGGACCGGAAAACGGGCCAGAAATGACCTGGAAAACAGGCCAAAAACAGCCAGCAGAATGTTGCAGGAGGCCATGGAGGGTGAAAATGAGATGCAGGAGGGCTGCGTGCAGATCCCCCCCATGGCCCATTTTGGCTGGCAGGTGCTGCAGGAGGCATCCATCCTGCCCCCACCCCCACCCGCTGACCCACGGAAAAGAACTACAATGCTGATCTGGCCCTCGAAGAAATCCAGTTTGACACCCCTAGGAATGATCAGCTAAGCAAGACCATCAGATAACTAAGGCATGGTGAATGTGAGCAGGAGGCTCCAGTCCAGAATAGTCAATGGCAATGTTGAATATTGTTGAGTTGCACCATCTATTGGAAAACCCTGGAAACATGACTTTTCCCCCTCCCACTATCATGATTAGAACTTTTGTTTTAGGAAGGCGAAAATCCACTGCAAACCAGTGCTTTCTATTCCCACTGCTTGAAGGTGGTCCAGTAAGATACTATGATCAACAGTATTAACAGCTACAAAAAATGTTTAGCCAGTTCAGTTCCACAGTCCTGTGTCTTGCTGCAGATTATTTACAACAGTAATAAGTTCTTCGTATAATACCCAGTGTTAAGTTCGCATAGAGAGGCAGGACACGGAGTGCTTCAACTCAAAGTTTATTGTGACTTCAGCTCAGAACGGACCCAATTTGGCTTAGCCGAGGCAGCTATATATAGCCGGCTGCCTCGGCTGACAGCCAATCAGAGTGCAGGGTTTTCCCGCACTTTTAAACCAATGATTTCAAACACTTTACAAGAACAACCAATCAATTCAAACTCTGCATACATAACACCCCTCCCCACTAGGTTTGGTCCATACTCAAACCCCATCTATCTAATATACTCTTGCAAATAGGTGGGGCTCTTACGTGTACGTTGCGACCTACGTGGTTCAGGTGTTTTAGGGTTCTCACATTGTGAGGGAGGAAATGTGTCTGTTAACATTTCCTTACTTGGACTTCTAGTATTGTTATAACCTGTTTGGTTACTACAACCTGGTCTCTCCTCCCAATCCATCTCCAACCCAATGTCAGCACCTAAGTCTGGTAGTGATGTGCAATCTTCCATTTGTAAAAATGGTTGTTGGCACTGTGACAGGTTTTGGGATGGTTCCTGTCGTGTTAGCTCGTTACACATGGGGTTGATTCTTGCTTGCTGATTACCTTTATAATCCCCCCCTTGCCCCCTAGGGGAGGCAGTAGGTATGGGAACCAGAGGGGAGCAATGGCGATGCTCCTGATGTAGTCTGGACTGTAACTGATCTATGTGCCTGCTCCAGAGGACACCATCCTCAGTTTGAACCCTGTAAGACCTGGGGCCTGTAATTTGGGTTATCTCTGCAGGAATCCATAATGGTTCACCCACAAGGTTTTTTTTTTGCATAAACAGAATCACCCACAGTGAATGTGTGAGTTATGCTAGTGGAATCTAATGGTGCGTTGGGTGCGTAAGTGGGATGAAGGTGGTCAAGAGGAGATCTGAGTTTCCTACCCATCAACAACTCGGCTGGGGTTATTTTTTTTTTATTATTCATATTTATATGCCGCCCTTCTCCAGAGACTCAGGGTGGCTTACAGTTTTTGGGATACAACCCAATGCGCTCAGTAATAGCCTTTATTCCATTGTATATGCCTGCATTTTTACAAAGTCAGCTTATTGCCCCCAACAATCTTGGGTCCTCACTTTACCTACCCCGAGAGGATGGAAGGCTGAGTCAACCTTGAGCCTGGTGGGATTCGAGCCTGCAATAATTACAGGCAGCTGGAGCTAAGTGCTAGGCTATTAACAGCCTGCACCACCAAGGCCCTTTAAGGTTAAGTTAGTTGATGGGTTGGGAGTGATATGCTGGACACTGAGTAGTTTTTCAACTTTCTCGGTGATGTCCCCTGGACCCAATTGCTGGAGTTTCTCCTTGGTAAATCGTACCATGCGTTCAGCCCAGCCGTTAGCCGAAGGATGCCCAGGGGCTGTAAGGGCATGTCTGATACCCTGCTGTGCTAAATATGATTCAAAAAGGTTGGAAGTAAATTGAGGACCATTGTCAGAAACAAGTACATCTGGCAACCCATGAGTTACAAAAAGTTTCTTAAGCTGTTTGACAACAGCATCTGCTGTGGTGGATGCCATAGGAGCAACCTCTAACCATCTGGAGTATGCATCTACCACAATAAGGAAAGTGTGCCCTCTGGTAGGGCCAGCAAAATCAATGTGAATCCTGGACCATGGGCCCCTAGGACATTCCCATTCCTGTTTGGGGGTGAGAGGTGGAGCAGGCCTGACTTCCTGACAGTTGGGACAGGATGCAACCCAGTTTTCAACCATTTTGTCAATACCTGGCCACCATACATAACTCCTGGCCAATCCCTTCATTCTGACAATTCCTAGATGACCCTCATGTAACATTTCCAAAACCTCTTTCTGTAGTTTTGCAGGAATAACCACCCTGTTACCCCACAAAATACATCCTCTTAATACAGATAACTCAGTTTGTCTGGACTTAAAAGGTTGGGAACCTTGAGGTAGATCTTGAAGTGGCCAACCTTTCTTAATCCAGCCTATAATAGGAGCTAATAAAGTGTCTTTGGCAGTCTCTCTGGCAATTTCAGCAGCATGGACTGGAAGTTTGGCAACAGTTTCCAGAAAAAGGTGTAAGGTTCAGGAGCAGGGTTCTCAATGTGCGAAAGAAGTGGACAGCGACTCAAAGCATCAGCGTGCCCAATGTCTTTTCCAGGTCTGTGGATGAATTTGTATGAATAAGCAGCAAGAAATTCAGTCCATCTCAGCATTCTTGGTGACAGGATTGGGGGCGTTGGTCTGTCTCCTGCCACAATGCCTAAGAGAGGTTTGTGATCTGTCACAATGGTGAAACTTCTCCCATAAACATACTCATGGAACTTCTTGACAGCTGCCACAATTGCCAAAGCTTCCTTGTCCAGTTGGCTGTAATTTCTCTCTGCTTTAGTCAAAGTGCGAGAGTAAAATGCAATAGGGGCTTCCCTTCCACTGGGAAGCATGTGGCTCAACACACACACCCCACTCCAAAAGGGGATGCATCACAAGTTAGTACAACAGGTAAATTCTCAGAAAACTGTATCAGCACACAATCAGAAGTGATTTGTCTTTTGATATTGTTAAAAGCAGCTTCTTCTTTTCAGCCCCAGACCCATGCAGATTTCTTATCCAATAGTCTGTGTAAGGGTTCTGCAGTGGTTGCTTTCTGAGGTAGAAACATATGATAGAAGTTAATAAGTCCCAGGAATGCTTGCAGATCAGTTTTGCATCTAGGCCTGGGGGCTTCTTTGATTGCCTGAACTTTGGCTTCTGTGGGGTGGATGCCATGTTTATCAATCATATAACCCAAGAATTCTACTTTGTCAGTTCTTAGTGTGCATTTCTCTTTTTTGACTTTTAACCCTGCTTCTGTGAACCTGGTTAGAACTTCTCTGAGTTTCTCGTGTAATTGAGTGTCATTTTCAGCAGAGATTAAAACGTCATCAAAATAAGGCACCACCCCAGGCAACTCTTGTAGCATCCTTTCCATGAGGCTTTGAAAGATGCCTGGCGCCACACTTACTCCGAATTGTAACCTCTTGCTTTGAATGCACCCTGATGGGTTACAATGGTTTGGGCTTCTGCAGTTAGATCATCTACTGTTAACTGCTGGTATGCTTGGGCCATGTCCAATTTGGTGAAGACTGTGCCCCCGCGCAGAGAATGTAATAAATGATGAACCACTGGAACCGGATATGCGCTCTGCTGTAGCGCATGGTTCAATGTCCCCTTGTAATCCCTGCAGATTCTCACAGAACCGTCAGCCTTGACTGGCGTGACTATGGGTGTTTTCCACCTGGAGTGGTCTGTGGGCTCCAGCACCCCTTGGGCTATAAGTTTATCTAATTGTTCATCAATTTTTCCTTCAATGCAAAGGGTACCCTTCTGGGTTTTAATTTGATTGGTTGTACCTTGGGATCTAGGTTAAATGTGATAGGGGTCCCCAAGTACTTGCCTAATCCGTCGCTGAAGACCTCTGGAAACTCAGACTTCAAGGACTCTTCCCACTCAGTGTTGCTTACGTGATTGATGCCAGTCACTTCGATGCCCAGCGGGTTGAACCATTCTAGCCCCAGCAAACTTGGGCGATCTTTATCCACGATGGTCAGGGTAGGCGTTTGATGTGACCTTTGAACTTCACGTTGAATTCTCTTGTTCCAACTACTGGAATCTTGTTCCCTTGGTAGTCTTTAAGAGTTAATGCCTGCTTCTTGAAGTGAGTCTTCTGAATGTGTGGTATCAGTCTCTTAATAGTGTCCCATGACACCATGGATAAATATGAACCTGAGTCCACTTCCATTTGGCAAGGCCTTCCTTCAATGAATACCTTGATATGCACTTTCCTGTTATTTAAAGGGAAGAATGACCAATAGTTACTGTTTGATGAGTTTCATTCCTTCCATTTGCGTCTGTGTTGCCCCATTTTCTCACTGGTGTTGTTTGGCTTGATTTCTCTGTCTTTATTGTTTGTAGCAAACTTTCTTCTGTTTGGTGGAGTTCTGGATGATTTGCAGACTCTTGCAAGGTGCCCTCTTTTTTCACATCGGAGGCAAATGGCATCCAGGAACTTGCATTCAGTGCGGGGTGGTTTCCCCACAACCTATGCAGTGGAAATCACGCCTTTTCCTTCTCAGGTCATTTTTTTTCCGCTCCATTCTGAGTCTGTTGATTTCTTCTTCTTCTCCACTGTATTCTGACTCAGATTCAAGTTCATCAAAATGAGTTGTAGTGGTCTTTTCCCCATCTGAATGGCTCGTAGTCTTGTTCATCTTTCTCATGGCTGCTGCTGAGGATTTGGTGGCTTCTGCTGAAGATGCTTCCTCTATGGCTTCTTTCAGCGTGATCTTGGGTTTCATCAGTAATTTGCTCTGCAAAACCTTGTCTTTAAGGCCCAAAACAAAACGATCGTGCATGGCCTCCTCTAAGCTGCTGAATTCGCACGCACCCCCAATGTCTCTCAAACTTGCCATGAAGTCATTTATACTTTCGTCTTCCCCCTGATCGCGGCGATAAAACTCGTGTCTCTTAATGAGGCACGATACTTGGGGTGCGTAGTGTGCCCTTAAAAGCCTCTCTAGATCAGGCCAGGCCATTACCTTCACATCTGCTGTGCCCGCTAATGCCTTCGGCATCTTGAAAACTGCCGGACCGCAATACGTGAGAAAAACCGCCCTCTTCCGCTGCTCAGAAATGGCGGCCAGATCGCTTCCTTCCAAAAACATCTGAAACCCATCTGCATACGACTCCCAGTCTTCATTCTTCGGGTCTAATGGGGCTGGGGGGGGTGTTCAGCGCAGCCATCTCGCTCTTCTGTTCCGCGTTGCCTTCTCTTCAGGGAGATCCCACCTTCGTCGCCAGTGTTAAGTTCGCATAGAGAGGCAGGACGCGGAGTGCTTCAACTCAAAGTTTATTGTGACTTCAGCTCAGAACGGACCCGATTTGGCTTAGCTGAGGCAGCTATATATAGCCGACTGCCTCGGCTGACAGCCAATCAGAGTGCAGGGTTTTCCCGCACTTTTAAACCAATGATTTCAAACGCTTTATAAGAACAACCAATCAACTCAAACTCTGCATACATAACACCCAGGATCTGGATAATGTTTTTTCCAAGTCTCCAAGTATCTCAAAGACCTGGCAGGTCTGATTCTTATCCATTCCCTTCCATATGCATTTAAGACACTGATGCCTGAACTAATCCAGACTTTTTTAAAAACCGTAATGTTTCAGCCCTTTGAAGAATATACTCTGAGATGTTGTTCTTTACAGTCCTTTGCATTGCTGAAGATGTGATTTGGTTTTTTTTTCAATTTAGAATTTGATATCAATAATTTGTCAATTCTTAGTAATGTCAGGAAATCTCTCAATTGCTAGAAATTTGTTGAATTACAGTTTCTAGTCATGACAGCCAATATGTCCAATGATAAATGATATCAAGAATTGTGGCTCAGAAACATCAGACAAGTAACAAGGATTGTTACTTAGGACAAAGATGAGTCATATTTGCAGCCTTGAGAACTGCATCTGGTAGTCAGAAGTCACAGGCTATACATATGTATGTATGATCCCCACATGCTTGGAGATCACTGGATCCCCATGCTTCTTTCTTTCTACAGTTATGCTGCAATCATTACTTCTCCATTGTCATTAGCAGTCTTTAAAATGCTTGCCAGGAAGAGAAAAATGTTGTTGTTTTTTCAACAATTTGTGCAGTGTTATTAGTAGGGGATGCTTTGTCCCCGTCTCCATCCCTCCGCACATACACTTTTAAAAAAACTGCAGCAACATCACCAGTCTTTAGTAGGATCCAGGGAGAGAGGTTTTCCAAATGATTCTGGTCCAGACTGCTGCCAGCATGAATGGGAATCTACAATGTGTTTCCACCTCTTCAGCTTGATCTGTTTGGTGTCAGAGGAACATAAGCAGGCCATGGAGGCTTTCCAGGCCCTGGCCTAAAGAGAATGACCAATAGTCATATTTAGTCTCCATGTTGCATTTCCATGGTGGCGCAATACTACAGGCTAATTCTGCTGATTGCCAGCAATTCGATTCTCACTGGCTCAAGGTTGACTCAGCCTTCCATCCTTCCAAGGTTGGTAAAATGAAGACCCAGATTAAGACACAGGGCAATATGTTGACTGTAAACTGCTTAGGGAGGGCTGTAAAGCACTATGAAGCAGCATATAATGTTAAGTGCTATTTCTGTAGATAACAGCCATATTTCCTTTGTTTCCTTACAATTGCCCATCATCCATTGTTGCCTAGGGATATATGAGAATCCTTACCAGTTCCTAAAACTGGACTGTGATGCCTAGTACAGCCACACCTTTTATTTCATACATGACAGGCTACTAGTGGCTTGCTAAACTAGTTAAGTTGCGTGCTGAATCTGCCAAAATCAGATCAATGCCAGGCAGTCAACATGCTTGATATAGCTGATTTAGTTTTGGTTAGTTGTAAGTTTTCCAGGTCTGTATGTTTTTATTAATGCCTTATTTAGCAAGGATAGAAGGATACACTAAATTTCTATCTTATTCCCATTTATCATCTTGATTTGTTTCTTCCAGTTATCCCAAACATGTATTTTAAAAGCTATTATTTCTACATTACTATGCTAATTACCATTTCTATAACAATTACTATACCCTATTATACTACTAATCAATTATTACAACATTTCCTTTATGCTATCATCTATATCAATGCCCCCCTACCTTTTGGGCACCAGGGACCAGTTCCGTGGAGAGAGGATTTCTCATGCTGCCTGCATCCCGTAGATGGGGCTTTGCTTGTTGTGCGGCCCAGTTTCTGGCATGCTGCTGCCTGGTGCCAGTCCACGGACTGGGGGTTGAGGATCCCTGACCTATAGTATAACTATTATTACATTTCCTTTTTACTATTACTATACTATACTCACTAGTGTTATTAGCTGTATTTTCTTCTTACAAACCCTCTTCTGCCTTCTGCCTTAATTCCTTTCTCTTTGGGAGTTCTTTATTCTTCTTTGTTAATGATTGGCATGTATTTGCACCTTTCTACTTTGTACTTTGATTTGCTGTGCCTATATACCTGTACTTCTTTTTCTTCTGGATCATCCACTCCCTTTGAAGCGAAAATACATTATTTTATTTGTCTGCCTTTCTCTTGTTTGCTGGTGGCTCCTGAGCTCCTAGAACACACTTCTCCACCCAAATCTGTCTCAAGGTTGCAGTTTTATTGGCAACTCTGACATGCTGACACTGAGGAAAAGGTTCAAATGGGAGGGAAGGAAGACAGCAAAGGTCCCTAGATTTTTTTTAAAGTAGCTTATTCTGCCACAGAAACGCAGAGCAGCAGCTTGAATCTGCAGAGGGAATATCGATCTTTTCCATGAGTAGAAATCAATATTACCATCACACTGAACTTTTAAAAAATTAGTATATGATTACTAATCCCTAGAAAAAGGCAAACTCCTCATTCTAAGCAGGAGAGCCCCCCCTTTACTATTGTTGTTGTTATTATTGTTGTTGTTGTTATTTTGTTCATTAAACATGAAACTCAGTCAACTGAACATTTCAAAATGTATCACAAATACCAGTTACTGGTGCTAATGGTTGATACGGGTTGCTGCCAGCATCCTAGGTATCAACCGAGTATCTTCTTTAAATATATGATGTTCTGAGTAGCGCAGCTTTTTGCAGTTCTGCTGGTGTTATTGCAGGAAGCTGCAATTTCTTGATGTATTTTGTAAAATTCTTGGACATGGTGCCAAGTGCCCCAATGACAATGGGTATCACTGTTACGTTTCATCCATAATCACGTAGTTTCGATGGCCGGGTTGTGATACTTCGTGATTTTTTCCAGTTCTTTTTCTTTGACCCTGGTGTCTCCTGGTACAGCAATATCAATAAATTGTACGCTTCAGTTTTCAACAACTGTGATATCTGGCATATTGTGTTCCAAATGATAATCCGTCTATATTCGAAAGTCCCACAAGATCTTCAGCTTCTCATTTTCAACAACTTTTTCCACTTAATATTCCCATGACTTTTCAGATACAGGTAAGTCGTATTTTTTACACAATGACCAATGGATTAGTTTAGCAAATCATCATCATCATGACAGGAGGGTCTTGATTCATGGAACTGCTTTTCCAATCTAGCCTTGGAAGAGAGAAGTTACAGAAAGCAGCATAGCCAAGGAGTGACTCTATTTACTTTTATGAATTTCCTTGTTCCTCTTATCAAATCACTCTTTGGGTGGGTAGCCTTCTTATCAGGGTAATTATATTGTTTTACTTCATTTAATTGTTGTTCTTCATTTACTTCTGGGCACCTAAAACAGGAGCTTCCCACCATAGACCAACTCCTCCCAACCTCCTTTAGAGCATTATCCAGCTCCTTTATGAATATTCAGTGAATAATAAAAGGGCAAATCAACCTTGCCCCACTACACCTTCATGAGGATGGGTATTGGTTGATTTTCCCAGGGGTGGTTGAAACTGAATGGGGAAAAGAAAAAGATTAGCAGGGAATCCATTACAGGTAGTCCTCAACTTACAAAATTGCGCCCAAAGTTTCTATTGTTAAGCAAGATATTTGTTAAGTGAATTTTGCCCCATTTTAAGACCATTCTTGCCACAGCTGCTAAATGAACCACTGCAGTTGTTAAATTAGTAACACGGTTGTTAAGTGACTCTGACTGCCCCATTGGTTTGCTTGTCAGGTCACCAAAGGGGATCACATGACCCCAGGAATCTGCAATCATCATAAATACATGCCAATTGCCAAGTGTCCAAATTTTGATCATGTGAACATAGGGCTGGTGCAACCCTGTTGTAACTGTGAAAAATAGTCATAAGTTGCTTTTTTCAGTGCTGTTGTAACTTCAAGCGGTCACTAAATGAACTGAAATAAATAGAGGACTATCTGTATTTACTGCCCTTGAAACCACTCCATGTCCTTTGTGTGATGGCAACAACACTCCAGTACAGTCAAGGTCGATTGTGGGGTGATCTGTTTTCTTCCCACCTCAAGAATGAGAGGAAAACACATTTAAAATGGCTGAGAGGGAGTGCCCTGACAGAAGAAGCTTGATTACAGATTTGTCAAAAAATGCCATAAACTCCACTGACATTGCCATTAGATTGGGAGTGTGGTATAAGCATTAACTAACATTCATGGAAAACAAATTAATCTACTCACATAGTTTGCCTAGAAATACCGTCTCAGCCTCCCACATCCCAAGGATTCTGCTTTTAGCATTCATAGTATAACAGTATTTGCAGCTAAGATAAGACACAGCTTGCTTTGGGGGCGCTGTTTTTATTGTTGTGGCTTTTCATAAAACCTTTGGACACCAAAGCAAAATAGCTCAGGCATGTTTCCCATGCTCTTGCTCTCCAGAAGGAACAAATAACCAAAAGTCTCATTCAGGAAGCATACAAGTAGCATATAGACTCCATATGTTTCAAGCTGACAAGGGGTTTTGTTTCAACTGACAGCCTTCTCGTTATTGTCATCTGCCAAAAGCCACAGGAGGCAAGTCAATGCTCCAGAGACAGGAAGAGCTGAAATTTAGGCCAACTAGTAAGGAGCACTTTGACGTATGGGAACATTTCACTTGTAATAGCTAGACACAAAGGTTCCGTCTTAGGCCCAGTACTCTTCAATATCTTCATTAATGACTTAGATGAGGGAATAGAAGGGGCACTTACCAAATTTGCAGATGATACTAAGCTGGCAGGAAAGCTAACACCCCAGAAGATAGGCTCAAGATCCAGATGGATCTTGACAGACTAGAACACTGGGCCGCATCTAACAAAATGAAATTCAATGTAGAGAAAAGTAAAGTCCTACACTTAGGCAAGAAAAACCAAAAGTACACATATAGACTGAGTGAAACCAGACTCAATAGCAGTAACTGTGAGAGGGATCTTGGAGTCTTAGTGGACAACCACCTAAATATGAGCCAGCAGTGTGCAGCAGCAGCCAAAAAAGCTAATGCAATCCTAAATTTTATTAACCGAGGGATACAATCAAGATCAAGGGAAGTACTAATACCACTCTATAAAGCCTTAGTAAGGCCACACCTAGAGTACTGCATCCAGTTTTGTTCACATTACAAAAAGGATGTTGAGAATCTAGAAAAAGTACAGAGAAGAGCAACCAGGATGATTAGGGGACTGGAGACTAAAACATACAAAGAACGGTTACGGGAACTGGGTTTGGCTAGTCTAGTGAAGGGAAGGACCAGGGGAGACATGATAGCAGTCTTCCAATATTTGAGGGGCTGCCACAGAGAGGAAGGGGTCAAGCTATTTTCTAAACGCCTGTAGGCCAGACAAAGAATAATGGATGGAAACTGAACAAGGAGAGATTTAACCTGGAAATAAGGAGAAACTTTCTGACAGTGAGAACAAGCAACCGATGGAACAGAAGTTGCCCTCGGAAGTTGTGGGAGCGCCATCACTTGAGACTTTCAAGAAGAGATTGGACTGCCATTTGACAGAAATGGTGTAGGGTCTCCCGCTTGGGCGGGGGGTTTGGACTAGATGACCTACAAGGTGCCTTCCAACTCTGATTATCTGTTATCTGATTAGGCTGGCTGGCCTCAGTTGCTCACTGTTTATAGGCATGGGGTGCTATATTCGGTTGGAAGAGGGAGAAATGTGAATATCTAAATAGTCTAAATTGCCATCTTGTGTTATTTACTTAATGACAGGAGAATCAGCATTTATAAAATCCAATCACAAATGCAGGTTA
Organism: Naja naja; assembly: GCA_009733165.1. Classification (NCBI taxonomy): domain Eukaryota; kingdom Metazoa; phylum Chordata; class Lepidosauria; order Squamata; family Elapidae; genus Naja; species Naja naja. The sequence continues at coordinate 19,324,131 of CM019154.1, read as the reverse complement.
TTAGATAATATACTGGCCTATAAACGTGTTTCCATTTCATTCTACAGCAAAACAGCCTCAGGACTTGCTAACAGCCTGAAATAACAGGAAGTTGGTGAGACTCATATATACTGATTGGCACTGACACTTTATCCCAGACAATCTGGGCTTTTCTCACATGAGCCGCGTAGTGACTGAACAATATGGATTTATTTTACTGAATTATATGCTTAGCTTCTGTTTGTCTTCACTCCATATGTCCTGCATTTTGTCAAACTTTGTTGGAATTTAAAGGATCTGTGTCCATGGATATAAACTTCAGACTTATTAGGAAGAATAGCTTTATGATTAACTAAAGGGCCAATTAGCATTGTGTCATGGCTAAACTATCAATATTCCATAAATCTGATTTCACCCCAGAGGGTGGAAAAAGATTTCTGTAAATTCTGTTCTAGGCAGAAGGTTGTATGTGCTGATATGTGCATATTCCCGCAGTAGCTTCTCATGGCATTTTTAACTGCTGACAGCCTACAGACTCTAATTTTATTCTTTTCAAGACCCACTTTCAATTGCCATAGAGAAGCTAGAAAACTCAGTTGACACAGAGATATGTTGTACATATTTATTTCTTCCAGTAAGGTTTAGAACAACATATAGACAAGCCTTTTCTTTAAAGTGCATAGGGAATACAGGGAGAGAGAAAAAAACAATCACAGAATGCTCAGAAGCACCAAATGGCATAAATCAAATCTAAACTGAAGGGAGAAACTCAGGTTGCATGTCATCAAGTAGTTTTCAAAATTTGCCAACAGGATGAGCAACACAGATTTTTTTCCTTGTTAAAGAAACTCTGGAAGCAAAGTGGATGCTGCTTTCTCCAATTGGGTACCTTTCAGATATATCAAACTGTCATGTGAAGCATCTATGGGAAACACACTCAAAACATTATCACATACATATTATGATTGTGTTAGATTGTTACTGCTACACAGTAGGGCCTTAAATTGTTAAGGGAGTTGCAGTCCAATATAGCTGAAGGACACAAATTAGAGAAGACTATCTTATATATTTAAATTATCTGAAAAACCAGAACAAGCCCAGGAGGTGCCAGTGAGGAAGACAAATTGTGCTAACATTTAGCAAAGTTCCTTTCCAACATATACAAATAAAAATAGAGCAATAGAGTGAGGCACTGCCTCAGAATTACTGGGAGCATAAAAGCTGATAAACACATTTGAAAGGGATTATATACAGATCTTGAATTCAATCCAGTATGGCAATTCCTCTTACATTGCCAAGGCAGTAGTTCTGATCCGTACCTGATCCAGGAACAAATTGACATTTCTCCTAAATGAGGAATGTAAGCAATGGAGTCACCAAAATGTGTATTGGGGAATAGGAGCAGGAAATGGCTAGTGATTTTTCTAAAGGCATATGTTCAGCCAGAAAAGGATGCTAGAATAAACAGATGTTTAATCTTACTCTTTAGAGCTCTCATGTTTTTATGAAAAAGCTTCAATTGTATCTTCTTTCAGAATTAGTATTTTTTTAATACTTAAAGCAAAACATACATTATGAGAAGATAGTAGAATTGTTTAATGATAGACAAGTTCTATTTTAGGAGGTAATATCAAAGTTTGTGCAATACTAACATCAAAAGCATCTGTCGTGCTGTTTCCTTGGGAATGCTTGATCAGAATTCATATGGTCAACATACAAGAGCATTACAACAAACATTTTATCCATCGGTTATATAAAACTCCACTATAAATTGAATAGATTGATTCTAGACTCATTTGGAAGATTTGATGGTCACTAGACTAACTTTCAGTAGCTAATCCATCTGGCTCTGAATGAATGAATGCATGCATGCATTCATGTATGCATGCAGTCAAGCAGCACTAGGACACATAATATCATTCACTGAGGATTATGGATTGAGACATGGAAGATTGGAATGACTAAATGGGAAAAAGGAATAATCTTAAAGCAAAAGGAGGTTAAAAAAACTGAAGGAACTCAAGAGTGAAGGGTGCCAGTCAAGGGAATAGTGGTGAAAGGCAGAGTACACTGAAATGCCTCTACAATATAAATAGGAGCTTAAATACTTCTACAATATAAATAGGAACTTTTTAATATATTTCATAAATTAAGATAGCAATACCCATACCCCAATATCCTGGTTTAAATACATTCAATCCACCTGGAAAGAAGTATGCAGACATGTAACAGCAAACAAAGGGACAAGCAGCTTTCCTTCAAGTCAGGATACTTAAGGAGGAACAGTTCGGCTTCCCCAGTGCTAAAACATCTGGGCTTAGTTCCCATTCTTCATTAACCGGAGTTTTCATCAAGTCTGACTGACCAGCTTGATTGTAGACATTGAGCTCCATATTTGTCACTCAGAACACCTGAGATATATGGCTAGAACTGAGGTAGGGGAGAAAGGGAGAAGAAAAGGTGTCAGATATGCCAAGTCTGGCTTCTGAATTAGTATTTTTTTTAATTCACATTTATATGCCGCCCTTCTCCGGAGACTCAGGGTGGCTTACAATCTTTGGAGCACAACCCAATGTGCTCAGCAATAGCTTTCATTCTATTGTATATGCCTGCTTATTACTAGGGCTTTTTGCCCCCCCCCCCAAGTGGCATTTTTACAACGTCAGCTTATTGCCCCCAACAATCTTGGCCTCAATTTACCTACCCCGGGAGGATGGAAGGCTGAGTCAACCTTGAGCCTGGTGGGATTCGAGCCTGCAGTAATTGCAGGCAGCTGGAACTGAGTGCTAGGTGTTTAACAGCCTGCACCACCAAGGCTCTTTATGCAAGGCACAATTAACAGTAAGGGAATGTTGGGAGATGAAACATCAACTGTATCATGTCAGCCAGACAGTAGTTAGAACCAAGATTTTAGTTAGCATGGTTTATAATTAGCTAGGTTCTCATGTCAAGCTAATCTGTAAGTCAAAATGCACAAATTGCAATTGGAATTCACATATTGTGCTAACCAAACACGCTTACAATAATATGTGAACTATATAAATCTCTCTAAGCCTATCTAGGATACTTGCAAAAATCTCAACAGATTAGAAAAATGAGCCTACTCTTGCCGGGGAATATCATTAACTATATTTGAAACTTCAATCTTAGTGAAGAAAGCAATTACCAATTTATCCGCTGGAGTTCATTCATTTTCTTCTTCTATTTTTTTTTAAATAAAAACTTCCTTTTCAAAGATTCTGGCAATCTTCCAAAATATGGAAATACTCTACAGGAGTACAGAAAAAGGCAACTGGCCAGGAAGTCTCTCAACCATATTTCCACACAGCAGCTCTGATGTCACTAAAAATTGATCTTTTTTATGTATTTGAGGAATTGGTCAATTCATCCGTGGATACAGGATTCATTCATCTCCCAAAGTCTCACAGCCCAATCTGAGTCTTATTTTCACTTTTTGACCCAAAAGCACAATACTAAATTTTAGGAAAGCAAATAAAAACATAAAAACCCACATTGTCTACATTTAACTACTATATCACATTTCTGAGTCATGCAAGTTAACTTCTGTATTAGGGGAAGACAAATTAAAACATTAAACTTTAATCCACAATCCTTTAATCCACAATCCTTACTTGAGGCCTCACTTAAGCATTCTCCAGATAAGTGAGCCACTGTAGAATCAGAGCATTACCAAGGCCAATTTCTCCCATATCAAAACAGAGAAATCATATAGCTTAGCAGTTTCTCAACTCTTTTATCCTGTAATTCACCAGGACATCATTTTGCTTCCTCTTCAATAGACCAGTCAAGTTAGTTCTCCACCCTCTTAGATGCCCTTGTTTAAACCCCAAGGAACCTTACCTTCTGAGCAAAATCAATAAATTTGATCCTAGAAAGAATCCGCCTTAGTTCCCCATGATTGATTTTGGGATCTGTGTCTTTCAGAGGTACATCCCGGCTCTGTGTCATCAAGGCCCACCTCAGGCGGAGCTTCCTAACTGACAGAACCCCTGGCTGGTGTTCAGAAGTGGGACTTCTTGTCACCATAATATAAAAGGCATCTTTCTGAAGATCATTTATTCCAACTAACAGATGAAAAGGGAAACAAAAACCACCACCAGTGACTAGTAAACAATAAATCACATTTGGATCCCTAAAGCTAATATTTATTAGTTGTTCTTAAATGAATTCAGGTTTGGCTTCTGGCTGCAACTAAAAGCTAGGAACGGTGATCAGCAGTTTGAAAGTGCTATGAATACAAATGGCTCTGCAGCACAGATACAAGGTCACAATCACACAGCATTTTTGGTTGCACAATTACACACAAGCACAAACAAATAATCTGAAACCTTAGCACGTTGTAACTACTTCTAAATCTTAGAAATTGTAATTGCAACAACAAAAACGTAACCAATTTCATCAGAAGAATATCAGATGCCAAGAAAAATACACCTTCAGTATTTTAGATCCTTGATAGCCTAGACCAGTTTAATGAAATATGCAAATAATGAACTGCATTGTGCATTCAAAGGAGAGATCAATATTTAACTAAGAGGCTTAAGCACTACAAACAACACAGCAAAAATGATAATTGAGCCATTATTAGCCATCACAAACTAGGACATCTTTCAGCATTTACTTAAGGAAACTTGGCTTTTCCGTTCCGATTTTTCCTGGCATACTCACTAGACGAAGCAATTACTGGGTCTGTCGTATTACTCAGGTCCAAAAGGACTGAAGGGAAAGTAGGATGAAGAAGATAAAGATGGTGAGTCCTTGGATTGGGTTCCTAAAACAGCAGCAACAACAGTAGCAGTCATAAAGAGCCCCTGCTTAATTCATCTCACTCATTTCAATAGAATTAAAGTAGACCTTGCAGACCAATTCCATAGCCCCAGCCAGCACGGCCAGTGATAAAAGGCAATGACAGCTACACTGCAAAACACAAGATTACACAGTGTAATAAAAAGAATCTAAAGCAACCTGGAACAGAGATGAGAAAAGCTTGTAATGATCAAACACCAATCAGTACACGGACATTTCCCAGTTATTACCACCTTCAAATTCCCATTAAAATGAGTCTATGTATGTATGTCAATTATCACTATTTCATCTTGCTGCCTCCTCCACTCCCCTCAATATTGCTTGTAAGTTAAAGTGCCAGATTCCCCATAACTGCCAGTGTTCCTTGGAAAAATTCTTGAGAGTCGGCTTTTATTTCATTTTATTTTATTCCAAGAGAAGGGGGTAGGTGGAAGCTGTGGTTTGCCCAAATCCATAGATTAAGGCAGGATCAGTGCTGCACCTTATATGGTTATTTACAACAGTCATGTGATATGAACCTAAAATGAAAACAAGAACTAGAAAAGGTTAGCTTTTAACCTCCTAATGTTTTCTTCTCATTACAGGTATTCCAATGATCATGTGTGATCAGTGGAGGAAAAGCACAGACAGGGTGAGGAAGAGTCATTAGAAAGAATAGAATAGAATAACAGAATTGGAAGGGAGTTTGGAAGTCATCTAGCCCAGGGATCACCACTTTTCAGGCTTCAGGGACCACTAAATTCATAATTTTAAATCCCAGGACCACTAATACGATCTGCCTAATGACCAGCTGGATGGGTGTGGCTAGGTGGTCATGTGACTGGATAGGCATGGCCAACTCAATGTCATTCATGTCAACGGGTGCCTCGCTGACCTCTACTCGCCCCTCCCCTCCCAGCCACTCCTCACCTGCCTGCTTTTTAGGACCCCAACAGGAGCAGTTGTTGAAGCTAAGCAGCCACCGTGAGAAAGAGTTGGAAAAACAGCTGGCTCAGTTCAAATTGTATCTGACCAAGAAGGAGGCTCAACAGAAGCACCTCACTGAGGACTACACACATAGGCTTTCCAAGCAGAGGGAAGACCTGCAGGAGAGCAAGGCCAGGTACCGGCACCTGGAGGCTCAGGGGGCTGAGATGGTCAGCCAGTTCCAGGCCATGATTCAGTCCCTGTCATGCCCCTGGTGAAGACTGACTCCGAGGAAGAGGAGGAACAGCCAACGGGGAGTGGGAGTGTGGCTGCAGAGATGGTGGAGGAGGCTGGGGAAGGGCAGAGGCCGGCTGAGCAATCAGAGGAGGATCCAGGCCCATCTCCTATCCATCCCAGGGCACGTAGGGAGGAGAGGATCAGGGAAACGCATGGTCTACTCAGGAGGAGAGGGCCATGATCCTCCTCAGGGCTTATAGCTGGGAGCTATGTATATAAGTTTGTAACTGCGCAGAATTGCTGGAGTCAAAGTTTGTGTTTCCTTTGAAGGAGGTTTATCTTTGCTGGAGTTTTTCCCAAGGACTTTCCCTGATTATCTGTTTGGAACATATAATTAGCTATCTTGGTTTGCTTCGGAACTTTCGCCAAGACGGTTTGTTCTTGTTTTCCTTTTGCCTTATTATTTACTTTTGGGACTTTAAACTGTGATTAATAAAACAGTTAAGTTGAAGGCATTGCCGGACTTTAATTCATGTTTTGGGTTTTGAGAGACTACGGGTCATCACAGTCCCACTGGAACAAGGCCCTCAGGCTCTTTTCCACCAGTGGCACTCCCAAAGCCCCGCCCAGGAGGCTGAAGCAGACCCCATATGAGAATTTCTGTGACCTGCACAAAAACACCCTTCAACACAATAGGTTGAAGGGGGAGATTCTCTGCAGCAACACAAACATTCATTGCACATATGCGGCCCAGGGACCATAGTTTGAGGACCCCTGATTTAGTGCAATATAAAAAATGCAAATAATTTTTCTGCAGACCACCAAAATTTTCTCACGGACCACCAGTGGTCTACGGACCATCAGTTGGTGACCGCTGATCTAGTCCAACCACCTGCTTAGACAGGAAACCCTGTCTATTGTCTATTTCAGACAAATGGTTATCCAATCTCTTCTTAAAAACTTCCAGTGTTGGAGCATTTACAACTTCTGGAGGCAAGTTGATTAATTGTTCTGTCAGGGAATTTCTCCTTAGGTCTAAGTTGCTTCTATCCTTGATTATCTTCCACCCATTGCTTCTTGTCCTGCCCTCAGGTGCTTTGGAGAATAGCTTGACTCTCTCTTCTTTGTTGGCAGCCCCTGAGATATTGGAACCCTGCTATCATGTCCTCATGTCAGAATAGAAACACATGCATACAGATAGTCCTTGACTTATAACAGTTGAATAAGTGACTGTTCAAAATTACAATGGCACTGAAAAAGGTGACTTATGACCAATTTTCACACTTAAAACCATTGTGGAATCCCCAAGGTCAAGTGATCAAAATTCAGACACTTGGCAAGTGACTCATATTTATGATGGTTGCAGTGTTCAGAGGTCATGTGATGCCCTTTTGCAACCTTTTGACAAGCAAAGTCAATGGGGAAGCCAGATTCACTTAACATCCTTGTTACTAATTCACTTAACAAATGTGGGAAGAAAGGTTGCAAAATGGGGGGAAATTCACTTAACAAACGTCCCACTTAGCAAAAGAAATTTGGGGGTCCATTCTGGTCGTAAATCAAGGACTACTTGTACCAGGTTTCTCTTTAGTTGTGCTAGCCCTTTACGTTTATTAAACATATTTTATTCAGTTCCTTATATAGGTAATGTCTGTATGGATTTATCAAACTTAACATTAAGAGTTTGGTCAATGCTCTCCCTTTCTTTTACTGTGTGTAGCCGATAAAGTTTGGCTGAGATGAATAAAGATTGTTTATGCAATCTTGGCATGAAGATTACCTTAAGGTGGTCAAAGCTGCATTGCAGTAATAAATATTGTTACTACTTACTGACAGAGTAATAAGCCCCTTTGTTAAAAGACAGATGAAAGCATGAACAGTGTTGTTTTCAAAAACATGCACACTCTTGTAGTTGCTAAATAATTCTCCTATAAAATGTAAGGTGTGTTCCCTAGCTTGGATTTGCATCTAGGACAGCAGCAATTCCATAGCACGCCAGGCTGAACACAGGTTCAAAATGAACATGGCTACATCTTCCAACATGTGTGATCTGACAAATATGTCCAACTCAAGACCATTATGGTTTTATAAGTTTAATGGAACTGGCAAGCTTTTGAAAAATAATCAACATTCCAGATATGGAAAAGTAATATTTACCCTAAGTCAGCTAGTGTGAAATTTCAATGGGCGACACAATTTGATGTTTTCAGATGATCAGGTTTGTAGCTTCCATAATTTGTTAATGGCTTTAATAACTAGGATACATGGGATAAAAAGCTCACCTATTCAGAATTGGAATTTGCTTCCAAATCCAGTTTAAGATTCTGATAATCTCATAATCTGAGACTAATATATTTAAGCATTACCTGCATATATTACTCTGGCTCTACTTGTCAATCTACTAGACTGCCCAAACAAGCAGGTACAAGAGAAATGGAAGCCCCATGTGGAATTCCTTTCCTAGGAAGAAATGTGGGTGCAAACACTTATTGGCTTTTAAAAGCATATTTCTTATCTCTTATCATGTATATGCTTTTAAATGCATAATGTCTGGGTTTTGCAGCTGCTATACTGCATTAGGCTGATACTTTTTGGCAAAGGAAGTTTTTCTTAAAATGTAAAAATATGTAGGGGTGGGGAATGGGAAGGGAAAGAGAGAGAGAGAAATGTAATGTTTACTACACTAGGAGAAGAGAGACCCAAGAATCTAGTCCTCCGATAAAGCTGGTTGGGTGAATTTGGGCCAGTCTGTTTCTCTCTCAGCCCTAAACAGGAAAATTAAAAACTATCTACCAACCTGATCTACACAGCATGGTAGATTATGGTCCATAACTGTCAGGGAAGAAGCCTTTGATTCAGGCTGATGACAGATATATATGTGTTTAAATAAAGAAATGGGCCAGAAAAATATTCACAGAAAGGAAAATATTTTTTTCCAAAAAAATATTGTTTCAAAGGCCCGGAAACACATAAAATCAGAAAAAGAAGATAGAATGGACAAAATGTTTTTCATGCCCTTATATAACCGCAGCTTGTTTTCAAGCATAATTAGTGTGGTTTCAGGGCAAATGCCTCCTCCAAATTCAAAAACTCTGCACTCACCAAGCTTTTGAAGAGAGATTGCTTCTCATTAGCCCAGAAAAGAAAGACAGATTTTTTGTCCAGAGTCAGCACTGACAGTGCATCTGATTTTCTCATGTGATACGGCAGCTCATAATTCCAAACTGGCAATCCTGATTTACCATCCACAACCAGAATCTAAAAACAGAGAAACCCAGAATTAGCAAGATAAAACTTCAGGGGAAAAGGGAGGAAAAGTGGAAGAGAATTAAACAAAGGATTAAACACCCGTTCCATATCTGTTGTGTTCCCTTTAATTACCATACTGAAAAGATGCCTTTAATGTCTAGCTTGGCCCTTAATCTCAGAAATGAATGATCATATGACAAATGTAATCAATGTCTTGTGGTCAGTTTAGAAGAAAGGTCATAGCTGTATCAACAGCAGACACACTTAAATGGCATAAACTACATATCTATATGTTGCCACTAACTACAACTTGTAGGAATTAAAATCCAAAATATCAGGGAAAGGGATCATCTGGCTTACTTTGAATTAGAATTCAAGTAATACTGCTTGTCACAATGGATCAACTTTAAATTGCACATTGGACAGCTATACAACTCTTTCCCAATCTGGTGCTCTTCAACTGCAGATTTCCAACCAGCATTGGGTTGAGGAAATATGTGATAAACATTTACTTTGGAGCTACCTACCTGAATAGTTAAGATTGCACATAATTGTACTGTAAGAAAGCAGTGACTGCACCTTTCTAGAGACATTTCCATGCTGGGCCTGAAGCATGAAGTCCACAGTTTGATCATCATTGAAGTACCCCGGGCAAGGCTGGCTGTTAAAATGAAGAAAGCAGTTAGACTGAAAAGTGAACAAAGGAAATATCTTATATCAGTGCCTGGAGGGAAGTAACTTTTCCTTCATTGGAGCACATCTGCATTCCTACGAGCCTAGACTTCATCAGAAAATTTCAGAATGTTTGTCCGCTGAATCAAATTGAAGCAAATTGACAATTTTGGGCCCTAGTAATAACTTGAATTTTCTAGCAGCAATTTTCCCCCACTTAAGTAGAATCTGATTCAGCTAAGTTTCTACTTCACTTGAATCTTTGTGTCCTTTATGACCACTATCCCCCAGTTCAGAGTAGAGCATGGAGTTGAATCTTGTGCACGTACATACAGTAATACAAGAACAGGCAGTCTTCAAAGCTTCATGACCCTTTCATGCATCTTTTTAACATGGCTAGGATTACACACACACACACACATACACTGCACATTTGGACTTGGACAACTTCAAACCAAAACCTTTTTTTTAATGCTACTGGTGATGCCAAGCTTCTTGTTTCAACTGCAAAGTCATAAATACTTTCATAGTCAGAGGTAGCTTGTTTAAGCTACCTCTGAGCCTTGTTTAAGCTACCTCTGAGCCTTGGTGGCTCAGGCTGTTAAATGCCTGCTCTTAAGATCCAGCTGTCTACAATTACTGTAGGCTCGAATCCCACCAGGCTCAAGGTTGACTCAGCCTTCCATCCTCTCAGGGTAGGTAAATTGAGGACCCAAGATTGTTGGGGGCAATAAGGTGACCTTGTAAAAATGCCGCTTAGTAAGAAGCAGGCATATACAATGGAATGAAGGCTATTGCTGAGCGCATTGGGTTGTGCTCCAAAAAAATTGTAAGCCGCCCTGAGTCTTCGGAGAAGGGCGGCATATAAATGTAATTTAAAAAAATTTTAAAAAAATGTGTGTGATATTATTTTTCATCTAATTAGGGCTGTTGCTGCATCTAGTAAGTTTTTGGCATAAACTAAAGATGTACCTGTTCATCTAACACCGAGGGAATAACTTAAATGAGTCAAACAACTAAAAAGAGGGAATATATTGATTGCTTACTTGAAGGCAACAAAGGCCAACCAGTTTCCTGAAAGAAGAAACTTCAATTAATAAGGGTTACTAACAAGAATGTGGCAGGTAAGTGAATAACTGCAAAAAATAGAATGAGTTTCCTGCTTCCATAATGATAAATGTTGATGTTGATGTCAGGAATTACTTTCCTCTACAATTTAACTTATTTTCATATCTTGAGAATCAACTTACATTACAGACATGTCATATTGAGATTCAAGGTTCTGGTGTTAACATTCAAAGTCCTACATGGCATGGGTCCAGGATATTTACGAGAACGACTCCTCCCAGCATCAAATACCAACCGCCCTGTACGGGCCCACAGACGGGGTCTCCTCTGGGTGCCGTCTGTGACTCAATGTCGCTTGGCGACGACCCGGGGAAGGTCCTACTCTGTGGCGGCTCCCACTTTGTGGAATCTTCTTCCGCTGGAGCTCCGTCTGGCCCCCGATCTTCGCACCTTCCGCCACGATTTGAAGACCTGGCTCTTTGTGTTATATATGCAGGTTTGAATGTCATTGGTTAAGTTTGAACTGTTCTTGTAAAATGTCAGAAATGATTGGTTTAAAAGTGCGGAAAACCCTGCACTCTGATTGGATGGCAACCGCGCTGCTGGCTATAAGTAGCAGCCGCAGCCCAGCCAAATCGGGTCTGTTATGAGCTGTAGTCACTAATAAACTCTTCACTGAAGCACTCCGCGTCTGACTCTTCATGCAAATCTAACACTGGCGACGAAGGTGGGATCCTTCCCGAAGAGAAGACAACGCGGAGAACAAGCTGAGAGAGATGGCTGTGCTGAACACCCCCCCAGCCCCATTCGATCCGATGGCAGAAGACTGGGACTCGTATGCGGATCGTTTCCAAATGTATTTGGAGGGAAACGATCTCGCCGACATTTCCGAGAAGTGGAAGAGGGCAGTCTTTCTTACGCACTGCAGTCCGGCAGTCTTCAAGATGGCAAAGGCATTGGCGGGAGCTGCAGACGTGAAGGTAATGGAATGGCCTGATTTAGAAAAGCTTTTAAGAGCCCATTACGCCCCACAAGTATCGTGCCTCATTAAGAGACACGAGTTTTACCGTCAGGATCAAGGGGAAAGCAAAAATGTTAACGACTTCGTGGCAAGTTTAAGAGACATTGGGTGTGCATGTGAGTTTATCAACTTAGAAGAGGCCATGTGCGATCGATTTGTTCTAGGCCTAAAAGACAAGGTTTTGCAGAACAAATTATTAATGAAACCTAAGATCACGCTTAAGGAGGCCATAGAAGAAGCTTCTTCAGCAGAAGCTACCAAGTCCTCAGCAGCAGCCATGAAGAAAATTAACAAGGCCGCAAGCCATCCTGATGTGGAAAAATCCACAACAACCCATTGTGAGCAAATAGATTCTGATTCAGACTGTAGCGAGGTGGAGGAAGGAATTTATAGACTCAGAATGGAGAAGAAAAGGAAAGACCTTGGAAGAAAGAGGCAAGACTTTTATTGCAGAGGTTGTGGGGGGGGGGGCAACCCGCACTGAATGCAAGTTTTTTGATACCATCTGCCTCCGTTGTGAAAAAAGAGGTCACCTAGCAAGAGTCTGCAAATCATCCAGAACTCCACCAAGCGGAAAGAAGTTTCCTGACAAAGATTTCAAGCCTAACAACTTCAGTGAAAAGTGCGGCGCAACACAGAAGCAAATGGGAAGAATGAAACTCATCAAACAGTCACTATTGGTCATTCTTCACCCTTAAGAAGCAGAAAAGTACATGTGAAGGTACTAATTGAAGGAAGGCCTTGCCAAATGGAAGTGGACTCAGGCTCCTATTTATCTATGGTGTCATGGGCCACTATTCACAGGCTACTTCCCAACATTCAGAAGAAGCATTTCCAGAAGCAAGCACTGACTCTTAAAGACTACCAAGGGAACAAGATTCCAGTAGTTGGAACAAGAGAATTCAACGTGAAGTTTAAAGGCCACACCAAATGTTTGCCCCTGACCATCATGGCCAAGGATCGCCCAAGCTTGCTGGGACTTGAGTGGTTCAATCCACTAGGCATCGAGGTGACTGGCATCAATCATGTGAGCAACACTGAATGGGAGGAGGCCTTGAAGTCTGAGTTTCCAGAGGTCTTCAGCGACGGATTGGCCAAGTATATGGGGACCCCTATCACTTTCAGTCTAGATCCCAAGGTGCCACCAATTCGTTTAAAGCCCAGAAGGGTCCCATTTGCCTTAAAGGAAAAAAATTGATGCACAATTAGATAAACTAATAGCTCAAGGAGTTTTAGAGCCCACTGACCACTCCAGATGGGAGACACCCATAGTCACACCAGTCAAGACTGATGGGTCAGTAAGAATCTGTGGGGACTATAAGGGGACACTGAACCATGCGCTGCAGCAGAGCGCATACCCAGTTCCACTGGTGCATCATCTGTTACATTCACTTGACAGGGGCACAGTCTTTGCCAAATTGGATCTGGCCCAGGCATATCAACAACTAACAGTTGATGATGCCACTGCAGAGGCCCAAACCATTGTGACTCATAGAGGTGCCTTCAAATGTAAAAGGTTACAGTTTGGAGTAAGCGTGGCACCAGGCATCTTCCAAAGCCTTATGGAAAGGATGCTCCAAGGACTGCCAGGGGTAGTGCCTTACTTTGATGATGTGTTAATCTCTGCTGAAAATGACACTCAGTTACAAGAGAGACTCAGAGAAGTCCTTACCAAGAAAGCGGGGTTAAAAGTCAAGGAAGAAAAATGCACTCTTAGAACTGACAAGGTTGAGTTCTTGGGCTATATGATTGACAAGCATGGCATCCACCCTACAGATGCCAAGGTTCAAGCAATCAAAGAAGCCCCTAGACCAAAATGTAAAGCAGATTTGCAAGCTTTCCTTGGACTTATTAACTTTTATCACATGTTCCTACCTCAGAAGGCAACCATTGGAGAACCATTACACAGATTATTGGACAAAAAATCTGCTTGGGTCTGGGGCAGGAAGAAACAATCAGGATTCTACAATATTAAAAGACTAATCACATCTGATGCTGTACTGATACAGTTCTCTGAGAATTTGCCTGTTGTACTTACTTTTGGAGTGGGGGGCTTCCCAGCGGGAGGGAAGCCCCTATTGCATTTTACTCTCGCACTTTGACCAAAGCAGAGAGGAATTACAGCCAATTGGACAAGGAAGCATTGGCAATTGTTGCAGCTGTCAAGAAATTCCATGAGTATCTATATGGGAGAACATTTACCATTGTCACAGATCACAAACCTTTGTTAGGCATTGTGGCAGGAGACAAACCTACACCCACTATCCTGTCACCAAGAATGCTGAGGTCGACTGAATTTCTTGCTGCTTATTCATACAAACTTATCCACAAGCCTGGCAAGGACATTGCACATGCTGATGCCTTGAGTCGTTGCCCACTTCCTTGTCACAAGAAGGACTTTGAACCTGAGGCACACACCTTTTTCCTAGAAACTGTTGCCAAGCTTCCAGTACACGCTGCTGAAATTGCCAGAGAGACTGCCAAAGACACTTTATTGGCTCCTGTTATGGGCTGGATTAAGAAAGGTTGGCCTCTTCAAGATCTACCTCACCTTGCCCAACCTTTTAAGTCCAGGCAAACTGAATTATCTGTATTAAGAGGATGTATTTTGTGGGGTAACAGGGTGGTTATTCCTGCAAAACTGCAAAGAGAGGTTTTGGAAATGTTACATGAGGGTCATCCTGGTATTGTAAGGATGAAGGGATTGGCTAGGAGTTATGTATGGTAGCCAGGTATTGACAAAATGGTTGAAAACTGGATTGCATCTTGTCCCTACTGTCAGGTAGTCAGGCCTGCCCCACCTCTCGCCCCCAAACAGGAATGGGAATGTCCTAGGGGCCCATGGTCTAGGATTCACATTGATTTCGCTGGCCCTACCAGAGGGCACACCTTCCTTATTATAGTAGATGCATATTCCAAATGGCTAGAGGTAATCCCTATGGCATCCACCACAACTGATGCTGTCATCAAGCAGCTTAAAAAGCTTTTTGTAACCCATGGGTTACCTGATGTTCTTGTCTCTGACAATGGCCCTCAATTTACATCCAACCCTTTTGAATCCTATTTAGCACAACTGGGTATCAGACATGCCCTGACTGCCAATGGGCACCCTTCGGCTAATGGCCGGGCTGAACACATGGCACGTTTTACCAAGGAAAAGCTTCAGCAATTGGGCTCTGGGGACATCACTGAGAAAGTTGAAAAACTTCTTAGTGTTCAGCACATCACGCCTAACCCATCTAATAACTTATCCCCAGCAGAGTTTTGATGGGTAGGAAACTTAGGTCTCCCCTTGACCGCCTTCATCCCTCGCACAACGCAGCACTTGATTCCACTAGCAAAGTTCGCACATTCAGTGTGGGTGATTCTGTTTATGCTAAGAACCTTATGGGTGAACCTTCATGGATTCCTGCTGAAATAACTCAAATAACTGCCCCTCGTTCTTACAGGGTACAAACAGAGGATGGTGTCCTCTGGAGCAGGCACATTGATCAGTTAAGATCTAGATTACCTCAGGAACATCGCAATTGTTCCTCTCTAGTTCCCATACCTAATGCCTTTTCTAGGGGGGAAGGGAGGAGCATGAGGATAATCAGCAAGCAAGAATCAACCCCATGTGTAACGA
This sequence comes from Naja naja, assembly GCA_009733165.1. Classification (NCBI taxonomy): domain Eukaryota; kingdom Metazoa; phylum Chordata; class Lepidosauria; order Squamata; family Elapidae; genus Naja; species Naja naja. Next base: position 19,308,550 of record CM019154.1, on the reverse strand, counting down.
GCCATTACGACAGGAACCATCCCAAAACCTGTCACAATGCCAAGATCCATCCTTACAAGTGGAAGATTGCACATCACTACCTGACTTGGGTGCTGACATTGGGCTGGAGATGGGTTGGGAGGAGAGACCAGATTCTAACAATCAAACAGGGTCTTCTTTCACAGGAAGTCCAACTAGGGAAATGTCAACAGACACATTTCCTCTCTCACTGGGTGAGAATGTTAAAACTTCTGAACCACGAAGGTCTCAACCGTAAGAGCCCCACCTATTTAAAAGAATACATTAGATAGGTTGGGGTTTGAGTATGGACTGAACTTAGTGGGGAGGGGTGTTATGTATGCAGGTTTGAATGTCATTGGTTAAGTTTGAACTGTTCTTGTAAAATGTCAGAAATGATTGGTTTAAAAAGTGTGGGAAAACCCTGCACTCTGATTGGCTGGCAACTGCAGCTGCTGGCTATAAGTAGCAGCCGCAGCCCAGCCAAATCGGGTCTGTTATGAGCTGTAGTCACTAATAAACTCTTCATTGAAGCACTCCGTGTCTGATTCTTCATGCAAATCTAACACTTTGTACAGTCCGGGCTGTGCTGACCCTCTGGGGGTTTGATCGTTTTAATTTTGGGGTTCTTAACTTTAATTCGGCTTGTATTTGTTTAATATGTTTTTAGGTAATTTATTCATTGTTGTATTTTTAGCTGTGAGCCGCCCCAAGTCCTTTTGGAGATGGGGCAAAGTCGAATTAATAAATAAATAATAAATAAATAAATATTAATGGAATAATTAAAAAAACACCAGCCATCAAAGGTTCAGATGATATATCTTTCAGTTGTTTAGAACTGTTCTCCAGTGGCTCTTCAAACAAACAGATCAACCTGACCCAACTTGATGATTCACTAGATGCGCTGAATGCCAACTCCCCAAAACCCCATCCAGCTTAACCAGATCTAAGGAAAGCTGATTTAAGAGAAAAACATTCCACAAAGCTGAGAGGAAGCTCCTATAGATTAACACTAACAAGAGTTGTTCTCCATTAACCTGCCATTATATATGAGTTCAACAGGAAAAGCAGAAAAGATCACATTCCTCCATTCAAACCCAGTAACCTGTCAATATCCAGCTGTTCTAGAGTCCAACGCTGTTCTAAATCTTGACCTTGCAGTAAAGTCAAACCATGTTCAGTGGTGATCAAAAGGTCACTGCAATTGCTGTCAGATTTCACTGCCTGTAGAAACACAACGCCATCACTGCAAGATACAGAGAGGAAAAAGAAATAATGAGTAAATTACAGTAATGTCAATCATTTTCCCAGTATACTCAATTCATACTGCTTTTCTGGTCATGGACTCATTGTAATGGCAGCAGTGCTGTACAGAACAGGTTCCCCATTTTTCTTCTAATGTGTTTTTTTTTCCTTTCAATTTCCAATCTATCTTATAAGCCTAGAACTTTCTGATGGTCTTTGCTTCAAGTATTAAGCAGCTCTGTACCATCTGTTTTATGTTTCTGCTATTATTGTAAAAGCAACAAATTTTTACCTTTAAAAAAAGGCTCTGACTCAGTTTAACTTTTCTAGATTAACCAAGCCTGGGTAAGTGCTACCATTCAGCTGTTATTATGTTTGTTGTTATGGTTTCTGTCCTTGGAATCTTCTAATCTTAACCACACAATAATTGTGCTGGGTATTTGAGCCTCAGAGAGAGCACTTGAACCAAGACATTATGCAACTACTTATAGCGTTTTTAATAGGAAAAAAAGGAGAATTGTGTCTTTATAAGATAGGGTTACCAAATGAGAGTAGATGCCGAGACAAACTCTCAATCAAATCATGGTTTGTATTGCTAGTTAAGTGCATATGAAGAAGGTGTAGTCCGGGGCAACATCTAAACAAATTTGTGTATTGAGCCTTGGTGGCACAGTGGTTAGAGTGCAGTATTGCAGGCTACTTCCACTAACTGCTGGCTGCCTGCAATTTGGCAATTTGATTCTCACCAGGCTCAAGACTGACTCAGCCTTCCATCCTTCTGAGGTCAGTAAAATGAGGACCCAGATTTTGGGGGAAAATATGCTGACTCTATAAGCCACCTAGAGAGGGCTGTAAAGCTCTGTGAAGCAGTATATAAGTCTAAGTGCTATTGTTATTGTTGGGAGTTTGCGCGAGAGACTTCAGACTTTTACTTTTTAAGCCCACCAGTAATATTTTTATTTTATTTTATTTATTTATTTTGTCAAATGCTTACAACACAATAGAAATAAGAATAAACATAAGTTTAAATATAAGAAATAGGAACTAATAATTGGGGACAATAGGACAGGGACGGTAGGCACGATTGTGCACTTATGCACGCCCCTTACAGACCTTTTAGGAATGGGGTGAGGTCCATAGAGGTTAGTTTGAGGGTAAAGGAGTGGGGGGTTTGAGCAGGTGACAACAGAGTCAGGTAGTGAGTTTCAGACATTGACCACTCTGTTGCTGAAATCGTACTTCCTGCAATTAAGTTTGGAGTGGTTTACATTAAATTTATATTTGTTGTGTGCTCTTGTGTTGTTGTGGTTAAAGCTGAAATATTCATTAACTGGTAAGACATTGTGATATATGATTGTATGTACTATGCTTAAGTCCAATCTTAGCCGGTATAGTTCAAGGTTGTCTAAGCCTAGAATCTCAAGTCTGGTGGTATAGGGTATTTACCTCTTTTTTTTTGCTACAGTGGTTAAGTTAATTACTGCAGTTATTAAATGACTAATGTGGTCGTTAAGCAAATCCAGCTTCCCCCATTGACTCTGCTTGTTGGAATACACCTGAGAAGGTCTCAAATGGTAAACACACAACCCTGCTGCAGTCTTCATAAATACATGCAGGTGGACAAGTGCCTACATTTTAATTACTTTTTATTTATATGGCTGCCCAACTCATTTTCAGTGACACTGGGTGGTTTGCAAGGATTAAATCCCAATACAAAAAGCAACACACGCGCATACATAGAGTGACAATAATCAAGCCATTTGATGGGCTCCATGCATTTTGGGGTCCCCAGGCCCATTGGCACAACCATGTCTTCAGAGCCTTGCAAAAGAGTGTCAAAGTGGGGCGGGGGCAATCTCATCTCTGTAGGGATGATGTTCCACAAGGAGGGAGCCACCATGGAGAAGGCCCTTCTTCTTGATACTCACCAGATGGATCTTCTTAGGAGAGGAAACCCATAGCATTATGTGCCCATGGGGATGTTGTGACAGCCATAAGTGCAAAGATGATCATAGGTCACTACTGTTGTTAAATGAATGGTTGTGTTAAGGAATACCTGTATGAGAAGTTTTTAGATATCTGTTTTTCCCCCAGAAAAATCCAAAATGATTTAATGTCATTACATTAGATTAAACTAACTAAAAGAAATAAATAGGGTTACAGCCTATGGTCTTTAATAATGTTCCCTTCTGCCAGATTACATATTACAATTCAACGATCACTTTTGGGTGGGTTTCAAGAGCTGCATTCAAAGCTTTCAGAAGCTGCCTATGCCTGAGGCCCCAGGACTGCGCTTCTAGAGAAAAACAAAGAAGCAGCATGTCAAATGTTCAATGCTGCAGGACAGTGAACCTCCCCGCTATTAGGTACCACACTGCAAAATTCTGTGTAACAGCATAATAAACACAGTGGACTCTGAGAAGCACTAAATTGGGTCAAAGCGGAGCACTATTTACATCAGAGATAGGGAACTATGACCCTTTTATACTTGTGAACTTCAAGTCCCAGAATTCCTGAGGCAGTGTGGCATAGTTCCCTACTCAATTTACATCCATGCAGCCTGCAGATAAATCGGTGCCCACATTAAGATGCCAATAGAGTCCTAGGTTTCACCTTATGTATTTACATACTCATCCAGGCCTAGGATAGCATTATGTATACTTATCTCCATGTACAACCCCTCTGCTAATGTTACAGACGTGTCTGTGCCCAGGCTTATAAATATTTTAAGTAATTTAATCTGAAGCAACCATTCCTATCCCAACCTTTTAACTCTAATTTTTAACCACTAAATATTAATCTCCAGTTTCAAATTAGATAGTTCTTACTGTTTATTAGTTACCATCTGTACATTTAGGGCTAATTTTAGCTACTTTCTGATTCAGGTTTTTATGTTTGTTATGTATGCAGGTTTGAAATCATTGGTTTAGTTTGAATTGTTCTTGTAAAGTGTTGGGAATGATTGGTTTAAAAGTGCGGGAAAACCCTGCACTCTGATTGGCTGTCAGCCGAGGCAGCCGACTACATATAGCTGCCTCGGCCAAGCCAAATTGGGTCCGTTCTGAGTTGAAGTCACAATAAACTTAAGAGCTGAAGCACTCCGTGTCTGCCTCTCTATGCAAACTTAACAATGTTCTTAGTCATTTTTTGCTGGTGGGGGGGTTGGGGCAGGGAGGGGTGTCTGTTTTGTAAAGTTTTACATAGTTCACTTTTAATGTTTAATAAACAACCAATGCCCCACGCGGCCATCATTTCAAAGATATTTCCTTACCTAAAACAGTGAAACAGAATGGATAGATAAAAATGCAGTGGGAAGCAGCAGCAACCTTTAACTTCCTGCCGGCTTCTCCATTGAGTTTTCTTGTAGGAATTTGGCAGGGGCATTGGAAATCTCCCTCCTTCCCTTGCTCCCTCCCTCCCTTCCCCACCCACCCCCATTCCTTCCCAATGGGATGTAAGTTGCTGTTATTGGGTGGGGGAGGGAGCAAGAGATTGCAAGATTGGCTGGGAAACTGTCACAGAATATTGAAAATGGAAATCATATGACCACAGCAGCAGCCCAGCAGTTCAGCAAAAGCTATAACCTCCCCAGATTTCATTCCCTCATTCTCTCTGGAGTCATGGATCAAAAATGGTTATTTGTTCTTTCATCCAATTAAAGATCATGACAATAAAGAGGTTTTTTGTAATACATAGTTATTTCTAGTGCACAGTGCATTGGTTTTGTCCAATTGTAGTTTTAGTTTAATCTTAGTTTTACAGTATATGTATATTGGACTTGGATCACAACAACAAAAATAATTGGACCTAACTCTAACTCTTTAGCCAGCTGAAGATTCATGCATTTAACACTGCATTCACAAATTTCACTGGGTGATTCACAAATTTCACTGTAGAGAAAAGATAGTGTCATACCTGTAAATATCAATGAACTCTAACAAATGGAGCGATCTGTGTTTTTCCCATTCTGGTTCTTCGTGCTGCAGTCCTGAAGGGAAATTATCATGATTTCTGGCCTGCACAAAGATATCTCGTAAAGCAACTGCATAGACTCGACCTAGGTAAAAAGGAAATGCAAAGTCTAAAATTCAGTGGTGTTTGATAAAGCAGGTATGAAATCAGTCAGGAGCTGGAAACTTAAAGACATTCAGTAGAGACATCCCATCACTATGAGGGCCTTTATATGTATACAGATAAAAATTCTAGCTATTCTATATAATCTTATTTCTGTTCAGTTGAAATATACTATATAAATATATATATATATATAATACTCATACAAGACTCTTTGCATTAATGTGACCTATTATCTAAATTATTATTATGGTTGATCACATAGTCAGCCAGATGTTTAGGCTCAATTTGACATTTTTACCTACCTATCAAATCCTTTCTGAGGACCTGGGACAGGCAGATGTTATTTGATCATGTTAAGGGTATTGCTGCAGGATGTAAGCTTTTTCAAATAAAGCTGCCTTTTGCAATTGACTGGTGGTGATTTTGTCAATGTTGGTGTTTAAGTGGTGCTCCAGATGTTTTGGGATTGCACCTAAGATGTGTATTAATATTGATTCTATCTTTGCTTTCTTTTGCCATATTTGTTCTACTTCTATCTGTAGGCCTTTGTATTTGGTGATTTTCTGAAAGTTCCTTCTCTTTTACTGTCTCTGGTTACTGCAACATCCATTATCTAGACTTTTCTGCCTTTCTTATCAACAATTGTTAAGTCTAGGATGTTTGGTGGCAGGTGCTTGTACGTTTGAACTCTAAAATCCCAGAGCATTTATCTTCTTCATTTTCCATTACTTCGTTTACTTTGTTTTCCACTTGTTCTTGCTTGCAAACAAATGGGAATTCTTGCAGATCTTCAAATGCACCATTATTGCTACTCCGTCATGCCATTGTTTGCAGTCAGTCTGTGTGATCGTCTGGCAGCAGCTAAACAGGCAGCCATTCTTTCTTCAGCTTCCTTGCATTTGCTGTCTGGCAACATCTTTGCAATTCTAGCTTTGTATGCATTTGTTCTTAAAGCTTAGGTTGTGCAGCCAGAATTAGTCCCTCTGTGTCTCCCTTCAACTTTCCTGCTCTTAGCAACTGCCAGGTTTTCTTGTGATCTACTTTATCTGCCAGATTTTTGTGTGTGTGTATGTACTGATCATGTAATTGCCTTTCCACGTTTCTTTTCTATTCTTCATTAGGTCTTTCTTGTAAGCCAGTTTGGTCTCTCTGGTATTCAGTAAGCCTTCACTGTGTACAAACTTATATCTTCTTCATTGTCCTTCAGATATTCTTCCAATGTTCCTCCCTTTTTTCAACTTCTAGTGTGCTTGCAACATTTCATACCCACCTGTGCTCCTTGGTAAGTAGTCTGTCAACATGACTGTGTGAATGAGGACCATGATTCATTGTCATTGTTTGTCTCACTTTCCTATCGAGGGCATTTAGTTCTGCTTGGGTCCAGTCCATTCTTCCAGCTGTGTATCTAATGACTGGAATTGCCCAGGTGTTCACTGCCTTGATTGTATTTCTGAGTTTGGACTTTAGATCTTTTATACAAGAAGTCCTCAATGTACAACAATCAACCCAGAATTTATGTTGCTACATGAGAATGTGTTAAGTGAGCTTTGCCCCATTTTATGTCATTTCTGGCCACATTTGCTAAGTGAATCACTGCAGTTGTTAAATTAGTGACACAGTTGTTAAATAAATCTGGCTTCCCCATTTGACTTTGCTTGTCAGAAGGTTACAAAAGATAATCACATGACCACAGGACTCTGCAACCATCAGAAATATGAAACAGTTGTCAAGCATCCAAATGTAAATCACGTGACCATGGGGATGCTGAAACGATCGTGTTTTTAATGCCATTGTAACTTTGAACAGTCATTAAACTGTTATAGGTTGAGGACTACCTGTATTCCCTTCATATATTCCCTTCTAATTTCTTGACTTTAATGTGCTTGATGTTGTCAAATTGAAAGATATCCAGATATTTGCAGTGATCTTCTTTGGACTCTTGACGTTATTTCCATAGGGCATCTAGATTCCTTCAGTTTCTACTATTTTCCCCTGTTGACGGTAAGGGTGGTACATTTGTCCAGTCCAAACTCCATTGTAATATCTTAGCTGTATATACAGACAGTATTAAGCAGTGATTCTACTTTTGGTGGTGTTTTTCCATACAGATTTCCCCATGTAAAGGAAGTGGGATACCCTGGCAGATGCTTTTGATGTTTGATAGCCATGGCTTGACTTGTTCAGTTTTGTTGACAGAGGAATCAGTGCAATGGCAAACAGTAGTGGTGACAGCGAGATTCCTTGAGAGACTCCAATCTTACTGTTCATCTCTCCCAGTCTATCACCATTGACCAGGAACTATGTCTTCCACTATGCCATTGATCTTTGCACAAAGCTTCTGATCTTTCTATTGACTCCTTCTAGGCACTTGATTATCATGTGGCTGGGAGTTGAATGCTTTCTTTTACATTCAAGTTGGCGTTCCTTCTCTTACAGTTTTCCAAAATCATCTTGTGAATTAGGAGCTGATCTTTTATTTCCTCTGCTCTTTGGGCAGTTTCCTTTCTGCTCAGGCATCATTATATTTTTAGCTTTTTTATATGAAAGAAATTGATACCTTTCTAAGCGATACAGTACCAGTTATATGTATATGTGAAATAAAAGGGGCTGATAGCTTTTAAAAAATACTGGATAAGGCTGGGCTTTACAGAAAAGTCATGCCCATAGTGATTTCATTTTTTATCCACCTTGCCAACTAGATATTCTTTAGGAATATAACACTATGCTTGGTATGATTTTGGCATTTATAAATTAAAGAAATAAATATCCTGAAGGCAAAGCCTATGAAATGCTAGTCATCAGGATCAAAGTAATGCTGCCGGGGTTTATGGGTCAAACTGTTTTTGTGTAATTTCAGTATGATTTAGAAATAGGAATAAGAAAGCAACTGGACATTTTACCAAAGCCAAACAGGATGTAGACTGCTCCATGGCAGGTGATATAAGTCTGTGGATCAATCAGTTTTCCACTTCTATTGATACTGTACTTCACAGGTCCTCCCACTGGGTTTCCAGTTTTACCCGATATCAGGATAAAGCTTAATTCTGGCTACATAAGAAAAAAAAAGACAGAGGGAATGTAAAGATGGAAGTCCAATTACTCTTTATCCAATGCACATCCAAGAAAGACTGAATGAAAAAAATTATTTTCTAGCTGCATCCTGTTAAATCTTATCAGGTTTCTTATTTAGGGTCAGATGTTGTGGGGAAAGTTGAGTATAGCTTATTACAGCAGTTTTTGAATTAAGAAAAGTTTATAATATCTTTCTGCTTCAGAAAAAAAGGCTGGCACAAGTGGAAGACTATTAATTAAGCAATTCTTCTAGCCTTGCCTAATCTTTCTAAATATCTTGGACACCTTGCTGGGATAAGCTATAAGGAAATAGTGTGTTCAGATCTTTCTCCTTCCTTACCCAGACTTGGAAAATGCAGCCTACCTGTGTTTTTCCAAGGGTCAAGACCATCAAATCGCTGACCCGATCTCCATCCACATCAGGTATAATAACAGCTGGAGCAGCCAAGATTCCATTAGAAAAGTGGGAGGAATCAAAGGTCCAAACTGGCTTCCCTAAAGGATGATATACAATAAAATGTGTATCAGCCAAGAAACATCTTACAAACTGGCTAGGGTTTACAGGTAAGGTATGCTCGATTGGTGAAGGTGTAGGGGGAGGTGGCAATTGAACAAACTTCAACCAAAAGCTGGTCACATCTATCAATTATTCAATTTAGCACTTTCCAGGTATGTTAGGATCGCAACTCCAATAATTTAATTTCTAAAGATCGTTGGAAATACAATAATTAAGTCAAATCTGTGGTTCCCAACCGCGCACTGCACTGCCCCAGGGTTGCCCCAGCAAACCTACAGGAGTGTCACAGTTATTTCTTAATAAACAGAACTCTTATTGCTGATGGGCAGTTTGGGAACCATGAGGGGCACCATGAATTCAAAAAGTTTGGGAACTCTTTTTATCTTAGGTTGTTTTGTTTTATTTTCATATTTGGTGACAATGCTGCATAGCCCAGCAATTCTGGATTGGTAGGTATCTTGGACTTATGACCACAACTGAGCTCAGAATTTTGGTCATAAGCCATTGCAGTCTAAAGTCAAGTCACATGTGACCAGTCTTAAATTTATGAGTATTTTCCAACATTTGATAAGTGAATCACTGCAGTCAATAAGCAAGTCACATGGTTATAAGTCCACATCCAGCTTATCCAATAGGGTTTTTTTTGCTGTAAACATTTTTAAAAACCCACAAAATGCAATCGCATGACCACAGGATGCTGCAACCTGTCATAAATGCAAGCCAGCATCCAAAATGTAGTCACATGATTGCAGACTCCTCACATCCTGGACACAAACTGATTCATCTTTTTCCCTCAGGATGGTGTTATAGAGCAGTGATGGCTAACCTTTTTGTCGTTGTGTGCCGAAAGTGTGCACATGTGCACACATGCCTGCACCCATAATACATAGTTTGACCTGCAAAATATTTGCCACTTTACAAATCTGTGCCTGTTTTCAAAACTGTCTTATTGAGCCTTTTTGTGTCCATTGTTGAAGATTACATTATTTTAAAAGTAATTTATATGGTTAGCCCTAAGAAAGAAGGTTGGCAATTCAATGGCACAGTAGATCCTTGACACTTCTCATCTAAAAGATCAAGTGTTGGAAGAAAAGAAGAAGAAGCTGTTCAACAAGGTATCATTATTCCTTCTAATAAGGAATCAGAGTCAGAAAAGGGGGTACCAAACTCCTCATTTTCAATAGTGTGAATTATTAGCTGCACCAAGTCAACTTACCTGATCGGGCACTCAGAAGACTGAGGAATGCAGAGATCCCAGTAACAAGGCAGACAGGCTCTGCAGAGAATGCAGAGTCCAAATTCTTACACTGCACACCCAGAATCTCTTCTTTAACATGGCTGGACCATAAGATGCTGCCGTTCATACTTGAAAGTGCCATTATTGTTACCCATGGTGTGGAGACACCTGAGGACACATGTAGAAGAGGTAAATTGATCTTTCTATAACAAAAAGGAGGGAAACTGCTGTGGAGAGTTGTGCTACTTTCAAATTTTTCCAAGGCTACTTAGAAAGTAAAGTATACATTGCAACATATCGCAGGAAGTGCATTAATTCAACTGATTTAGTGGAGTGATTGTTCAGTAAGAAATCAAAGACACTAAATATTTTGTTTAAAAACTGTCACCCAGATATGGAGAAATTGTGTTCATGTTCTTTGCAGGCAAGTTTGCTAGAGAGAAGGTTGAGTTTGTGGGCTGCCAGCTTGATACAATTTCATTAAGTTCTCAATTCTGAAATTGCTTATTACAATTTGAATACTTACCCAATACACTAGCATTTTTCAAAGCTGTGAAGGAGAGTAAGACATCAGGGAGACCATCATTATTTACGTCAAAAAGTTCTGGTGGAAACAGAACTCCATCTGAAAAATAAATGGAATAGTTACTTTTCCAGAGTGTACCTCCTATCTATTCTAAGCATATTCAGGATGGCTATCGATACAGGTATCATAAAAATTTTGTGGTAAATGTCATTTCACTATTTTCTGCAGTTTAGCCCACTCAGACATATTTCTTGACCATTGTAATAAATTCACATGAGCTAACATCTCACAAAACTACATTCTTGAGAAACCTTGGATCCTGAGCCCTCATCCTGAAACTCAAATTCACTACTATTGCTACAAATGTAAGGGAGAGTTCAGATCACTTAGTTAGAACCTGAGGTGCCTGGCATGAGTTTTGCAACATTTCAATATGAGGAAAAGAGGAATTGAACAAAATTGATGTCAGGACTGGTCCAAAGTAACAAACTGAATCTACATAACTGCAAAGATAAGTTCCTGACATAAAGCTATTTTGAGGATTACTTCCTATCATGCTGTGGTTTTTAGAAACTACAAATCCTGCTCTTCACTCTATAATGTAATAGCTCTTGCACATACTAAATATCTTGTACTATACTAAATATCAAAGTAGTTATACCATTTCTATATAATTCTGAAGTGGGAAATATGTAGATACCAAAAACAGCATTTAAAAATGGCATTTCTAGCTACAGAATAACAAATTAAGCAAATTAAAAATAAAAATAATTGTTTTGTTTCCTGGAATAATAAATTAGCTTAAATTTAAGCCCTCATTTGTTTTTCCTCTGTCCAAAGGTCAAATTTAGTTAACATTCCCATGTATGACTCAAAAGATTCACATATGCACATTAATTATTAGTCATTAAATGTTCAACTGGATAGAGCATTTAGTCAAAGTGTAATTGCTATACTCAAAATCAAAGAAAATAAATCTTTGAACAGAATAACTGTCACAGAATTAAACAGATAAATTTATGGTTTAAAAATAAGCTTTAATATGTTTTGTTTATGGAATTTAAGACAATTTGGAACAATTGTTTAATTGGAAATAGCCTAAGATAGCTTTTACTAAATTGAAATAAAACTTTCAATATGATATAAAATATCCCAATCAAGAAACTGCCAAAGAGCCAACAGTAAACAGCCTAACCAAAGAATCTCTAAGACTACCCCCACCAACAGGGCAAGCCACCAGAATAACTGAGGGCAAACCCCATTCCTTACTAGCTGATGATATTACCTAATTTGGATAATGAAACTTCTGCAAAAAAAACATCTCAGAGAGCACCAACGACCTTTCACTTCAACCCTGTGCTATAAATATTCTCCTTTATTGGTATCCATATTTTCAATAAAACTCTCAGTATATTTCTTGGTAGGGTATACATTTCATAATCTGTTATTTCCAGATATTTCTTACCTGCTACTTGACCTAGATTGTGAATCCAAGTATTATGCAAGTCTCTTGGTGGACAAGGAATGAGGAAAGCACACACCAGCACAAGGATCATGGAGATAACTACAGTAAGTAAAAAGATGGCTGTGCGCAAATAAGGCATCAAGGAACTGGATGTCTTCTGCTCCAAACCATTGTTCATTTCACTTGGGTACTCTTCTGTCATACCCTCTGAGAGATGCTGCTTGGCTGTGCCAGTTTCCACATCAGAATCCACATCCTGGATTTCCCCTAGGGGACTTTTCCCATTTTTAACTCCACCATTCTTCTGCAAATTGAGGACCAAGTCATCTTCGCTCTCATCACTGTCAGCCTGAGTGAGAGGATCATATTCCCCAAGGTCTGGGCTCTTCTTATTACCTGAGAAGGTAAGTGGAAAGTGATAAGTATGATGAAAGAACTTGGGGCATTTTCAGGACCACTAAAAAAACAATTTAAAACCACTAAAAAAGAAAAGAAGGCAATTTATTGGATAAGGTAATAGGCATGCTTACTGCATGGAGATGACACTGTTGGACAGAAGAAAAAGTCTGCCTATATTTCAAAATTTATTTTGAATTATTTTATTTTTATTTATCAAATTTATTGACCGCCCATTTCACTATAGGCAGAGTTTTTGTAAGAAAAAAAGGGTATAGATTATATAATTGTTTTTTTAATAAACTTTATTACATTTTATTACATTACAAAAAACACATAAAACAGAAAAAACAGAAAAACATAAAACATAAGAACAAAAAAAGAAAAAAAAACATAAAAAGTAAATCACTCAATAACAGCTATTTGCAGTGATAATTATATAGCAATCCTATGTGCAATAATAAAAGATATTAACTTGTGCATAAATATATTTTTATTCTATCTATATTCTATATTTAATAATAATATATATTTAATAATTACCTATCTTTACTCTGTCTCCAATCTATCCAGCTATGCCATTGTTCCCATACTTTGTAAAATATTGAATCTTCCTTATCTTTTAAACTCAATGATAGTTTGTCCATTTCGGCACAGTTCATAATTTTTTGTATGACCATTTCCTTTACAGGTATGTATGTCTGTTTCCAACATTGGGCAAAAGCAATCCTAGCAGCAGTCAATACATGTATTACTAAGTACTTTGTGCTTTTTACATATTTTTTTTGAAGATTCCCAATAGGAAGAGTTCTGGTTCTAGGTCTAATTGTTCATTAGTAATTTCCTGGAGCCAATTATGAATTTTGAGCCAGTATTTTCGAGCCTCTGGACAGGACCACCACATATAATATGTTCCCTCCTTTTTTTTGCATTTCCAACACATGGGACTCATTTTAGAATACATTTTCGCTAATCTCGGAGGGGGTAAATGCCACCTATAGAACATTTGATATGCATTTTCTTTGTATGTTGGATTATATAATTGTTAATGCCTTCATTTCTATAATAGAAAACAATTATCTGTGAAGCTATTATGTTGTTCCTTTATGGTTAATCTATATATGCCAAAATTCTGTCCTCTAAACCAGGGGTCCCCAACTCCCAGGCTGCGGCCCACTACCAGGCCTTGAGCCCTTCGAAACATCGCACACACATCCCCACTTGTGTGAGAAGTGGGCAAGCATGGGCACATGCTCTCCATTTGCACAAGCAGAAGGTGCAGGTGCCTGCCACTCATGCAAACGGAGCTGTATGTGCACATGCCCTTGCCCGCCATTCATGCAAAAACCTCCCCTCCTGGCTGGTCCGCAAAGCCAGAAAGCTTGGGGAACATCTTTCTGGTGAGGCAGTTTAAAAAATTATCTCACCTGCTTTCAGCACAATAACTAAAACGCCATTGATTTTGTAGCCTATTATTTACAGCCTAGTGCTGTAAAGTTACACTGGACAACAACATTTTCCCAAAGTTTTGTTTCCGTAAAACCTTTGGCTTTGATAGACCCTTTCAGACTGAACACAAATATAATTGTGACCATTTCTTTTTCTTGCTCAGCTGTCCCATCACATATGTAACAACAGTATTTGATATAGGCAAGTTTTATTCCAAGCAGCAAAGTTACTACTTTTAGATCTCTGCAGATATTCCAGTTGCACTTAGTGTAATGGATGTGCTTCAACAAGTTTCACATTTTTGTATATTTCTTTCATGCGTGCAGCACAACCAACAGGTATTGAAGGTTGTACATTACATTGCCATTGTGTAAAAACAGATGATTTCTATAAAATGGTGCATGATGGTTTGAATTACAGGTTATTTTCATGATTAGTAGCCAAAAATCTGTAAACACATTCAGGAAGCAGTACATTTGTTTAGTGTTATCATAGCAACACTTTTCAGTTTTCCTAGAATGATGTTAAAAATATAAAAGGGGCTAACAAATAATTTTGACTTTATAGCTCAAAGAGAAAGGAATTTTAAACTGTTATCAATGCACACTTACTTGGAAATAAGCATGTATATCAGTATGATTTACTTCCCATAATTATGGTTGAGATCACAGTTTAAGGTTTCAGGAACAATATCTAATATGGTTTACTATAGCAAGAAACTTGCCTTCTGTTACTATACTTTTTTAAAAAGAATCACTTATACACGCATCCAGTTATATCAATTTCACTAAAAGACTACATCCTCAATTTATTTTGCCTGCTTTGGTTAGGCAATGTAAAATTTAGAAGTAACAAAAGGAGTCCCTGAGGATTTTACTTCGCTAGTCATTGCCGACTATAGGGGGCAATGCTCACCTCCGTTTCAAGGCCATTGAACCCATGCTCTCCAAAGAGATTTCTGGGATCATGTGGCCAGCATGACATCACAGGGCACTGTTACCTTCTCTCCAAAGTGATACCTCCCAATAATTATCTACTTGCAATTCTACTTTCGAACTGCTAGGAACTGGGGCAAGGATGGGAACCGTGGTGCATCACAATCAGGTCTCATATCTGGGCTGTTGGCTTTCCAGCCAACAAGCTCTTAACACTGAGCCACGACTCACATAATCCATATAAAAATAATTTATAAATCCTGGATCCTAAAATCAGCACCTGTGTGTGCCAGTGTGTTCCATGACACTCAGTGGCCTACCAGGCCCTTTGCTTCATCTGAAATTATGCTTAAATATCCTTTTAATTGAAACAAAACTAAGTGAGAAGTTAGCCTAAAGCAAAATAAAGATCTGTCTTTGGGCATCCTCTTTATTACCAACAAAGATTAACTTAACTTGCAGGCTAAGCTATTGTAACAAGGGAAGCCTCACTACTTTGCTTTCTGATACATGTTTTGGATTATTATTATTATTATTATTATTATTATTATTTATGAGATTTATATGCCGCCCTATCTCCCTAAGGACTCAGGGTGGCTTACAATACTAAAAACAAAAAAATTAATTAAACCGGAAATCCCATAAATCAATTAAAAATTTAAAAACAACCACTAAAAACCACTAAAAAGACCCTCCCCCCCTTCAGTCCGGGTAGGCTAGTTGGAACAGCCAAGTTTTTAGGCCACGGCGGAAGGATCAGAGGTCAGGGGCCACCCAGAGCTCCAGGGGTAGCTGATTCCAAAGGGTGGGTGCCCTCACAGAGAAGGCCCTACCCCTGGCAGCTGCCAGCCAACATTGCCTGGCTGACAGCACCCTGAGCAGGCCCTGCCGGTGGGAGTGCATGGGTCATCGGGAAGCTGTTATCGGCAGCAGGGTTTCCTGCAAATACCCCGGTCCAATGCCATGAAGGGCTTTATAGGTTAACACCAGCACCTTAAATCCTACCCGGAGGGATTTATGTGGCTGCTCTGAAAATGTTATGGATGATATTTGTGTGGTTTCAATTTTATCCCATTTATCTACTACCTCACTCCTCTATTTTTAATTTTGCAGTAAGGATTAAAAATACATTTAAAATGTCAGTAACAAAAACCTGTGCAAATCAAATATCAAATATGAAGAAAAACATACTACACAAACTCAACTGAAGCTAAATCTTCTCAATGCCTGGGGGAAGGAGGAAAGGGAAAATATGGGATACACAATACATGAATGCTTTCTACAAGGAAAAATAATAGAGAAAAGGTTGTATTTGATAGAAAGGTGGGGAATGCTTTAAAAAGGGATTACATGGTTTCAGTCTAATGAGCAAGACAGCTGAGAGAATTCCCAATCAGAAGTGCGTTATCTCAATTCTCCAGGGATTTCTCTTCCTGGGAATTTGTAGATCTATGCCAGAGCAAACAAGATAAAGGAAAAGCAGAATCTGAAGCCAACCATTATTAATCCAATTCCAGTACAACAGGGCTTTTCTACCCAACTTTTTTTTGCCATTAAGTCAACCTTAACTCCTCATACCTGCCCAGACAGGTTTCCTTGGCATGATTTTGGAAGTGGTTGCTGTTGTCTCCTTCCTAGGACTAGGTGTGTGTGACTGGCCCAAGGTCACTCAGCTGGCTTCATGCCTAAAGCAGGACTATAACTCAGTCTCTCAGTTTCTATCCAGCTTTTAATTAATTTTTTTTTGAATTCACATTTATATGCCGCCCTTCTCCGGAGACTCAGGGCGGCTTACAATCTTTGGAGCACAACCCAAGGTGCTCAGCAATAGCCTTCATTCCACTGTATATGCCTGCTTATTACTAGGGCTTTTGCCCCCCCACCCACCCAGCGGCATTTTTACAAAGTCAGTTTATTGCCCCCAACAATCTTGGGTCCTCAATTTACCTACCCCGGGGGGATGGAAGGCTGAGTCAACCTTGAGCCTGGTGGGATTCGAGCCTGCACTAATTGCAGGCAGCTGGAGCTAAGTGCTAGGTGTTTAACAGCCTGCACCACCAAGGCTCTTTATTATGACACCAAACTGGTTCTCTTTACATTGCTATAGGATACTTGATTTACTTTTGCTAGTTACAACCACAAGAAGTTAGAATAGTCCACATTTTCAGCTAATAGCAAGATGTTAAGTTTCAGGAAAAAAATAGCTTCTTAGGTGTACTTTCTCATTTTTGTCTGGAATTTCTCAGGCTCTAGCTCACCAAATCAAATTATGTGCCATAATGCAATTGTTCAATCTGCATTTAACTGGAATTTTTCAATTAATTTTTCAGAATTTCCCAATTCACTGAACAGCACATAGTTCACAGTTCTCACTGTTCAGTTCTCTCTAAAGATGTTTCTCTGCATCTTTACACAAGGTTACAGCCTTTAAGCCAGGGGTCCCCAACCTTGGCAACTTTACGACTTGTG
Organism: Naja naja; assembly: GCA_009733165.1. Taxonomy (NCBI): domain Eukaryota; kingdom Metazoa; phylum Chordata; class Lepidosauria; order Squamata; family Elapidae; genus Naja; species Naja naja. The sequence goes on along the minus strand of CM019154.1, from coordinate 19,291,165 downwards.
AACTTGGACTCACAGAATAAGCTGGCTGAGGAATTCTGGGAATTCTCAGAATTGAAGTCCACAAATCTTAAAGCTGCCATGTTTAGGGACCTCTGCTTTAAACCTATAAAATGTAAAAAAGATGAACATGTGTATTCATCATATTCCTATATCGTCCATCTCACCTAAATGACTTCACTCTTAAGGTTAAGACTAGCCCAACAGAAAATCCTGGACAAGATAAATCAAGCTGTACAAGAAAGTTATTATTCGTTGACCTCTGCATGCAGTGTGATATGCAGCCTCACTCAACCATGAAAAGCTTAAAATAAGACTTTAATTATAGTTATATCTCTTGAAGTTTAAAAGAGATGACAAAAACTCAGTTAAATCAAGCACACAACCTTCCCTGTACTTTCACTAACAGCTGGGAAGATTCCAAAATGAACAGCTGGTACCACAGCCCATAAACCATAAAATTGTATTATTATTCTATCTGCTCTGCCTTTTCCCCTTTTCCGTGAAGAAACAAAACAAAGTATTCCGAACCCAAAAGCGTTATTTACGCTCTCTGAAAATTCCATGAATGAAAGTGAAGGTGACTGCAACATTGTAAGCCAGAAAGTACCCGGCTCCCATTTTCACTGTCTGTCGAGTTCTCAAATAATTCCTTTACTTCCAAAACACGTTATTCCTAGTGAAATGTAAATATTTGCAAAAATGCTGGCTTAGCAATACTTTGATCCAAATTGCTCTTAGGAACAAAGATTGCAACAAACAGGCAGACCTATTTTCTGTTGCAACAGTAAAACAATACCTACTCATTCCTCTATCTCAAAGCTTCACCTGGGACCAGCACTGCCTTAGTTTCTTCTGCCATCAAGGTTAACCTTTCCTCCCCGCTAAAGAACTGGGTGGTCTCCGCACCTCTACTGCGCATCCACAAACGCTTAACAAAGATAGCCACGATTTACCTCATTCGCCTCTCCACTCCCTATAATAATTATCCTCATTCCTTCAATCCATTCATCTTTCTTTTTCTCTATACTGGTCAGAGATAAAGGGCACCTGCTAGGACCCGGATATACGCGGGCAGGAGGTTGGTGGGTCTATTCTCCAGATGGGACCCGGATGTTCTCTCGGACTGAGAAATCCGAGTCTAAAAGCCCCGGCCCTGCATACTCCAGGGATGTCATCCTCATCCTGCCCACTCTGCATTTCCCACCAGCGTTTGGCGCGCTGCAAGTCAAGACCCTTACCTGGCAGCTTCAGCGCCCGTGACAACACCGTAGCCATGCTGGAGACAGGAGACGCGCATGCGCCCGACTCTTCTGCCTCCTGGGAAGTGTAGTTTTGCAGCTAGCAGGCATTAAGGTGTTAATGAACTTTAGCGTGCTTGCACGAAAATTACGTAGATGGGGAAGCAGCCGACAGTCTGCTTTGCAACTGTATATATTTTACAGCTGAGGCCGCCTTAAGGTAATCAGCGTAAGGCATTTTGTTTTTCTAAGTGACTGGGTCATATGACATGATGCAAGAGATCCACTTCAGCTTTCCCTAAAATGCTGGGTACCAGTTTTTTTTTTATAGGATCCTTTCCGGCTAGGGCACTAAAGAGATGAGCCAAACTTTGCTAATATTGGAATATTGGACTTCTGGGAGATAATTAACTTTCGGTTGGCGCATAGTTTGGCGCCAGGACTTCTACTCCCCGCCATCTCGCCCCCAGACCTCGGCAATTCTAATACAGTAAATCACATTTTCCAATCAAAGGGTTTCAGTTTGTAAGTTCCCTTCCTTCGAAAGAGACAGCTGTGAGGTATTGGGAAGGACGAGAGTCGACAAATGTTTTGCTGTTTTTTTCACGGTCTGACTATTTTTTTATCCTGCTTTCCGACAGAAAAAGCCAGACCAGACAGAACGCTTCTGCCCTTGATAAACTAGAACTACAATTCCCATTTTGGGGAGCCGTATTTTAATGGGGGATGGGGGAGGTTGGCTGGAACGGTTGCTTATGTTTCAAACGTTGGGGGAGGGGTCATTAGCAGGCGTCTTCAGAGGAAGCGCCTTCCAAGTGCTTTGGTCCCTAGCCAAAAGTCGTTCAAGGATCGGAGAATGAAAACGAACTTTCCGATCAGGATACTCTCATAGTATGTCCAGGATCAGAATGTTTTCCTACCCCTGGAATGCGTTGCTTGTCCTTTCTAGGGGAATTATGGCGCTCTTGGCACCAACATTTTCGATTCTGCAAATAGCACCATCAAGGTTTGTAGTCCCAGATAGATAAAACATTATTGCTTCAATATTCAACACCATTTTGATTTGCAGCCAAGGTGGACTTTGGCTCCAGCTAAGAACCTCTACAGCCTACAGAAGAAAGGCTGGATTAGTGATCTGAAAGAATCCATGGGAGTATGTGTGATGACTGGATCACAAAATGCCTTTTCAAAGATAAATGACATTGTAATGCCATTCAAAAAACTAGTGCATGCAAGTTAGTGAATATGTAAACATAAAGTCATAGGGCTGGGAGGCACTTTGGAGGTCTCCTAATCCAGCCTCCTGCTCAAGGCAGGAAATCTTATATCATTCCTATCAAATGGTTATCCAATCTATTTTTGAAAACCTCCAGTGATGGAGCGCTCAGTACCCTGGGAGGCAACCTATTCCCTTGAGTGTTCTCACTGTCAGAAAATTTATCCTTATTTCTAGGTTACATCTCTCTTTAACAAGTTTCTACCCATTATGTCTTGGATGGAAATGTTGCATTATTATAAACTAGCTCCACACCCATTCTTTGCTACAAAACTATGTGGTCGGTCTTAGTTTTTGGGGAGGAAAATAAGGAGGGGGGAATTGTGCCTCTGCCTACCAACATCCATCAATATATTCATCTGGCTAGCATCCTGACAGTGTGTGAGAGAGTTGAGGGTTGTTTGGAGACTGAAACAGTATTTGCTGTGTGAGCAAGAAGGAGACAGCAAGGAGCCCGGGCGTGTCTTAGCTGAATTGTTCTGTACTAAAGCTGCTTGGTGCTGTGAAACTAAAACTGAAACTCCTCTCCTCTGCTTGTGTTTTGCATTTGGAACAGATTTTTTTCAGGTGGGGAGGGGGAGTATAACTCCTTAGCATCAGAGCGTGTTAATAATAATATACGAAATACTAATGCTCTGATGGTCATTTTGAAAAATCCTTTCTTAGTGAGCACCTAGAAGCCAAGAGGAACATACATGCCAAATTTCAAGTTTTCAAGCTTTATGGTTCTGGAGATTTTGTGGTGATGCGTGGGTGGTATTTTGCTTTTATATATATAATATAAATAATATAAATAATATAAATAAATAAATAAAGGAGAGAGAGGGAGGGAGGGAGAGGAGAGAGAGAGAGAGAGAGAGAGAGAGAGAGAGAGAGAGAAGGTCTGTATTAACAGCTTGGCTGGCCTTGCAAATTATTCTTCTTTTTAGCTGTCTGGAGAAATAGTACAATAGTGAACTGACCTGCTCAAAAGGAACTTTCTTTTTCATAACAGTGTCAGAATAGAATAGGGATGGTATCAACATAAGGGGGTTTGTGGTTAAAGCATTTGAAATGAGCTGTGTAGACACTTGAGTGGGTATAGATGGTCTCAATCTCTGTTTGTACCACTGACAGACATGGAGAGAACAACTGTTCTGTTCCCAGAGCATTTGGCACTCGAGCAGGAAAGGGTTCATTTCTCTCTGTTGCAACTACTGCTTGGATAGCTTTCCATAGAGCCACAGGGTCATGGACTAGTGAACCCAGGATAACAACATTGAGAAGTTCCAGGATGATTGGGCAGAATCAGATGGATCAGCAACCAAGAAAGACATCAAAGCCAGACAAGATGATGTGGATCAGGCTGACTGAGGAACTGGTGGCATAATGATAGCGCAACAACATAACCAATCAGTAGTTCAGGGGAATAGAGATGCTTAACACTAAGTGAAAACTCCACCAATAGCCTCATGGAGTTTAGCTGCATTTTGACTGCAGTGGAGTCAGTGAAAATCTTAGATCTGGCTGAAGTGACAGTAATGACTTGACTGCAACTGATATCTTTTGGGGGGTGGGGAGCTGTGTTGTCCTGCTCAGCTGTAGGAGTGGTGAAGAGCCAGGGAAGTGTTGCAGAAGACCTGGGGACCCAGGTGCCAAAAGTGAGAGGCAGCGGGAGAGCACTCAGACTGGTAGTTCAGTTGGAGGCTGGCCTGAGTTTTACAACTACCATGGAGCCCATTATTCTGAGCAGCAGCCATCTTTCTCCTGTGACTAAGGAACTAAAGGGGACAGAATCACATACTATCTTTGCTATCTTATAGCAATGTGTGTCCAAAGATTGCATTACAAAAGGGAAGTAGGTGGGGAAAAACTTTAGTTGTAGTTGGAGTAGATTATGTGGAATGGAGGCAAGCAAGACATCTAAACTGCCTCCAGGAGGGAAGGAGAGAAGTACAATGACAACCTTCCTTATTGCCCTAATCAGTGATGATTTATTCCCTTGTTCACCCATAGTGAGAGTGTATGAGGATTTGGGGTGTAATAAGGTGAATGTGGTGATGGTAGGAGGCAGATTGGCAGGCATTACAGGTGAAACTCGAAAAATTAGAATATTGTGCAAAAGTTCATTTCTTTCAGTAATGCAACTGAAAAGGTGGAACTAATATATGAGATAGACTCATTACATGCAAAGCAAGATAGTTCAAGCTGTGATTTGTCATAATTGTGATGATTATGGCTTACAGCTCATGAAAACCCCAAATCCACAATCTCAGAAAATTAGAATATTGCAATCAATAAAACAAGGATTGTACATAGAACAATATCGGACCTCTGAAAAGTATAAGCATGCATATGTACTCAGTACTTGGTTTGGGCCCCTTTTGCAGCAATTACTGCCTCAATGCAAACGTGGCATGGAAGCTATCAGCCTGTGGCACTGCTGAGGTGTTACGGAAGACCAGGATGCTTCAATAACGTCCTTCAGCTCTTCTGCATTGTTCGGTCTCATGTCTCTCATCTTTCTCTTGGCAATGCCCCATAGATTCTCTATGGGATTCAGGTCAGGCAGGTTTGCTGGCCAATCAAGCACAGTAATCCCACGGTCATTGAACCAGGTTTTGGTGCTTTTGGCAGTGTGGGCAGGTGCCAAGTCCTGCTGGAGTATGTACTCAGCATCCCCATAAAGCTCGTCTGCAGAAGGAAGCATGAAGTGCTCCAAAATCTCCTGGTAGACGGCTGCGTTGACCCTGGACTTAATGAATCACAGTGGACCAACACCAGCAGATGACATGGCTCCCCAAATCAACACAGACTGTGGAAACTTCACACTGGACTTCAAGCATCTTGCAGTGTGTGCCTCTCCATTCTTCCTCCAGACTCTGGGTCCTTGGTTTCCAGATGAGATGCAAAAGTTGCTCTCATCAGAAAAGCGGAGTTTGGACCACTGAGCAACAGACCAGGTCTGTTTTTCTTTAGCCCAGGTAAGATGCTTCTGACATTGTTTGTTGTTCAGGAGTGGCTTGACAAGAGGAATACGCCATTTGTAGCCCATGTCCAGGATCCGTCTGTGTGTGGTGGCTCTTGATGCACTGACTCCAGCCTCAGTCCACTCCTTGTGAAAGTCCCCAACACTTTTGAATGGGCTTTTCCTGACAATCCTCTCCAGGCTGCGGTCATCCCTGCTGCTTGTGCACCTTTTTCTTCCACACTTTTCCCTTCCACATAACTTTCTATTAATGTGCTTTGATACAGCACTTTGGGAACATCCAACTTCTTTTGCAATTACCTTTTGAGGCTTTCTCTCCTTATGGAGGGTGTCAGTGATGGTTTTCTGCACAACTGTCAGGTCAGCAGTCTTTCCCATGATTGTGATTCCTACTGAACCAGATTGAGAGACCATTTAAAGGCTCAGGAACCCTTTGCAGGTGTTATGGCTTAATTAGCTGATTAGAGTGGGACACTTTGAGCCTTGAATATTGCACCTTTTCACAATATTCTAATTTTCTGAGATTGTGGATTTGGGGTTTTGATGAGCTGTAAGCCATAATCATCACAATTATGACAAATCATGGCTTGAACTATCTTGTTTTGCATGTAATGAGTCTATCTCATATATTAGTTTCACCTTTTAAGTTGCATTACTGAAATAAATGAACTTTTGCATGATATTCTAATTTTTCGAGTTTCGCCTGTAATATCCCAGTGTGATTGGTCACTGTAAAAGTCAATATTATCATATGAAACTGCCCTTGTTAAAATGTACAGAATATTGTAAATTCTATTTCTAAGTAATTTTTACTTATTTATTTATTTAACTTGGATGCTGCCCATCTTAGCCAAAGGATGTTTATTTTTATAACAAAATGTTTCTAGATCTTTCTTTATGCAGAAAAGTTTGTGTGTATTATTAAGATATTACAAGACTTATTATCTCTGCACCTTAAAGTCATTTTAAAAAGACATAGGAATGATTTGTTTCTTTTTTAAACATTGATTCTAAATTAAACCATTGCTTTTCGATAGTTTCCTGGACTTTTAATTTTGTTGCAACAATGAAATTTTTCTCTAGTTTCACTGCCTCAGTATAGTGATAGCTCCCACACAAAACCTAGAGTGTGTGAATATTGTATATTATTCTTCATAAATTATATCAATAAATGAAGCATAGAAAAATCTGACATCAAAGGACTTTTCAATTTTTTATTTGCAAAATGTGGAGCAATTGTTTCCCACAGAGAACTCTGGTTAAAATAATATCTATCCAATCTTGAGAAAGAACTTCTGCAGTCTGAAAATTTTGACAGCTGGCTAATGATTTGGAGATTATGTCCCAAGAAAAGATTATGTTTAATTTACAAACAGCCAGGGGTGGGTTGCTACTGGTTTGTCCCCGTTTGGACGAACCAGTATCTAATTTTATCATGTTTAATTACCAGTTTGTTGAACCGGTAAATCCCACCCCTGGCTGGCCCTACCCACCCTGCCCCTCCAAGGAGTCCCCATGCGGTCTGTTTTGTATGCCAGGTTAAGTACAGGGTCCATGTGGAGACTCAGGAGGGATGAAAAATGGGCCTCCTGGAAATTCCAGAAGGCTGGAAACAGGCCCGTTTTTGGCCTCCAGAGGGCCTCCGGAGCGTGGGGAGGCCGTTTTCACCCTCCCAGAGGCTCAAGGAAAACCTCTAGAGCCTGAGGAGGGCAAAAACGCCCCGCCATGGTGCAGAAGGCCAGCTAGGCCACGCCCACCATGGCCATGCCCCCCACAGCAACCAGGCAGACAACTGGTTGCTGAAATTTTTGAAGCCACCCCTGTGAACAGCTATGGGTTTCTAGTACCCAAGATCCTGTACATTAGATAAAATGATGGCATGAATATCTCCCCAATATAATCCAATTCATTCATTGAAAAAAATCATACAGGTTAATGAAAAGCTATTTAAACATTATTGCTAATTATTCTTTTCTGTGCTTTTAGCCATGCCTCTAGCCAGTGCTATTTCAAAGTACATATTTCTTAACAGTGTTTTACATAGGTAAATTTTAGAAGCATAGAAATTGCTATTCAGTTTGAAACCATCTGCCATCACAGCTTTATTAAGTACACCTTATCTTACTTGTTCAGGTTTTAAATGTTTCCAGGAATGTTGGTTTGCTGAATGGTGATGAAAGAAACTGCAATGTGTTTGCTGTTTTAAAATGAAAACAACTGCAAGAAACCCATGTGATATAGATTATTGTTTGGACATCTCTTAAAACTATTTGTTTTTCTTGGTTTTTGTTTTGGCAGCAAGAATTGCTGTTTCCCATTAAGCCAGGGAACACATTTTGACAATCATGGCTTTGATTGTTCTTTTATTACAAATCTGATATTATACATTATTTTTTTAATACTAGATCCTCTGGCTCAATACTTGTGGCTCTTGCAGACTGCTTTGGAAGCCCATCACAGTGTCCCTGTAACCTTGTCCATTAGTTCAGTTGTGAGCAATTGGAAAGATTGATTGTATTGGGAACAGTCTCCAGAAAAATATGTACTTCCCAATAAGCCAAACATGTCTACAAATAGCAGTGTGAACTTAGCTGTCTGAAGCAAGATTGAGAAACCCCAGGGAAATCGTGGTTTTTCTTACAGAAATTCTGATCAACGTTGTTTGGTTCTCATTCTGCCAAATGGTAGCCAGGAGCCCAGAAATATAAAGCAGATTGTTAGAATGAAAAGGAAGGTTCTAAGTCTTCTCTATTCTTCCAGCATTTCTGCTTAGAACACAAGGTTTCCAGGTGGATATGTTTGTTGAATGGGTGTGATGTGTGTAGTTGGACCCCGGGTCCCGGTCAAAAGGCAATATTCCATGACTATTCAGAAATTAACTACTTTAAAATAATTTCTTTATTAGTCTGACAAAAAAATTCTTTCCTTCTTTCTTGCACCTGCACATATTTTTAATTAAACAGATTATTTTTCTATGAGAACTGTTCATGATGGACTTCAAACCTCTTTGATTATTAGGGCCCATTACCCGCCATTCTTTGCTGGATTACCTCAGAAGAAAGTTGTCAGGTATAAAAGATCAGGTCCGCACATGAAGATCCAATTAAACTGATTTAATTATGCCTATGCACAAGAATCTTCTCAACTAATTGTTAATATCTGCTTGGGGTTAGATAAGGGTCAATGGAATTCAAGAGAGATGGGATGTAATTTGCTGGTGGCTACAAAGGGATTCTAGACTGATCCCTCTTTTAACTTCTCCCACGTCCTGCCACTCCTTCTCCTATACATGCATTTTCATTAAATTGAAAGATCTTACAAAGTCATTTGAATGAAAAGGGAACATGGATATTTATCATGACAACTGATGTGACAAATTTGAATGCATAGTAATGCCCTGTGGTGTACTTACCTGCCCTGTCATATTCTCCAGATTCATGAGTGAGTTATTCTCTGATATTTTGGACAATTGTGCAGTAATTTATCTGAATGACATTCAGATTTTTTTTCAGATGAATCAATTCAAGTCAGGATTGTGATACAGCACCAACATGAAAACAAACAGTATACCAAGTTGGAAAAATGCTTTTTATCTTAGACTATTAGGGGTATCAGATTTCTATAAATCTGATGGATCCTATAAAAGTTAATTCCATATTTACATGCAGACACCTAGAAAGGTTAAAGATCTCCAAAATGTTCTGGCTATTACCATCTTTAGAAGCATCATTCCTGTTTAACAGAACATGTAAACTAAGAACGCCAATTTAAATGTCTAATCAAGAGCAAAATACCTTGAGAACTAGAGTATCTTTTCATCCAAGCCATTATTCAGACATCCAGATCTCCATTTTTGTGCAAACTGATATGCTGAACTTTACTTTAGGACCTTTGTTACTCCAGGGTTCAGTGGAAGGGGGAAAGGTACCCTTACCTCACCTTACATTCTCCCTGCTAAAGAGAATTATTGTATCCTCATTAAAGATTTGCTAATAAAGCAGCATATCAATAATAAGATGAAGAATGTTTTAATGAGAGCCATCCATCTTGTGCAAGTGAGGAATCAGGAACACTTGCAGAATGGATAGTCTCTCGCTCAATATAAGATCAGGGAGGTGCTATTTCTATCCTGCTTCAATGTCTGCATCACCTATACTCCTAACTCACAAAATAAATTGGCAAATATGCCATCATGCAAACCTGAATTGACATTTCCTGTCCATTTCCATCTATCACAACCTTGAAATCTGAAAATTTAGCCAACTCTACCCCTCAAAGTGCATTCTAAAGAAGCTAAAATCAGGAAGATCACCAATAGATAAATTGGATAAGCTTTACTTATCACAACAGCAAACCCATAATTAAAGCTTGAACTGATGACCTATACATTGATTCATCTCCTTCTTCTGTGACTGACGGACAACTGTTTCACAAATGTCATTTATATGTTCCTCTTTCTCTCAGAGAAATTATATTGCAATATTGCCAAAACACTAAAATAGGATGACAGAGGGTGTTCAGGTTGCATCTTTTGCTCAGTAAGTTCTGATAGCCAATGGTAGGAGCAGTTGTCTCTCATATTCATCACCTTCTCCTCCCTGTCTAGTTTCGTAGACAGGGAAGAGGAATACAAGGTGGAGTATTGGTTTTTAAATTCTGTATGCAAGGATCAATGAATATTTAATTCAATGGAAGGGCTATCCCTGATCCCACATGCATCACAATTGGTCTAACAGTGCCATATGAAATATCCATGCAAGCACCAACTCTACAAACTTTAGACTCACTAGACAATGAACACTTTGCTTCCTGCCATCTTAGTCTTTCTAGTTGGTGTTGCTTGGCAATACGGGGTGGGGTGGGCATTCTGAATTCATCTAAGTTTTCCATCTTGGCCTTCTCCATTTACCATGATGAGCTGCTAGACCTGCCTCATGGGAGGGAAGAGTAATTCTGATGGGGAAGACAACATGAAGGTTGATTTGACTCCCAGGAGTGAAGTGCCAAGACATTACAGAAAATTGATTGGAGTCCTAGAAAAACAAAGCACAAAAAGAAACTCAAAACTACTCCAGTTTAATTGGGTTAGATATAAGTTGAAGTAGGGAGGATATTTGACAGTTTTTCAAGATTCTGTTACAATACCTTAACAATATTAAAGTACATTCAAAGACTCCTAATAACTCCTGTTTTCTAAATCTGTCTACCTTGAAGGATATATGACTTATTCTATGGTATCTCTGAATTGTCAGTTCACTTTTTAAAGATGAATAAGAACACAAACGCTCAGACACAAAAACTAGTTCTTGTCATATCACGTATTTCTTTGGAAGTTCTTTCATTGCAGTTTCACTGAACTCCATAATACTTAATCCTAAGTAAACATGTTTAGGATTGTGCTGTTATGAAACTGTTGAGTAATTCTGATTTTGTTTAGTTTGACAATCCAGGAACTTTGACAGTAAAGAAATGTGTGACCAAAAAAAGAAAAAAGGAAAAAACAGAAACGCCCTTCATTTCCTTATTTACTTTGACAAAAAAAAAGTTTTGGCATAATATATCCCAAAAGAGGTAATCAACGAAGAATTAATTTGACAAACAGCAGGATCATCATGGGGAACAGATTCACAGTTGGCTACAAACTTTGTCTTCCATAAAGGAAAACAACAGAGTAGTAGAAACTACTGTGGACAGCAAACGGGGTTATATCATCATTGGGGCTGCCAAATAATTGTGGGGACATAACGGGAAGTAGAAAGATGAATCAGAAGACGCTGGACAGGAGAAGTAGCTTTGAAAAAAGCCAGTTAATTATATTGTCAGTTATCTGCTATTCCCCTATATGGGGAAGATATGTTTAGCTTGAATGGATAAATTGGGAAGCTGAGAAAGGAGAAATTGGAGGAAGCTCTGAACACAGTTTGGAGAAACATGTGGAATAAAAATCACAATAGTACATAATAGGATACATCACTTACCAGCTGAACATAGAAGAGTGCCTGTGATAGAGAAGAGGAAACAGAGACTTCTTGAGAGCATTGTCCTGTGAAATCCAGGTAAATTTTACATAGACTATCATGCTTACCTAGCCAGGAATAAAGTAAATGTCCAATGTACAAAAGATACTATGTGACCTGTAATAATTCTATCAGTTCTCTGGATGAGTCTAATTGCCAAAATGTGAAAATGTATGTGCTTTTTTACAAATGAGGTAGTAGTTCAAGTGGTTGGAGAGAGAGAGAGAGAGAGAGAGAGAGAGAGAGAGAGAGAGAAAATCTTTGAATAGATCTTGTGTATATAAGAGTTTAGATTCTGGACATATATAGGTTATCTATGTTATGAAATAACTATGCCTCTTTTGAGATATATCTGAAGGAGAACAGTCATAAAGTTTAACTCATTTCAGTCATTTATTTATTCCTTCCAAAGCAACTTATTGCTTAACAATATGTATTCAACAATATATAAATTGTAGAAGCTATAAGTGGGGTTGAATCTACCTTGATTTTATTGCTTCTTTTGTTTACTTGAATTTAATTTATTTATTTAACTGTAATTTATCTAACTTTCCTCTTTGTTTTCTTCACTTCATATTAAAAAATCCATTTTTCAAAATCTAACGATAAAAACATTTATAATAAATATAAGGCAGCTATCAAATAACCTTCACTCCTAGGTAAATGTGCATAGCCCTGTAGCCTAAGAAGCAATGAATATAGCAGGCAAAGTAAAAAGCACCATTATTGCATGGCTAGAATAAAAGCTTTTGGGCTGTCAGGAACAAAAAGAAAATTTGAAGCTGCAAAGACAGACTTATGGTATGGTAGGACATGGAATCTACATAAAAAATCTCAATAAAATGATCCAGGAAATAAATAAACTAGAGACTGAAATTTCAAAGTCACAGTTACAATATAACAATAGGAAGGATAATGAACTAAATATATAAAAATTACATTAATTTATAATTTGATATAAAATTGGTACCAACTGTTATGTAGATGGTACACCACTCCATCAATATTTAAAATGGACAAATCTTACAGTAAGAAACTTTGGAAATGCCATGTTACAGACAAAACATTTTATCACATATAGTGGACACATTAAAAAAAGAAAAGTATCAGAAAGACATACTTAGCATAATGCAGAAATTTTTGGCATTTAAGTTTGAAATGAAACCACAATTGTTTTTATTAGACATTGATCTCAGAAAAAATAACACTTTAATGAGTTATATGTTCATAGCAGCGAGACTACACTGATCTAGAAGAAGAACACAATCCCATGGTCTGACTGGGAATTTAAATATGAAGAATATGCAGCAATGGGGGACTTCCGGTTGCTCTTCCATTGTGGTTTGAACAGAATCCACAATTGTGTGCAGTTTCACTCCAAGCTCACTTTTTGAAGGGTCCCAATTGGGCCCAGAACCACCCTGGAGGGGTGGTGAAGAAACGGGAAACTGCTTGGAGGGTCGAGGGGAGCCACATCTCCCCTCCCTGACAGGATAAACACCCTCAAAAGACAAATTGCAGCAGTGGTGAAAATGGCCACCACAAAGACAGGAAGCAGTCCTGGAAACTGTGCTGGAGAGGTGAAGTTGTGAGCAGAGTGTGAATGAAGCTAAACATATGGATATTAAGGTACCCCAGAATTAAGGAATAAAGAACTGTTTTGTGAAAGTGTATTGAAGAGGCGACCAGAGAGAGAAAGAAGGAAATTAGAACTTATAAAATTGGCTTTGAATATTGAAAGAATTAATTTGGAGGTGAAAATCTAGAGGAAAATATTTAAACACAAAAGGCTTGGAATTTAAATTGGATAATTATTGGAGTTTTGGCACTAAATAGGCATAAGTAAATGCTGGAATAGAATGTGTTGAAAAGAAATAATAGCTAATAATTGGAATTAGCAAAATTAACAAAAGTTTTATCTTAAAAAAAGAGGAAGAAGTGAAAGAAAGGGTGGAATGTGGAAACAGAATTGAGAGTGCCACCTAATGGTACAGAAAAAATTTCAGTGACTTTTTGAAAAGTGTTTGGTCCTTTTAAAATTGACTTGGAACTTAAAAGAAAATAAGAGGAACTTCATTATAATAAAATAAAAACCCTGAAAAGTGAAATATTAGAATATTACAAGGGGAAGACATCTGAAGAAATTGCTTTGGAACTATCAGGTGTCTTTGGAAAAACCAATAGAAGAAACCTGGAAACAAAGACTAATCAACATTGATTGTTGAAATTAAATATAAAAGATTCTGGTTGAAACAACTTACTGGACATTTGGATTGTATAATTATCAAGGAAAGCAGGAAAAAAAGGAGCAGTCTAAAAATGGGAGAACTATTTGCAGAAGTGAGATTGGATCTACAAGATATGAAAGAAATGATGAAAATGAATCTGGAAATCTGCAAGACCGCAAAATAAGACAAATACATTTTTTAAAGTCAATTTTAAATTATAAATAGTAAAGAAGGAAAATAATAATCCAAATGCAACTACTTAACCAGGCATGATGGGATATTATAATCAATAGAAATTGAAAGTGTATTGTTACAAAGAGATTTGGGAGGAAGATTGGTCTCATAAGGCCCTGAAAATGTAATAAGTGGAATTTCTATTTGAAGGTTTACCATTTACATTTTATAGAATCTACAGCCACGAAGATAGTTTTTTCCCAGATACAAGAGAGATTATTTCTGCCTTTTATATCCTCAACAGAGAAAGATTTGAGATATTTTATTTCATAGGACTGAGTCAGTAAAGGGATGGGAGCTGTTAGATTGCCTCCACTTTCATTTATTTGACCTATGAGATTTGTGCTATAATTTCAGCCTTTTGCTATAATAAACTTTGATCTGTCTCTGCTGGGAGAAAATGATCAGGCATTTTCATTACCAATTTAATATAAAAAGGAGTAGCAGTTTATTTAGAAAGAAGAATTTTCAATTATTAATAAGAATTGGCAGAGAAAGTCACTAAGGATAATGTTAATGAAATATAGTACTGTTCAACAAATGGATTAAGAAAAATCTTCAGCAGCATGTAGAAAATCAATGAGCCTGTCCATATTTCACATGAGAGAAATATTCACAAATCTTTGCTGTGAAAAAGCATTGCTATATAACTCCTCCTGTATGATGTTACCAACAACATTTGGGGTGAAACTTGTAAGCCACTGCGCAATTTTTATTTCAGAGATCATGGTACCTGCTTTCACTTAACCTGCCTAAGACTCTGACATTAAGATCAAAGATACATTGCATACTTAAGCATTTGTCAATAATCAAATTTCCAAAACTTTTTTTTAACTCACTTCTTTTCTGTAATGTCATATTACCAGAAAGGTGTAACATCATTAATCTAAAAACTGTGAAACTTCCACCATGTACTTGTGGGATGGGAAAGCATGAAATAAATTTTAATGTTCCATTATTAACTCTTCTTAAACTATAGCTGCAGTCCGCAATCTGGAAAAGTGTACACCTTTGTTCATATTTGAGTCAATTCCCAATAATTCCTAAGAGTATTCAAAAGAGAGGTTATGATGATTTCTAGGTCATTAAATAATGCAAATCATACTTAATTGGAAGGATAATTTAAGTTTTTCCAAGCTTACCATAAGTAATTGACACATGAATTCTACATGAAATATCTACTTTTTCATTTCTCATATGAGAACTTAGTTTATAATGATATAAACCTTGTGAATTATTATCAGTAATCCTGAGAGTACTGGGGTTTCTTTTAATCCTCTGCAATTTAACAGAACTAACAGAATTAGCACAACTGCTTACTGACTGCTAGAAGTTCTCATTATAGCAATCATCAGATATCCATAATAATGCAAAATCTGTCACAGTTTAATTCATGGAACCTATATAAACACAGATGGCCATCCAGCTGTTTTAGCACTAACACAGAAGTGGATTGCCATTGCCTTGGATGGTTTCCTAACTTCCCAATATAGCCTAAAGTCTGGGAATTTCTTCGTAATTCTTATTTAATTATAATCACCTGCTCAGCTTTTTCAAGATGGCTAAGGCTGGCTGGGTATTGCCACCAATTGTGATCAGCTGTACACCCAGCTCAACAAAAATCAAATGTGAGATGCAATAATGATAAGTAGCCATTTTGACACAATTATGCTAATCCATTGGAGGAAAAACAGCAAAAGATCACCTGGTATTTACAGTTACAGTAGTTCGGTGCTTAAGAACATCCTGATCTTGAAATGAATTGACTTCTTCCACTTCTTCTTCCACTTCTTTCAGAGTCTAGTCCTTGGTTCATTTGCAGTGAACCAGAAAAGCAGGATAGGATTAGATGCTATTTTTTCCAAAAGTAAAAAAAATATCCAAAAATATAATTCATCATGTGTAGAATATAACACTATAGCCACAGCAAGGGCTTATATTGTGTTGTCCCAAAAGGGCTTTTTCAAGAGGCAACTGGACTTTCTTCTTTTTCTTTGAAGATGTTTTGCTTCGCATCCAAGAAACTTCTTCAGAAACATCTTCAAAGAAAAACAAGAAAGTCAAAGAAAAACAAGAAAGTCACTTTTGGGACAACCATGACCTGGAGGACTGAGAATCTCCATAGACATTTAACTTATATTGTGTTATTTCTGCTTCTTTGAATTAGCTTTTTTTCTTTTTAAAAGAAACTCAGAATTGGATTATATTTTCTTGACATAGAAGATGAAAGTTCTGACCAAGCCCATCATAGATGCTCTCCCACTTCTTCTCTTGTTCCACTTCCTGCCCAATAGCCTTTGTCAGAAGGAATTTCTGGATCAGATTCAGGAATGGGACTACAGAGACGGAGGTAAGTGGTGCAATTAGGCAAGAATACAGCAGTTGTGGAACATTAGATGAGTCACATTCTTGAGGGAGGAAGGCTATCTATGTTTGCCTGTTTAACCCTCTAAAGATTTCATGAGCACATATGGTTCTGTATTAATACAAACATAAATGTTTTTGTAAGGTACTGAATGACTCCTTTATTTTTACAATGAATACAGAACACTAAACTACAAACAAATGCAAGATGAAAACGTTATCCATATATCGGTACATCTGGTATTATAACAATATAATACGAAGTAACAATATAATTTCTAAATTCAGTCAGTTTTTCAAATCACATAATCAGGTCCGATAAAACAGATGAATCAATTTGAATTTATCTGCCAATTTAATGACCATTTCTCCTACACAGAAAAGCTTTTCCCAGATCAGATCTTTTCAGATTGAATCAACTGAATACAACAGTCCAATTCAGAGATCATCATTCTAGTGAGATTTAACTTGATTTGCACAACTCAAGAATGTAATATAAAAGTTGGAAGAGCACATATCTTTCAAAATTCTCTATAAAATACTGATGTTTAATTTGTTCAAAGTTCTCCATGAGAAATAAGTAAACTGTAAAATTTCTCAATAGCATATCTCATGCTCATTAGATCACAATGAAAAAATAATTTCATTATATTGTCCTTTAGAAATAAAGGGAAGCTGGCTGCAGACTTGGGACAAACAATTGTACAATAAATGGAGAGGTATTTACTGAGCCTTGGTGGCTCAGGCTGTTAAATGCCTGCATTTAAGTTCCAGCTGCCTACAATTACTGTAGGCTCGAATCCCACCAGGCTCAAGGTTGACTCAGCCTTTCATCCTCTTGGGGTAGGTAAATTGAGGACCCAAGATTGTTGGGGGCAATAAGCTGACTTTGTAAAAATGCCGCTTAGTAATAAGCAGGCATATACAATGGAATGAAGGCTATTGCTGAGCACACTGGGTTGTATCCCAAAAATTGTAAGCCGCCCTGAGTCTTCAGAGAAGGGCGGCATATAAATGTAATTTTTAAAAAAATCACTGGGCCCCTTATAAAATAAGTATTAAAAAGCTACATCAGCGATCAACATTTTTCCAAAATGCTCCTTTGAAATAATCTGTGAATTAAGTTTTATCAAATAGGTGGGGGGAAGGGAATCCAAACAATTTTTCTTCTCATCACTATTTTCATGCTATATTGAAAGTTTTCATAAAATAATTACAATAGTTAAGCCACTGCCCCTGCCATTTTCCCCCTGAAACGGTTGTCTTTCCTCAATAGATTGCCATTGCTTTTCTGAAATATTGCATATCCCCAATATCTTGCAACTGGACAAACAATAATTACTCCAGTTTGTATTGTCAGTGCAATTATTACTGGAATCTATTTTAGGCAAAATCTGTCACATTCATTTAGTATAATCCCCACTGAATAGCTACATCTTAGTAAAATACTAGATAAGTTTGTAAAGTTAGAGGTTCGGACATTCCTATCTATTCTTATGTAGCACTTTTGAAAATATCCAATCAGGACTTTTATTCTCTTCATTTTTATTCTTTGAAGTGTGTAAACACATCTCCAGCAATGAAGCATAGACAGTTCCCCTACTTATTCAAAAGCTTAAACCCAAGAAGAGTTGTCTCCATAGAAACCCTATCTCAGTTGGCCAGCTTTTCCAAGTTTTATGCAGACATTGAGATAGGAGTGCTGGAACACACTGGTGCACTAAAGATAAAAACCTAAGTGTTGGGAGAAAGCTACAAAGAAACACCCATTTTTCTGTAGCTTTTGATTACCTTAACTTACCCTATCTCTATATGCATTCATAGTGCTCATCTTTGCAAAAGTCAGACTAACAAAAATAAGTATAGAAAATTAGCACTGCCTGTCCAAGTATCATTCAAGCACAACGTTACAATAATTTTTAATCTGGAATTTAACGTTAGCAAAAGAGAGTACATATGAAGACAATATTTAAGAAATAATGGTAGTGATATTTCAGAAGTAATCAAAATGCATTATTGTAATAAAACCATTAAACCCTAGTAGGTTTCTAAATGATGGTAATAAACCTCAATGAGGGAACTTATTTTATGTGATTTGTGTGATGTGGGAGATGTGTATGTCCTCAATGAAATCAAAGCCTAATGCAGGTTTACTATACTTGTTTTCTCGTTTCCTTCCAAAAATGGGCAGGAACTCTTGTTCCCAGAAGCCAGCAGTGCAAACTAGGCAGTCTGCAGGAATACAGAAGAAAAGCTGTGGACAATGGATCAGCCACTCACATTTCTAAAAAGTCAAAAAACTAATCTTAGAAAACTGAAAGCAATCTTGCACATATGTATGAAGAAAATCTTAATGGAGTAGGTCTCATCTAGCATTCTCCTCTCTCTCCCTGCCTCCCCTCCTAGTGAGGGCCCTTGGTGCTCTCTGTTTCCTGCTTGTTTTCTTGCAGACATTTCATTGCCAAACTAGGTAACACCATCAGTGCTAATTTGGGTGATGAAATGTCTGCAAGAAAACAAGCAAGCTCAGAGAGCACCAAAAACCCCTAATTTCAACTCTGAGCTACAAATATTCTCCTGTATTGGTCCCCCTCCCAGTATTGGCCATCAGCAGGACTTGAATAAAATGTATTGCACATTACACTATTTAAAGCTGTTATTAATTCACAAAGGTAGCTGTGTATTGAGAGTTGATAAGAAAACTATTCTGTTTCCAAATCTTTGTTTTTCCCTGCACCATCATGTCAATTTTCGTTCTGTAGCTGACAAGGTCAATGTTCAAGGAACCAAGAGCATCACACGCATATTGGAGAAGTGGGGGAACAGCATCTTTTGGCAAATAAAGTTCTCTTTGTTGAGTCACCCTGACACTCTGCTGCCAGAACTGTCTAGGTAAGAATAAGAGAATGGCAGTTCATCTTTCTGTATAATCTGTCCTTCTGTAGGAAAGACTAGATTAACATAGATGTGGAGATTCTGTAGCTCGCACCTATTGCTGCTGAACTGCAGCTCCAGACTTTTTTTGCCATTGAACACCCAAGGCTCTAAGAGACTCCATGGTGTGTCAGAAATTGGGTGGGGGTGGGTTGTTTCCCTTTCTACTTGCTTGAGATACATTTCACTTGTATGTACTGTACCTCCATGAGGACAAAAGGAGTTTCAGCCATCAATTATCATGTCTTCTGCTGGAACCACATACTCTGTAGTTAGTGTGTGCATTCATGTGTGTCTGTTTTCTACAAATAAAAACAGCAAATATAATGCCATTATAGAAATGTGTAATGTGTTTAGAATTTAGAGGTGCTGGCACCTATAAGATTTGCCTACAAGAGAATAGGAGAATAGGACTGAGCAGGACTGAAGAAGCAAGATAGTTCTTTGGATCTCATCAGCTGACTTCCGAGTAAACGTGGGAAGGATCAGGCTGCATCTCTTACAGATAAATCTAACCTGGCTTAGATAGTAATGCTTCAGTTGAACAAATAAGTTAGATTTGTAAAGGTCAAGAGATAAGTGATTGTCTGTCCACCAGAAAGCAAGGAATGGCTGTTCATCATTCAAAAGTGGCTGAACAAAACTGAGAAAAATAGAATCAGAGAGAGTGGGGTGGGTTGTGAGGATTGGATAAAGGTTATACGAGAGAGGAAGAAGAAGAGCAGGACTGATTCCCATTGACAACAAATAAATTATTGCACTTACCTCTTTTTAAATAACAAGGATGAAATTTTTAATGTTAGAAAAAGATGAGAGCTATTTGCTTATATTCTGAAACATTTATGGTGTCAGTTGTAAGCATGAAATGCTCCCATGTGTAAAGTATGCTCTTAAAGTAAATGCAAAGTGGTAGTTAAGTGTACAGGAGTCTCCAAAGGATTTTAAATGTCATGCTAAATACATAATAAAATGCCTATCGTAATCCATTTTCCAAAGATTAAAGATGCATTCAGCACGAGTCTCCCTCCCTCTCTCTCTCTCTCTCTTTTTCTTT
Source organism: Naja naja (assembly GCA_009733165.1). NCBI lineage: Eukaryota > Metazoa > Chordata > Lepidosauria > Squamata > Elapidae > Naja > Naja naja. The sequence goes on along the minus strand of CM019154.1, from coordinate 19,270,852 downwards.
CATATAGCCATGCACACAGACACTGGATAGATCATTACCTGGGCTGACTGAAATCAGTAGGCAGGCATTTATATAAACACAAATAAACAGTTTTTAAAAATCCCTTTATCAGACACTACTTCAGACAGATGAATTCAAGCAAATTATGATCCACAGAAAAATATCATCATAATTGTTTCTCTTTGCTTGTTCTCTAAAATGAGTATCAAATACATAAAATACCATTAGTCTATGTAATAAGGGTTACTGAAATAACATACATGAAGCACTTTAACATTCAAACGATCCTCTATCAGTTATTATTAATTTTAATGCATATTTGTTTCTGATGACTAATGCTAATCATATGAAGGATAATGTGGTCTATTTTAACATCACGAGATTCAAACCCTAACAATTTATGCCAATATATGTATCTGCAGTTCATGACATATCTCTGCAGTATTCAAGTACTTTGCACTGTTGGCAGTTTAGACATCTTTAATGCTGAATTTGGATTGTAGGCTACTTCATAAAATGTCCTGGTCAGAGTCATGCATTATTCATGTAAATAATATTATTTAGGGATTTTATTTTCTGTCAGTCAATATATCTTCTGCTTTGGTATTAAAGCATTTTCCAGGCTAGCATACAACTGCATATTAACCTGTAATATTTTAAATATCCATCTATGTTATGCTTTTAAAGCAGGGCTGTCAAACTCGCAGCCCGCAGGCCAGATATGTCACATGGTGGCCACGGCCTTGCCCAGTTTAGTAAAGGAGGGAAAACTCCTGATACCTCACATGACGCCACTGTGAGTTTGACACCCCTGTTTTAAAGCAAGTTTAATATTCAGTGTGCCCCACCTGTCAAAAGATTATGTTGCTTCCTCTGTGGTAAAGTATATCTAAATCTGGAATAAAAAAAAACCCAACCAGTGTAAGCTTTGGTGGATCTCAGAGGAAATCTGGTTAATTCAACTAGCAAAAAGCTTGGATGTGTTTTCCTGTCAAAAGCTAACTAGTTATCCAGAGGAGTTAAATTACATCTCCCTGTCTAAACTGTCAGTGCCATACTGGCTAGAAATGGCAGAAATTGCAGTCTGCCATATCTGAAGAATTCCAGGAAGGGAAAGGCTGCCCTGAATTTGTTGATACTTTATCATAAACTATGACATATGCTTCGTTGCAGTATGCCATTGCTTGTCAATAGATTGCTATGGTTTCTGTTGAATACTGATCTGTACATCACCTCATGACACTTTTTTTAAAATCTGCAGCCTCCGCCCTGCTTCAGAAGCAATTGATAATCTCCTGAAACAAGTGGATTCAATAAAGTCAAGATTAGCAGAACTAAATGAGAGACTTAGGATAATAGAAAGGACTCCGGTTGTTATCCGTTACAAGGCCAGAAGGAGTCAAAAGTTTACTAATCTCCAGCTGCAAAGACTACTAGAGAAGAGGACACATGCATGGAGGCGAGCTCAGAGGAATTAATTTGTTTTTATGAAGGAAGACGACTAGCAAATTCCTGAGATTTTTAAGAAACCACACAATAAAAGCCTGGTTAAAAGGACATAGGTTTAATGCTAATTCACTGAAGATGCTTCTCCTCGCGAATGCTTCTTAAACATGTGACTTCTCGCTATTTGAAAAATTAATTCCTTCTTCCTCTTCAATTGTTGTTTTCAATCCTATTTCTAAATTCAGTGAAGCACCATTTCTATAGAACACAATGTTGGAAGAAATGTCCATCTGGGTTCAGTTCCAAGTGGGAAGAAAGACACTGGAAACATGGAGACTGCTTGGAAGGATGGTTTAATGATGAACAGGACCACATGGTGTTTGAAGTCCTGGGCAAAATGGAGCACATGGGTGAGAGAGGGAGAGATTTATACCCTCTGTTGGGCTTTGAACTTGCTTCCTGTTCCTGTGGCAAGAAATGTATCCTGATTGGTAGTCAGACTCCCATCGGGCCATGCAGGGGTAACTTTGTAGGTTGTCCCAGGCTTGGTTGAATCTTGCTGGGTGATGTAATGTCCCCAGGTGATTTCACAATGTAGTGAGCCCTGCTGTTAGATGGGTAGAGGGCTAATCCTATCATGTCCTGAGGGCCATGTCTTAATCCCATCACCCTGGAGCTGAAGTGGGGGCAGGGAGCTGCAGGGAGCAGCTTTGTCTTTAAAAAAATGTTTCTCCTTCTCTCATCCAGGGAAATATAATATTCTGCCTTTTTAATATTTCTTAGAATATTTAATTCTTCTAGGAGAGGGGTGGGTGCTAACTTTCTACAACAAACAAACAAAAATCTCCAGTCTTTAGGTGGGTCCATGTAGCCCATGAAGTCTCAAGAAATCTCCTTTCCCACTGTGAGTTTTCAATACATATAAGCTGTGTATTAAGATTCAAAATGTTGATGTATCGGCATTCAATTTAATTTTGTACTTCAAAATTATTGATTTGATCTTGATTTGCTCTGAGATTCAAGTTTAAAAAAAACAACTCTAAAAGCATTCTTTAGAAAGAATAGTCAGATGGTTGTTATGAGAAGAAGCAAAAAGAAGATCAGGAAAGTTTTGCAAGGGAATCAAATGGTTGTGAAACTAATCTGCTGAACCTTGGGGAAGAATGTTTGACTGTGGTTTTCTGGTTAAAGGAGTATACTTTTGTTTGTTGAATGTATAGCTGAGGAGGAAGTTTATAATTGTAGCTGATTCAGTGATCAGATGAGAGCAAGCAGAGTCACATTCCTCAGCTAGCAGATCATTCTTAGCTAATAGGCTTTGGAAAAGCTTTTGAAAAAGCTTTTTGAAAAAGCTAGGACCTTTCAACCACAACAAGAAGCAACAGAACTAACAAAAATTAGAGTGGGGCAGAACTGCAAGGGAGAGGGAACAAACAAATCAGTTTTATCGTTTGTTGGAATCATAATAGTGAAGTTTACCTCCAGGTTTGACTATTTCACTGAGTATCATGCTAATTTCATAGTTTACAAATGTAGGCATCTTTCTTACTAGAAGGTTCTTTCTTACTAGAAGGTATGGGAAGCATACCTTCTTTTTTTTAGGATTTATCAGAAATGGTGAAAATCACACGGATATTGCATAAAAGCCAGAAGAAAGAACACTGGAGGAGGAGGAGGATCTGAAGAGAAAAAAAAAGCAGGCACCATGTTGGGAGCAGAGAGTATAAAGATACATAGCAATAAATAGTGAAGAAGAAGAAGGCCCATGTCACTGGAGCAGGCCAACTGAGTTGAATAGTCTTCTAAATCAAAACTATAAATCTGACAGAAAACTGACAAACTCAGAACTATTTATGCATAATTCCCTCCGTTTAGAGAATTTTATTTTGAAAGCCAGTTTGGTATTGTGGTTAATGCATCAGGCTAAAACCAGGGAGACTGTGAATTCTAATGCCACCTCAGGCACAAAGTCAGCTGGATGACCTTGGGCCAGTCACACACACTCAGGAAGAAACCAAAGGGAAACCACTCTGGAAAACATTGCCCAAAGAACTGCAGGGGTATCAAAGTTCTCTCTGGAAATTAAAGCAACTAAAAAACAGATAGTCACAGACTTGCAAAGTAATCCTTCCTATGCCAGACAAATGAAGATATAGATAAGATTTGGGGGAGGGTTGAGAATCATAAAAGAAACAAGGAAAAAAGCCATAACAATCTCTTTCTCTCCAAACAAATCTGCCTAAACAAATTCAAGCTAGCAGGATGAAAAGGTCAGAGGAAAGCTATAATAATATGTAGGAAGTTAGCACCCACACCTCTCCTAGAAAATTGAAGTAGCCTAGGAAATATTAAAAAGGCAGAATATTTCCTCTAAAAAGACTAGAAACTCAGAACAAGAAACTCACCTCAGAAGTAGAAGCTCACCCCCACCTTTGTTAATGGGTGGGCCATTAAGGCCTGGGCCAGAATACTTTACATAAGAAAGATCTCCAGGTAAAGCTATAGCAATTGCCAAAAGCCCTTTTAAGGGCATAAATCATCCAGCAAAGCTCAACCAAGCCTGGAACTCAGGACAGCCTACAGAGTTGCCCCTCATGGGAGTCTGACAACCAATTAGAATACAAGCTCCAGTTCAAATCCCAACAGAGGGTATAAAACCCAGGCACTCTCAGCACCTCAGTCATTTTTCTTGATCTCTTCCTTTTTCACTCTGGAGCTCCAGGCCATGTAGTCCTGATATTAAACCTTCCAAACAGCCTCCATGTTTCCAGTGTCTTGTTCCCCACTTGGAACTGAACCCAGAAGGATATTTCTTCCAACAAATAAAAGCAAATCCTCCCCTAAGCATGCTCTGGAAAAGCAGATCTGGCTAATCATATCAATTTTAGAGAATTGTCACAAAATTCTTCCCCTAAATTGTTGCCCAGATATGGAAGTGGTTACAGGCAGAGCACTATGGTAGATTCAGCCAAAATCATAAGTGAACTAGAAGTGAAAATGTCTATCTTGATAGCAAAGAAATGGAATGCATGGAGTCAAAATGGGCACCTTTATCATGCTTCAGCTATTTTAAAACTTTGTGAATGATTAAAACTTATAGAATCAAGACACCCCACTAGATCTGCACTGACATATTTCCCTAGGGCTCTTTCAGGAGCGTGTGAATAAGTGTCTCCACCGGCTGCTGTTTTGAAAAATTTGTTTTATAGCCAATCATCAGAAGCATAAAGCATATTTAAAGCTTTTGTAGGAAGGGAATATGAAGAAGACACATAAAATCATAAGGAGATACATTGGGAGTAGCCAGGAATGACAAATACCACAGTCAAAAGCTATTAAGATCAGGAAGTTTTCCCAGAGTAAGCACAAACACCTTAGAATAAGAAATTAACAGCCCAAAAAGGAAAAGGACAGATAAGGAAATTGAATCGGAAATCCAATCAAGCCATAGGAAGCACTCCCGCTAGCATGCCCAAATAAGGAATAAACCTACTAAGCACAAGAATCAAACAAAAAATAAAACCATTAAAGGTGATTCAAACACAAAAGGATTCAAACACGAAATTCTAAAGGAAAAAGGTATAAAACCTCCAGTTACACGAAGTCAGGCAGCTAGCCCAGGACGCATACCCTCGCTGCCGCGCGTGTATTCCTTCCTGCAGAAAATAAAGACCTTGCTTTCAGCAGCTGTTTCTGTTTCCATCTCTCGCCGAGCGACGCTTCCCAGCGGAAAATTCGAACCCAGCGGAGCTTTCTCAACAAAATTATTTCAACAATTGGCGACCACGAAGGGACTCCCAGCCAACCCAGCCACGGACGGGCCGGAGATCGAATCCCAGCCGGCACGGACCTTCTTTGTCCGGGAGAATATCCACGGACCCTGCCGGGCAAGCAGGTAGTAAAGGGAGTCTCGAGTTTTCGACAGCTGCTCGAAGCGGGTGAGTACCATCCTAAAACATAGCTCTTGAATTAAAGGGAGCGTGAGAGAGAGAGCGTCGTGTGTGGTTTTTTCTGAACGAACAGCTGAGTGTCACTTTCCTGGCGATCTCCAGCCGCACCTCCGTCTGTTGCCCCACCGGCCGTGACCGACAGACAGGAGAAAGCAAGGGGGTCGCCAGAGGTGAGGCCCTCTGTTCAAGAAAAAACCGAGCAAAACGTGATTGTTTTAGGTTGAGGACTGAAAAGAAAAAGGGAAAAAAAAAACCCTGTGCATATCGTAAAGCGAAGCCCGAACTCTAGACAGTTGTGTAATTTGGATGCTAAATTGGAGTACCAGTACTTGCTTACAAAAGCAAGTTTTCCCGGATTTGAGCTCTTCCAAATCCGCTAAACGTGGCCTGAAGGAAAGAGGCACGGAGTACCAGTACTTATCTGCGGGGGCAGAGAGTCTCACGGGCTGTTTTGGGGAAGGGAAAGAAGTCTGCACAGGCAGCATACCCCAGTCCGAAAACCTTGGAGAGAGAGAGAGAGTCTCGTGGTTTTTAAAAAGGGAGCATACTTTGTGAAATATTCTGTAGAATAGAGAGAGTTTTTTAAGTATCTCATTTCGTTGCATAAGGTGCAACGACCAAAGTCTCCCTCAGACACCTTTTTTTTTCTCTTTGCTCTTAAAAGTTCTTGTGTCTGAAACTGGTCGCTGACCCGACTAAGCCAAAGTGTTAAACCCCACATCGGAAAGGGAAACATGGGAAGCGGTAGTTCGAGGGTCCTGAATGGAACCCCTGGGAGAGCTGTTGGAGGCTTGGGATAAGCGGCAGATACCGACCCTAGCCGGCATGAGCAAGAGAAATGTAAAAACATATGTAAAAATGGGCTTCGCTGAGAGACGAGACAGGGAAACAAATTTGGCCACAAGATGGTACTTTTAATTTTCAAACCATAAAGGAGCTTAGATCGAGAATCACACCCAGCCAAATGCCCTATTGGTACTGCTGGGCGGAATTAGCCAGATCCAAAGAATTAAAAGAGAAAGGGGAAAGAGACGCTGCAGGAGACTTTCCTCACGAGAGAAGTAAAAATGAGGCTAGAATCATGGCCCCCCTCTTGAGTAGACCGGTCCAAGGAAGACAGAGGGGTGGCGAGAATACGTGGTAACCCATGTACCCTTTTCTGCATCTGATTTAGTAATTTGGAAAAAGGACACCCCACTTTTAGGTCTGATCCCCAAACAGTAATCCGGACAATAAAAACAATAATAGATAGCCATAATCCTTCTTGGGGAGATATGACCCAACTAATTCAAGTCTTTCTAACAAAAGATGAACAATTGAAACTATTTGAAAAACAGAGGAAATAGCTAAGCTGCCAGCCATTCGTGTGCCAGGACAAAGAAACGTGGCACGAGTTGCCTGGCCCCAAGAACGTCCTGATTGGGATTATAACGATACCAGCCATTGGGACACTTACACTAGTGCAAAAGCAAACCTGTTAGAAGCACTAGAAGAGATAGGAAAAAACCTTTAAATTGGTCAGAATTCCAAAGAACAACACAAAGAGACACAGAGAACCCGGACGCATTTTGGGTCCGCCTCTCTGAGGCAGCTACCACTTTCGCACACTTAGATCTCAGCTGCCAAAAGGATCAAAAGATCCTTGCCTCCGCTTTGTCGACCAATCAGCTGGCGACATCCGCGATCATTTTCACCAGATCGTGTCAAACTGGTCATCACTAGAAATATCTGAACTGCGGAGAATAGCGAACTTTTATGACCAGAGAGAGAAACTAAAGGAAAAGGAAAAAGATAGGAAAAGGAGAACTGAACGACAAGAAGACCTGCATTTTGCAGCCATGAATTATGGGAAACCTACAAGCCACAGATTCCCCAATTACATAAGGGACTGCCAAGGGTGTGAAAGAAAACCGACACCCCTCTGAATGTACACATTGTTTTAAATGCGAGGGCACACCAGCCGACACTGTAAACGGAAGTCCAACGGACTAATTACGGGACACCTGTCCCAGACCCCCTTCCCAGAAAGGATTCTTCCCACCGCAGCCCCAGAGAAAATACCAGAACACCATACCGGGACCAGAAAGGGATAACAATCGAGGGAACTGGTGACTAGAAGGAGGATACAGAATACAAAGCCACCTTTAGTGGCCTTGCAATCCCCTTGAGGAATGGCCCTGAAGGGGAACCTATGTTAAAAGTCTTGATAGAAGGGAAACCATATGAATGCTTAATAGACACAGGGGCAACAACGTCACTTATTACTAACCCCCCTTTCAAAAATGCTATATCACCAGGGGCCAGGGACAATATCATGGGGGTTGGAGGGACAGTCATTCCTGTGGAACATACCATAGATGTAAAGGTGGAAATTGGCCCTTTCAGTCTAAATCATTCATTTACTATATGCCCTCAGTCCCCCTCTCCCTCCTGGGAAGGGATGTACTATGTAAATTAGGAGCAAAATTACTTGCAGCAAGGCTGGATTAACTCTTGATATCCCGGCCAAACGCCTACTAGTGGTAACAGAAACTCCTAACCAACTACCTGAAGACCTCAAGACCCTGCCAATCCACCTATGGGGATGGGACAACACAGAAGTAGGATTACTCAAAGGGGCAACCCCAGTCACTATCCAAGTCAAGAAGGGACCACCCCCATGTATACCACAATATAAGATCCCAGCTGAAGCAGTTCTACCTATCAGGAAACTAATAAAAGCATATCTTGAACAAGGGGTCCTCAGAAAATGTACATCCCCCTGCAACACCCCCATCTTTCCAGTAAAAAAGGCAAAGGTAGATAGTGAAGGGAACCCCATCTTTCGTTTTGTACATGATTTGCGCCGCATAAATAATCATGTCATCCCACGTGCTCCCATAGTGCCCAACCCAGCAACTATAATAACAGAAATTCCAGCCACTGCCACTTTTTTTTCAGTCATTGACCTATGCTCGGCTTTTTTTAGCATCCCAGTAGACCGAGCATCCCAATATCTTTTGCTTTTACCTGGGAAGACCAACAATACACCTGGACTCGCTTGCCTCAAGGCTACACTGAGTCACCCACTCTGTTTTCCCAAATTTTAAAACTGATCTTTCATCCATTTTCTACCACATCAGTCAGCTTTGATTCAATATGTGGATGATTTACTCATAGCATCCAGCACTAAATTGGCCTGTAAGGAAGACACCTGGCATCTCTTAAGAGCATTAGCAGACAGGGGACATAAAGCCTCCCTGGGAAAATACAATATTTAAAACAAGAAGTCACATACCTGGGGTACATTATTGCTCCAGGCATAAGAAAATTGGCACCCAGCCGCATACAAACCATCTTGGACATGGAGCCACCAAAAACAAAACGACAAGTTAGGGCACTGCTAGGAGTCCTAGGGTTTTGTAGACCTTGGATTCCTTCTTTGGGATACTTGCTAAACCTTTAACACAACTAACAAAAAAGGACATGCCTGATCCCATTGAATGGTCTCACTCACTAGACCAGACTGTCCAAACAATAAAACAAACTCTAGCATCTGCCCCGCCCTCGGGCTGCCTGACTATAGGAAGCCCTTCACCCTCTTCATTCACGAAAAATCGGGTATTGCTTCAGGTGTCTTAACGCAACCTTTTGGACACACTAATCGACCTGTAGCATACTACTCAGCTACATTAGATCCAGTAGCGAAGGGAGCAGTTCCATGCTTAAGGGCAGTTGCTGCCACTGTAGAAATAGTAAAGAGATCTAAAGATTTAGTACTAGGACATCCTCTAACTTTGAAGGTTCCCCATGAGGTATTTGCCATACTTCTAAAATCCCAGACCCAAGCATTCACTCAACAGCGACTAGCCCAATATGAAGCTGAGTTATTCACTGCAGACAACATAACTTTTGAAAGATGCTCTACCTTAAACCCTGCCACATTGCTCCCAGCAGAACAAACTACTGAATGTCTCCATGATTGTCTCCACCTAGTGCATGATGCTGAACTACCCCGCCCTGACCTGACAGATGTCCCACTAGAAAACCCAGACTTAGAACTTTTCACTGACGGCTCCTCATACATACATAAAAACAAAAGGGTGTCTGGAGCTGCAGTAGTCTCACTGCATGAGATCCTTTGGGCATCCCCCTACCTCCCTCACACAGCCCAAGCAGCAGAACTTATAGCTCTTACAAAAGCATGTGAAGCTGCAACAAACCAATCCACAAACATATACACTGACTCCAAATATGCATTTGGGGTTTGCCATGCCTCAGGAACCATATGGAAACAACGGGGGTTCTTAACCTCGGCAGGGCAACAAATAGCACATGCAACCCTGGTAGCCCAACTATTAGAAGCCATCCAATTGCCAAAAACTTTAGCAGTTATTCACTGCAAAGCACATCAAAAGATGACTCATTAATAACAAAAGGCAACCACTACGCAGACATAACAGCCAAATGGGCAGCAACACAACCACTAGCCCAACATTTCTCAACACCAGCTTTATCAGCCAACCCTAAAAAACCCTACAAAGATTTCTTAGATCATGGGGAGGCAGAACAATGGGAGGAAAAATTAGGTGCAACCTTTAAAGACAATTTTTGGAGGGTTCCAGATGGAAGGCCCATAGCCCCACGACGCCTTCTCAGGCTAATATGCCACAGGTTACATTCAAAAGGACATTGTGGGACACAAGCTATAGTTGACGCTATTAGGAGAGAATGGTATGCACCAGGAGCATACAGTGAGGCCACGAGAGTTGCTACCACTTGTAAGACATGCCAGGCTAACAACTCTACCTCTAGGAAATCCATTCATGAGGGGGTAGGCCATGGGCACAGCCCTTTGAGAAAATACAAATGGACTACATACAACTCCCCAGAGCAAATGGGTACCAATATGTCCTTGTATGCAGGGACCAACTGACGATTGGATAGAGGCCTTTCCCTGCAGACACGCCACGGCCCTTGAAACAGCCAGGCATCTCCTTAAGGATATTATACCCAGATTTGGAGTGCCCAGCGTTGTGGACATGGATAGAGGTAAACACTTCATAGCTCAGATCCTCACACATATATTCCAAGCTCTGGGCATCACACAAAACTTACATGTGCCATATTCCCCAACTTCCTCTGGGGGGACAGAAAGAGCAAATAGAGAAGTAAAGACCCTACTGGGCAAACTCTGCCAGGAAACACACCTTCCATGGCCACAGGTGCTCCCAATTGCTCTCTTCTACATCAGGACTAGACCTAGAAGAGATATAGGAATTTCAGCCCTTTGAAATCCTTTTTGGCCGACCACCGACACACTAAAAGGTCTGGACCCACACTCCCTTTGTTTAGAAAGGGGATATGGTTCTCTCCTCTTATCTTTCAGCCTTACAGAAGAGACTGCAGACCCTGTGGACCCAGAGCTCACTGACACAGACCTTGCCCCTGGAGGAAGCACTACACCCATTTGAACCAGGAGATTGGGTGTGGATCAAATTCTTCACGAGAACCTCACCCCTACAACCCAGATGGAAGGGACCCTACCAAGTCCTGTTGACCACACAAACAGCCATCAGAGTTGCTGAGAAGGACTCCTGGATTCACTGGACGCATGCCAAACCTGCAGTCATAGATCACAGCCCAACACCAACACAACCAATCCCACCACTCAAGTTGAAGAAAGACCCAGAAACAAACGGGTGGACATTACAGGCACTCTTTGAATCCACAGAACCAGAACACCAACCTACAGCCTCTTGAACATAACAAACTGAACTACAACATTTTCTTCAACAGCTCAACCCCTTTCAGAAGAGGAAGAGACAACGAACTGTAATTTCTTGTTATCTCAATTTTCAAACTTTAATATTTAAATTTTGTTTCTTTATAGACCTTCTTTCAAAAAAGGGGAGAGGGACAGTGGAATTAAGCATGGGGAAAAAGAAGCCCAATGTAAAAGCATCATGTAACTTGTATTTCATATTTATATCTGTAATACTTGTAACATATGTAACAGCATTTTAGAACCAAACCTCATCCCAGAGAAAGGAAACATATGGGAATATTTAGCAAGAGAAGTACTCAATACCACTAATTTTTGCCTAGCAGGAGGGAAATCTGTCAAGGACATTTTAACTACATGCCTAATGGGAGTAGCATCTAGACCACATGACATCATTAACTACACTACATTTAGAAACCTTCCGGCTCCTACGAGAGCATCTTCCACTGGGGTCACCCTTCAAAGAACAAAGACCACACCATGTACACCCTACACATAGCTACAGTAACTACCGCAGAACAATGCTTTAACGTCATAGGATGCAGCACACCAAAGGTCACAAAATGCATCAGCTTAAGTAACACAGAGCTACAATGCAATCACACAGAGACCATATCATTCTCATATAGTTACCTGAGGCTCCCACCAGGTTGGTTTTTCCTCTGTGGCCTAAAAGCCCATTCATACCTTCCAGCCAATGCCACTGGCGGCCCTTGCACCTTAGGAAGATTAACCATGCTTATGCCATCCCTACAGAAGCGACATAGGAAAGCCTTCCAAACCTTAGACCCGGACTGTAATTCCAAAGTCTCCCTTCTCACAAAAACAGAAAAACTATCACTAGTGGGAGTGCCAGGACTAGCAGTAAGGAATTCCAGAAATCTGAATAGCCTGGCATGTACCCTAGCCAAAGGTTTAAATTCGACTTCTCATGCTCTGGATGCCCTCAACAGAGAACTGAGGGAGGTCAGAGAAGCCACCCTGGAGAATAGGGCAGCAATAGACTTTCTGCTCTTGAAGCACAACTATGGCTGCGAAGCATTCAAAGGGATGTGTTGCTTTAATCTAGACGAAGCCTCAGGACTTGTAGGGAGGGACATCCACCACCTGGAAGAGCTAACCCAAAATATTGGTCACAAACAACCATTCTTAGACTTCTCGTGGCTCTTCTCATGGTTACCAGATCTCCATTGGCTTAAAGTCCTTGTGACAACCATAGTCACTATCTGTGTCCTTGGAACCCTCCTATGTTGCATCTGTCGATGCATACCACCCTGCCTCAGTTGCCTAAAAACCTGCATCCCCACCCATAAACCTGAACAAAAGGGAAGACAGGCAGCCATAATGATGATGCAAATCGATCACGAATACCAAGTATACTCTGACATTCAATTAGAAGAATCCATATAAAAAAAAATGAGGGATTGTAGGAAGGGAATATGAAGAAGACACATAAAATCATAAGGAGATACATTGGGAGTAGCCAGGAATGACAAATACCACAGTCAAAAGCTATTAAGATCAGGAAGTTTTCCCAGAGTAAGCACAAACACCTTAGAATAAGAAATTAACAGCCCAAAAAGGAAAAAGGACAGATAAGGAAATTGAATCGGAAATCCAATCAAGCCATAGGAAGCACTCCCGCTAGCATGCCCAAATAAGGAATAAACCTACTAAGCACAAGAATCAAACAAAAAAATAAAACCATTAAAGGTGATTCAAACACAAAAGAATTCAAACACGAAATTCTAAAGGAAAAAAGGTATAAAAACCTCCAGTTACACGAAGTCAAGCAGCTAGCCCAGGAACGCATACCCTCGCTGCCGCTCGCACCGCGTGTATTCCTTCCTGCAGAAAATAAAGACCTTGCTTTCAGCAGCTGTTTCTGTTTCCATCTCTACGCCGAGCCGGCGACGCTTCCCAGCGGGAAAATTCGAACCCAGCGGAGCTTTCTCAACAAAATTATTTCAACACTTTAAAAGGAATCTGCTCATTCTTTTCTCTGGAGATGTCTTCAGCAGGGCATTTAAATCTACTTGATTCAGAATATAGATGGGAAGGAAACCAATTCATATGGAAACTCTTACATTTTGCACAGCTGCTTTAATTGTTGCTTGAGACTAATCATGAGCTAGCCAAGAACTGATGAGCATTTTCAAGTAAGTCAGACATTTTTTCTTTTCTACAGAAAATCACATTTCTTTAGAACATTTAACTTTCTACTCCAGAAATAAGCGTTCTGTATAGCCCTACAAACAGTCATTGTAGCTCTTTTGAATTCCTACAGGTGATAATTTCCACACTATAAACCCTCTTCAGAATAGACAGTGATACACATATACCTCAAACTTTTCAGTTTTTTTTTAAAAACATGCCACTTCTACTTCTGTCGTTCATTATCCTTCATTTAGTGCACAGCTGTGAAAATTTGTTCCATCCACTTTTTAATTCACCACAACCTGGTGCTTTTCAGTGAGCAGCAACTGTCATTCCTGTTATCTAATTTACAAGAATAAGTAATACACACAGTAATAGATACACACCTATAACAGAGCTGACAACATGTACAAAAAGGCTTGGAAAATTGTAACATAAATGCAACTCCAAAATATTGGTCAAACTTTATTTTAAAGCCCTTTCTTGTCCTTTGGTTGAGAAAAAAGATAGGCTTTAGAAGAAAATCTTGGTATCAGATTTCTTTTAAGATCTGGGTTTTGGGAGATTCAGCAAACTCAGCCTGCTGGGTGTTTAGATCTGGCCCATTGGGAGCCCTGAAAACAGCAAAGGACCAACCTGCAGTGCCTCTGCCAGTGAAAACTGAGGTCGGGAGGCTGCAGGCAGCCCTCCCAAGCTCCATTTTCACTGGCAGAGAGTTGCAGGATGCAGTTGCAGCCAAAAATGGAGCTCAGGAGCCAGTTTTGGCTGACAGAGTGCCGACACGAGTGATGTTGAGCTGGCCACGCTCATCACAGCCATGCCCCCCAAGGTCAAACACAACCCTGATGCGGCCCTCAGTGAAATCGAGTTGATACCCTTCGGCTAAAGGAACATAATTGATAATTATAGCTACCTCCTTGCCACTTTATCCATCATAAAATATCACAAGTGACATGGAATAAAGTTCAGCCCTTGGCATCTCCAGCTGCTATCCAGACTGGCATTCTGCAGAATCACAGCATAGACAAGTTTTCCTCAACCTGGTGCCTTTCAACTCCATTTAAAAGGATTTAGCTGATTTATATTGCATTAAGTTACCTGCCAGAGAAAACCACTACCTTGGCTCAAAGTGCTGTTTATATTCTTAAGGAGAAACAATAACAATAAATTCTGATCTCTTCAGCTGTTCACTTCCCTACTAGCAAGAGAAACAGAATGGAAGGGATCATCCGGGAGCTTTTTAAGCAATATAAACTAATTATTTTATCTACTTCATGCAATGGAAAGGAGTGACAGAATAAAATATGCTTTGACTTAAGCCATCACAAAGAACAAACATAGACAATAAGACCAGAAAAGGCCATCGACATTAGAATGGTCTGCCTGCAACGTCTGATTACATGATAGCAGCAAAATAAATTGGTAGCTACCCATCCCCACGCTATTCACGAGTTGCCTTTTTTTTTATTACATTTATATGCCGCCCTTCTCCGAAGACTCAGGGCGGCTTACAATTTTTGGAGCACAACCCAATGTGCTCAGCAATAGCCTTCATTCCATTGTATATGCCTGCTTATTACTAAGCGGCATTTTTACAAGGTCAGCTAATTGCCCCCAACAATCTTGGGTCCTCAATTTACCTACCCCGAGAGGATGGAAGGCTGAGTCAACCTTGAACCTGGTGGGATTCGAGCCTACAGTAATTGTAGACAGCTGGATCTTAAGATCTTAAGAGCAGGCATTTAACAGCCTGAGCCACCAAAGCTCAGAGGTCTCCACACTTGGCAACTTTAAGACTTGTGGACTTCAACTCCCAGAATTCTCCAGCCAGCAGCTGGCTGGGAGTTGAAGGCCACAAGTCTTAAAGTTGCTAAGTTTGGAGACCTCTGTACTGCTCCTGTACTGCTCCTGTTTTGCAAGCAACTTTTTTCAAAACTTGCTCCTCCTCTACTTCATTCAGGAAGCTTCTACCATTTATGGGGGAAAGCTTCGGTCTCTTTAATAGCTGCCCTTCGGACTGTTGGAGGCGGCACGGGAGTAAAGTTTTTCTTCTCCTTCGCCTCTCAACAATCACAAAAATCCTGCTATCTTCCTCCTCTTTTTGCCTGGCACAACCTCCCAGCCTCTTCGCAGGAACAGCGAAACGGGCGACTGCGCTCTGATCCACACCAGCTTATCCAAGCGCTGCTGCTCGCTTTCCCTTCGTTCTTCGCCCTTCCCCCGCCGAGGCCAGCAGCTGGGAGGGCGGAGCAGAGCGCCGCGCAGCCCTTGTCTCCCTGCGCGAAACCCAATCGGCAGGGGAAGCGCTGCTTCTTGCGGAGCGGGTCGCCCGCCAGAGCCGTTCAGCATGTTTGGAATGATCCGAAATTCCCTTTTTGGTACCGCGGAGGTTTGGCCCTGCCGAGTTCTGAGCAAGGGGGAGAAGGTAGGAAAGAGGGCGGGGTCTGCATAGGGCCACAGGAATCGTCTTGGTCGCCTCCTCGACTGGACAAGGAAGTGGAGCCTCCCAGGGGAGGGACAGGAAGAAAGGGGCACCTGGGGGCTTCATTCATCCACATGTGTGTAATGCAAACTGAGCCAATTTTGGCTTAAGCGATTAAGCAAGCAGTAGTTTAACAGACTTCATAAAACCCAGGCTTTTGGGTTATTGTAACCCAGAGACTGCTAGAATGGGTAATGTTTGCGATTGGATAACAGATAATCAGAGTTGGAAGGGACTTTGCAGGTCATCTAGTCCAACCCCCCCACCCAAGTGGGAGACCCTACACCATTTCTGACAAATGGCAGTCCAATCTCTTCTTGAAGGTCTCAAGTGATGGCGCTCCCACAACTTCCGAGGGCAACTTCTGTTCCATTGGTTGATTGTTCTCACTGTCAGAAAGTTTCTCCTTATTAAATCTCTCCTTGTTCAGTTTCCATCCATTATTCCTTGTCTGGACTACAGGTGCTTTAGAAAATAGCTTGACCCCCTCCTCTCTGTGGCAGCCCCTCAAATATTGGAAGACTGCTATCATGTCTCCCCTGGTCCTTCTCTTCACTAGACTAGCCAAGCCCAGTTCCTGTAACCGTTCTTCATATGTTTTAGCCTCCAGTCCCCTAATCATCCTGGTTGCTCTTCTCTATTCTTTTTCTAGAGTCTCAATATCTTTTTTATAGTGTGGTGAACAAAACTGGATACAATACTTTAGGTGTGGTCTTACTAAGGCTTTATAGAGTGGTATTAGTACCTCCCTGGATCTTCATTGTATCCCTCTGTTAATAATGGGATTGCTGTCCATTAAGGAGAAGTTGTTCTACTCTTTAATTCAGTCAAACTCAACTCTGATGGAATCCGGATGCTTTGAAAAGAGCAATCTTCTCATGCCAGGATAACATACTAATCTCAGCCCCCAAAGGACCAAATCGAATTTACCAAGGCTGGGAACATGTCCCCTTGTCAGTCAACAGGAGTGCTGATTTACCACCAACTTATCAGATACTTAGGAGCTGAAGATTTGGCAGCAGAAAGAAACAGCAGCCAACAACTGAATAGCTGGCCATTTACAGCCCAATCAACTAAAAGGCCACCCAGAACCAGGCACCACATAAATGCTACATATAGAATAGCTCAAAGCACACATTCTGGTGAGAGAGAAATTCTCACATTGGGAGAGAAATTATCTGAGAGTGGGCTCCAGCACGGAAGACTAAACCTCTGATCCCAGTGACCAACCCAGATTGGATCTTTAACAATTTGGGGGGAGGGGAAAATGCTATTCTCATCTGGGAGAAACTATTCCATAAAGGAAGGCCTACACAGTATGTTGGTTCCAACCTGCCTTTCGTCATACCGCACAGGGCAGTGTGTGTGTATGCTTTAAACATGCATCCTTGGCCACCAATCTTGAGCTATTAGATTCTATTTGGAATAGGTACATCTGAAAATAATCAGATTGCAATCTGATTAGGTTATAACCAGCAATCTCAATTGCATTTGGAACAAACCAGCAAACTGTGCATACTATATATACTACACTACTATAACAGTAGTCTTGAATTCTCTCTATTAGTATGTGAGTAGGTTCTGTACATGGTAATTGAATTTTGGGACAGTCTTCAAAGGCAGATCCTTGTTAAGTGAGTTATGATGGTCCAAATAGGATGTTAGGATGTTAGGAGTGATCACTGGCAGCAGCTCTAATTCCAAGAAAGACCTTTACAGGTACACTATTCACAACTGGGGAAAGCTTTCCTGGCTGTGGCTTCCCTCTGATCTTATTAACAGGAGCTGAATGAGAACTCCAGATAGGTTCTTTCAGCCCGACTCCTGTAAAGCTGAAGTTGGTGCCATCCTGGAATCCATTATCTCCTGTATCGACAACTCTTTTGTCTTCCCTAATGTGAGCCTCAATCTGATTCTCGTCATCTAGACTTTTATGGCCTCCAGATACAATTTCTACCACATATTCCATTTGGCCCAGGTGGCAAAATGGAAGATGCAAAATTATCTGCAGAGAAACCTTGCAATTTTACAAGACATAGCAAGCCACATATCTTAAATCCTTTATAGCTCCCAGCTGTAGTCTTATGGCTGTAACTATTCTATCTAATAATGTGAACATTTTCTTTCTCGTATGAAAACTGCACACTGAGGAATAGCATCCTTCTACTGTGATATAGAAAACCAACAGCATGGATGCTAGTCAAATCTTACATTTCTATGAAAGGCATAGAAGGCAAATTACTAGCTGTTTCACAGCTGGTAGTGTTTTCTCCTGCTACTCAGCATGAATGTGTGTGTTCCAAATCCATCAAGTAGTTGCCACATTTGTATCCCACCTTTCTCTAAGGAATTTAAGAAAGTTTATTTAGTGCCCAGACCTGTGAAATAGATGAAATTGAAATGGAACAGGAGTTCTATGTATATATTGAAAATCTACTCTAATTGCATGGAGTTGTACGCGAACTTGTAGGAACAAAAGGAATATAGGATGGCCCCAGTGATGAGTCTGAGTTTAAAATACCTCTTTTCAGCCCTGCTTCTCCCAATGTTGTGCCAATGTCAACATAATCATGTTTCAGGAGGTATGCTATGTCAGGGCTGGGCAGTCTAATATGTGCCTATGTTTTATTTCAAGATTCATGGTGAGGGAAGTCACCCCTCCTAGAAGAATGAAATATTGAGAAATGTTTAAAAGGGCAGAATATTATATTTCCCTAAAGGAGAAACATCCTCTTGAGAAGCAGCTCCCACCTTTCTTAATAGCCCCAGCAGGACTGGGCCAGCCTATCTACAAGACAAAAGACCTTCAGCTTCAGAGTGATGGGATTAGCCCTCACTCAAGATCCAAACCAGGACAAAGCCATTAAGACACAATAGGAATTGCCCAACACAAGCCTCTTCATTACATCATCACCCTCCAGGCTTCAACCAAACTTGATTCAGGCAAACATGACCCCTGAATAGCCCCATGGGATTCTGACAGCAGCCAATAGAATATATATACTTGCACAGGAACAGGAAGCTCAAGTTCAAAGCCCAAGGGAAGGTATATAAGCCACCCACTCAACTCCATGTGGTCAGCTGCCTAGGACTTCAAACCCATGTACTCTTGTTCCTCAATAAACCATCTTTCTTAATCAGCCTCCATGTTTCCAGTGTCTTCCCACTTGGAACTGAACCAGATGGATATTTCTTCCAACAGTGGGGACAGGACCAAAACTTTCACCCCTACTTAAGGCTTAATACAATTTTTTTCAGCCACGACATAGTTAAAAAAGAATGGCCCAAAATTCAGCTACTGCTGAAAAACATTGTTGCTTAAAGTCTTGCAGCCCATAAGCTTCTATGGCTGCATGCAGGTTGCAGGTCCCTCATTGTGTTTCTTTTAAAATGTATAATTGTATCAAACATTTTAAACACAATACAATTAATATAAAGTAAAAGAGAAAAAAAGGGGGGAAGAAAAATCTAAAATTATTTGATTCAAACTAATAATGATAAAATATCACAGGAACTGACTTCTACTGAGTCAGTCTATTGATTTGTGTAACTCCTCATCTACTAGATTCATACAAGGCAGTAAGCTGTGGTCTCATAGTGACTGTTGATCAAATTAGAATGACCAGATTTATACTTCCTGTAGGCCTTAAACGATGGTTTGGAAGCCCCCAAGCCTGATACATATGTTGTATGCCATAAATAAATTGCATTTATTTTGTGTAAAGTTGTTGGAAGAAATGTCCATCTGGGTTCAGTTCCAAGTAAGAAGAAAGACACTGGAAACGTGAGGACTGCTGGGAAGGATGGTTTAAGGTGCACAGGACCACATGGGGTTTCAAGTCTTGACAAAATGGAGCACATGGTTGAGAGAGGGAGGGAGATTTATACCCTCTGTTGGGCTTTGAACTTGCTTCCTGCTCCTGTGGCAAGAAATGTATCCTGATTGGTTGTCAGACTCCCATCGGGCCATGCAGGGGTAACTTTGTAGGTTGTCTTGAGTCCCAGGCTTGGTTGAATCTTGCTGGGTGAAGTAATGAAGGGGCTTTGGGCAATTCCTATTATGGCTTAATTACTTTGTCCTGGTTAGTGATTGCTCTGAGTTTTTCCTTCCTGTCCCGATGAGCTAATCCTGTTTCAATCTTTTGTCTTTTCCTATTTTAGGAATTAATCTGGTCAGGGGGAAAGAAAAAGAGAGCTTTGGCTTACCTTGGAGAGTTTATTTTTAGCTGATTCCCCTTATCTTAATGGCTCTACCTAAGTATTCCTGTGGTCAGCTTTTGTTACTTTTGTAACAGTTAGCAGGCTGCTCTGAATTTTTTCTTTGAGTTGGTGATTCTTGGTTTTTTTAAGGGGGAAGGGCTGGCTTGAGTTTTCTTGGCACTGTTTTCTGAAGTTTCTAGTGCTGTGAGGTTTCTGGCACTGTCCTTTTGGGTATAGTTTCCAGAGTCATTTGTGATAAGTAGAGGTGCATCATGGTTTCAGACAGGAATTTATATATATATAGTTTGAATCTGGACATGTGAGGGAGCAAACTTGGTACCACTAGAGCTGTGCTGTACCATGGGCTCTGCTGAGTCCCTTACCTACCTTTGCTATGGCCCTGGAAAAGATGTGAGTAATGTCACAGCTGCCATCACCTCTGGTCTCAGAAAAATGCAGCCTCACCCCTACTGCAGCTCTGCTTGAGAATTGGTTTTCTCTATGCTTCTCCTATAAACTGGTTCACTGAAACCATGTAGCTATTTCCATTCTTCATCTTGCTAATGTCTTTCTGGCCTCTTCCTCCTCCAGGGCGTCCTTTCTCAACTCCATCTCTCTCTCTCCCCTTCTTTCCAAGCCAAAGGTTTTTCAAATAGAGGAGGAAGGATGGAGTGGGGGGTGGGGTTAACTTAGACATAATTTCCCTTCCACTTCAAGCATTTGAGGTTTTGGTATTGCCTGCCTGGTGGAATTGGGAGAAGGGAAGCTACAACTTGCCTGAATGAGTGTGGTAGTGGGGGGACAATCACCTGCAGAGTTATTCTCCTGGCAAAGTTTGTGCTCTACCATATCAGTAACCTTTCCCAAGCTATGTGGAGAGCGCAGCGGAATGGTCTCACTGAGATTTCAAGCACTTTATTTCACAGACAATATCAGAGTGAATAAAACGTGTCATTGAAATAATAAAACGTTTTATAAAGGAGATCTGTACATATATATGCAAACAAGGAAACTCAATCAAACATACAATGGGGCCATCCTTTTTCTGCATGCCAGCCTGCCAGCCATGGTCTTATCTCAGCTACTCAGTTCCACATCTGTCCCATTTCTTTTATTCCTCCCCCTCAATTAAGTATACTGGAGCAAGTAAGCAAGCCCCTACCTCATTGGCTTGTAATATAGATAGGAGTACTGCTGCAGATTTTCTTTTTAAACAGACGATATATTTTGCCAACTTCTGAATATCCCTGCCATGTACATGGTTTCCAACACTTATTTCCCAAGTTCAGTCTTAAAGTGATTGAAGCCAGTTCTCTACTTCTTGGTGGATATTCTGTTGTGAAGAAGTTTTTCTGTTTCCTGAACATTAGCGTTTATTTATTGCATGTACTTGTATCACTCTTTAATTTACTTATAGGTTGTATAAATATTGATACTGCAATTATTATAGCACTTTATATCATCTATTGGACAGTTGGTGGCAACAGCTTTGGACAGGAGATGGGAATCAGGCTAGAACAGAGTTCTTGGCTTGTTATTGCCTCTCTGACTATTCAATAATTGTAGAATATCACATGTAGAATGGTGTTATGGTTAGAATTGGGTTAAAGGTTAAATGGGATTTATTTTTCAAAACCACTCTTTAAATAGGAAACCTATGTATAGATGATTCATTATCTTTCTTAAAGAGCTTTCTAGTTCTTGGGTAAGTATTTTATTTATTTATTTATTTGGTCTTATATGCCACCCTATCTCCCTGTGGACTCAGGGTGGCTCACATCATAAAAAACATACAGTAACAAATTTAAAAAGTTAAAAAATTATTAAACCAATACGACCAAATAAATTATCTAAAACCAGAACAAACATTTAAAACTAACCCACCCATCCCCCTTAATCCAGGCCGGCTTGTTCAAATAACCAAGTCTTTAGGCCGCGGAGGAAGGAGCGAAGGTCGGGGGCCAAACGGATCTCCAGTGGAAGCTGGTTCCACAAGATAGGCGCACCCACAGAAAAGGCCCTACGCCTAGGGACCGCCAGCCGACATTGTTTGGCCAACGGCACCCCAAGGAGGCCCTGCCTGTGGGAGCGCACCGGGCGATGGGAATTCGATGCTGGCAGGAGCCAATCTATACATTACTTCTTGCAATGAACTGCCTTTTTTGTATGAATACTTATAGCAATGCATCAATTAGTCTTTTTTTAAAATCTCTTGGGATACTAGGATGATGTAGCCTATGAGGAAAGGACATACGAAGGTGGGATGTTTGCCAGTGTTGAACTCTCTGGAAAGCCCTTTGATGAGGCTTTACGTGAAGCAGTGCTGAAGCTCCTTAAATATGTTGGAGGAAGCAATAATCAAGGTGAAGTTTCCTTCTCACGACTCTCTTTATATCTCAGTTGCTTAGCTGTATATTTGCAACACTTACAAGCCTATTTAGAGGTGAACATAAATTTGTTTCTCAATGAAGAACCAATTATTAATTTATTCTCAGGAGCTGGCATGGGGATGATGGCCCCAGTATGTAGCACAGTCTTTCCTGCAGAGGACGGATCATTACAGCACAAGCTGAAAGTTCTGCTACGGATTCCATCCCAGTTCCAGGACAACCCTCCTTCACCGAGTGATGAGAGTATCCGGGTTGAGAAAAGGGAAGAAATGGTTGTTTATTCTACGTAAGTTTCTTTAAACAAGTTTGAGTGAAGGACTCATAGATTTGTCCATGGCTGCAATTCACTTTCCTTAAATTGGTACTTCCCAGATGTATTCAACCTGAAATCTTATCACCCTCTCTAACAAAGTTATTGACCTTTGCTACAGAGACTGTGAACATTGAACTGGAGAGCACCAAGTTTTCTAGGAATACTTTGAATTTTATTATCTCTGTTAATTTTTAATATTCAGCAAATTATAATCATAGTTAACTTTGGATCTTGGAGTTATCTTGAGTGCTTATTTCATCATGCAGTGGTACAAAGCATTTTTTCTACTAGCACAACCCAAAAATATAGTTTTAATTTCACAACAGCTTCCATATATTTAAAAGACAATATCTGTTCATCAAGGCATGATTCTTATGGATGCAAGGGTCAAATAGGAAGTATAACTACCCTATTGAATCGTTAGCTTTTACGTTAATTGAAGCAAGAGGTTCCATTTTAAAATGTAATTTTGCTAATATAATTCTGTAAAGTATTATTTACACTGACAATTCAACAAAACTAAAACCCAGTATTAGGTGTATCAAATTGGATCTTGAACTTGGGCTATTTCAGATTCTGTGGAGCCAAGAAGTGAAATGGAATAACTCTGAAACAACCCATCAAAGCTATTGACCTTTATTTCTTTGTCGGTAAATATAAATTTAACCCAAACAAAGGTCTTGAGAATGGATAAGCTACTAAAGTACTAAAATTTACAAAGTACACAAATTAATCTGCTTGCTCTATTTTTTTACTACTTACATATAACTTTCAATCATTCACTCTTTTTCCTGTCAAATACAAATCCCTGATGCATTCATTTTCAGCTTCATCTCCCTGGAATTCATTCATACATGATTTGAACTGTGGACTTTTTTTATTGTTGTTCTTTTTGTCCCCTCAGGCTGTTTGGAGGCTATGCAAAAGAAGCAGACTATGTGAATTATGCAGCCAAGCTAACCTCTGCTTTAGGAAATGAGGCATCCTTCCACAAAGACTTCTATTTTTGCAATGGTTATGATCCCCCCATGAAACCCTATGGGCGGCGCAATGAAGTTTGGCTGTTGAAAAAAATGACCAATTAAAAAAGCCGGAAGGAACTCTAGGAAAATATCCACAAGTGCCATGGAAAGCAATGAAAGTGAAAACAAGAAAACTAAGACGGCTTGCTTTTGAGATTCATTCAGCATTTTTTTTCTTTTTAATGAACATATATTCATAAAATTCTTTTGTATTTGCCATTAAGTTCATAAGGCATAAATTATATTTCTTGAGATGATTTTTCTCCTCCACAGAATAGGAAGAATAAAGTGTCTTCTACAAAGAGCAATATTTTTAAACTGCATTAAGTGAGCCATAAGAAATAGTTTTTTATTGCACCACAACAAATGAGCAGACCAATTATTGAATTGTGGGAAGACCAAATATTAATTCAAATAAATCAGGTTATCTCTTTTCTGTCAGTTCTTATTAACCCAGACTTTAAAACACAGCCAAACTAAACTCTAGTCTAGTAATTTATTTTCCCCTGGTTCAAACCATAATGGCATATTCACACAACCTCATTCTTGCATCATGACATCTGATGACGTCAATATATACATATCCTCATTCATCTCATGAAATGCCTGTGACAGACAGCTGTTAATAACAGCAATTGACTGGGCAATTCACAATCCTAAACCAGGGTTCTTCAAACTTAAAATAGTCGTTTTCTGTTCAATAGTTCAACTTGGTCTGTACCAACCTGAACAGGACTTCAAAAGGTGCTTTTTCAAGAGGCAACTGGACTTTCTGGTTTTTCTTTGAAGACGTTTCACTTCTCATCTAAGAAG
This sequence comes from Naja naja, assembly GCA_009733165.1. Taxonomy (NCBI): domain Eukaryota; kingdom Metazoa; phylum Chordata; class Lepidosauria; order Squamata; family Elapidae; genus Naja; species Naja naja. The sequence continues at coordinate 19,246,315 of CM019154.1, read as the reverse complement.
CTGAGAAAGATTCTAAGATGAGAAGCAATACGTCTTTAAAGAAAAACCAGAAAGTCCAGTTGCCTCTTGAAAAAGCACCTTTGGGACAAGTGACTCAAATGACATGGAGGACTGAGAATCTCCATACACATCTGAACAGGACTTGCTACAATCCTGACAATAGTTACCATCTCCAAGTGTAGTAGTCTTGGGAAGGATGGGCACTGGATACTATGGGAATGTATAGATGACAAAGGAATAAAGTATATCCTTTTAAAGTATTTATAAGGGAGGTATGTTCACTCTAGAGAAGGGAACATATTCTTGTTCTTGAGAGACAACTTTTTATCATGATGCAGAGTGTAAGGGCTTGTCTAGGCAGTCACTAGGAGTCAACACTAAAAAATGTAGCTATGTTTCCCTTAATTACATTTGGAAAGGCAGAAATAAATGAACAGAAAATAGAAAATTATTTATTCGGAACTCTATTGAGCCCCCAAAAAATGATTTAAAAAAAAAGATATACTGGATAAGTGGTGGGGCTTTTGACATTTGTCCAAAAGTCCCACAATAAATCATACCTGAAGGTAGCACAACCAGTACTTGTATAGCATAGCATGCAGAATAACTGGTCTCAACAAGGCAAATATAGCTTACTTTCTGATCCTCCTCTCATAAAAAAGGAAAATTGAATACCAATGCCATCACAATAAAGAGCAATAAAGTATTTTATCAAAATAAATCTACATTCCATTGAAAAGGGCCTGCCCCAGAAGAAAATTCTTGACAACTGACCTAAAAAGGCAAATCACCCAAAGTATTGATAACTTGGCAAGGTAAAAAATGTCAGGTCAAAAAATGTTTCTTGGTGTCTTCCAGATGATAAAAGAGCAGGAGAGAAAAATAAAAATGCAGTTCCCATGTTGCTGTTGATATTTTCATTATTGGGAAATGACTATATGTAAATAAGCTATTTTTGAATAGTCTGACTACTAAACTATATAACTGCATTCCAAAATCCAGACAGGTTTTCAATCTGACCTGAATATGTCAAAAAAACCTGATGTTTTCTGGATGCGTAGCAAATATTCTGCCATAACTCTGATTCTTCCATGGGTCTGATAATTGCTTGCATAATGTAATTGAGCAGGTTATTAATGTCTCAAAAGTGATTGCTATAACTCTGGACTTTGTCTTCATCACTTGTGGAGCATATCTAGATCAGCCTTCCTCAGCTTGGCACCTTCTCCAAGTATGGTGGAACTGCAGCTTCTCAGCACAACGGGAAGGTGATGCCAGGTTTGGAAGGTTGATAATGGGAATAAAGTTATTACCGTTAATGCTTTATATAAGAAACTTCATCTTCTGCTATTTTTTCATACATATCCCCTTCCTATTTTTGCCACATGTACAATCATTTCTGGTTTCTAATGCCTATAATTATGTTGCATTTTGATACATATTTGTGCAATTTTTTAATCTCAATTTTAACAAAAATAAAAATATACTCTGAAGATTGGGGGGGGATTATGCATGTACTTAGTATGGTTGAAGATATTCATTTCTCTCTCTTCTAATGAATGAGGGATGGAGAATCTCAATATAAATCCCTCTTTCCTCAATTTCTATCATATGTTAAAGAATATAAAGAAATGCCATGCCTCCACTCGCAAGAGTTTTCATCAGATAATAAAGTGTTTTGAGGCTATCCAGACTCAGATTCTCTGGGAGAGTGACCAACTTCAAGTACTGCAATTCAGGTGTGGAGCCAATAGTCCCAATCTACCAAAAGCTGATCTTCAAATTTCATTCAGAGGTTGAGACCAAAGCAATACTAACGCTCAAGGAAGAGGTGAAGGCACAAGGCCAACAGAAAAGGTCTGTTAGGTCAGTTTCTAGCCCTATTGCTATACCTAATGGCCATTGGACTGTTCCTGGAATACCCTTGGAATATGAATCTATCTCTTTGCTTTATTCTTTATGGGATTCTGAGGACCAATAACATCTTGGTTTATTTTTGGCCATGCTTCTTGGAATTGGAGTCAAGAATGCATATTCTTAATGCCATTGCAGCAGAACAACAGAATATTACATAGGTGCATGAATTTCAAGCCATGAAATACCCAATGTCTTGCTAAGGCTTGTCAACATCTGCATAATTATGCGATTACTTACCTAAATATGGATTTCAGAACTGCTATTATGTATCCTATTTTTTTAAAAAAAAGTTTTTACATTTCTAAGGGTGTAATTGCCTCTATCATAAGTATAAATTAGTTGAAAAGATTAATAATTTAGCTGTCAAAAATTATTAAAAGAAACAAAATATGAGGTTATACAATCACTTGTTCTATTTTAAAGTATGCTTGTGGCTGACAGGCTTTCTGTTGCATATTGCAGTGCTTATAATAGAAATAGGAGCATCATCCTAGATAGCAGATACATGGGTTTAGGGAAGCATAAAACAGTTCACTCCAGCTCCAGGCTGGAAAAGCTAGATCAAGCAAAAATAAATGGAACTTTTAGTTGAGAAAAAGAATGACTTGGGTACAAAGATGGGAAGGCTTGTAATGTCCTGCTTCTAAACATCAAAGCTGCTTCTCATTACAATTATAAACAGAAAGCTGGATCAAATGGATCTTTAATTTGCTAATTATCCAAGTAGTTCTGATTTATGGCACTGGATACTTGATTCTTGCACACTGATGCGTATTGCACAGCCTTGCTGAATTCTGGTGTACTTTCCATTTTGGGGGGAGTGATACAGCATAAGTCTGAAATTCCAGATGCTTGTATATTACTATATTTTTCAAAGATAGCATTAGAAGATTTAAGTGCCTTAGCAGAAGAAATGGGTGAGTGCCCCCAAAAACAGAGTGGTCTCAACATCTGCTTGAGGTTTTTTTCGTATGGTTGTTAATTTGCCTTAAACTTTCTGACATAAATAATATGAGTAACTTGTCATCCTGAAGTCATGCTCATATTATTTAAATGCAAATTTTACTTATAACCTAAATTACAGAATGCAAATTGGCAGCAGTTCTCCAGTTGAAAGAATTTTTGGCACATGGATTGGGGCTTAATTTGTCTTCCTTTTTTTTAAAAAAAATTAAAATTTACCATTTAGTTCTCCTTTAAAAAAACAATGAAGTTTTGTAGCACTGTTTCATCAAGTTAATTAGCATCCATAATGGATTTTCCTTGCAAATATATTTCTGGTGTATCTGTTTTAAGTGGACCTTTCCAATTTTTGAATGAATTCTGTAGCCCAGAGAAGGAAAACACTTGGGTGTTAATACGACAAATGTGAATTGTATATTATTTCAAAATGATTATTTTAGAACTTGAAGTAACATTAAAAAGTTATGTTAAGAGGAGTGGAGACATAACTGTTGGGAAGCATTTCAGTGATTAAGATGAATATTTGCCACAGTAAACAGTTATAATTCTATATATAATTATATAATGAAACATAACACTTATACTGTACAACTATCATACTTTTTGAACCAACTCTGTTTTGTATAAATGAATCCCAAATTTCATTATATTTAGAATAGAATAGAATAGAATAGAATAGAATAGAATAGAATAGAATAGAATAGAATAACAGAGTTGGAAGATCTTCTAATCCAACACCCTGCCTAGGCAGGAAACCCTACTTCAGACAAATGGTTATCCAATATCTTTTTTAAAACTTCCAGTGTTGGAGCATTCACAACTTCTGGAGGTAAGTTGTTCCACTGATTAATTGTTCTAACTGCCAGGAAATTTCTCTTTAGTTCTCAGTTGCTTCTCTCCTTGATTAGTATCTACCCATTCTTCTTGTCCTGCCCTCAGTTGCTTTTGGAGAATAGCTTGACTCCCTCTTCTTTGTTGGCAGCCGCTGAGATATTGGAACACTGCTATCATGTCTCCCCTAGTCCTTCTTTTCATTAGATTAGACATACCCAGTTCCTGCAACCGTTCTTCATATGTTTTAGCCTCCAGTCCCCTAATCATCTTTGTTGCTTTTCTCTGCACTCAACATCTTTTTTACATCATGGCGACCAAAACTGAATGCAGTGTTCCAAATGTGGCCTTACCAAGGCATTATAAAGTGGTATTAACACTTCCCATGATCTTGATTCTATCCCTCTGTTTATGCAGCCTAGGACTGTGTTGGCTTTTTTGGCAGCTGCTGCACACTGCTGGCTCATATTTAAATGGTTGTCCACTACAACTCCGAGATCCTTCTCAGTTACTACTATTGAGCAAGGTATCACATATACTGTATCTATGCATTTGATTTTTCTTGCCTAAATGTAGAACCTTACTTTTTTCACCATTGAATTTCATTTTGTTAGATAGCGCCCAATGTTCAAGTCTGTCAAGATCCTTCTGTATCTTAAGCCTATCTTCTGGAGTGTTGGCTATTCCTGCCAGCTTGGTGCCATCTGCAAATTTGATGAGTTCCCCATCTATCCCCTTGTCCAAGTCATTGATAAAGATGTTGAAGAGTACTGGGCCTGAAACAGAGCCTTGAGGTAGATGTAGATGCAGTTCCATTGAGGACTACACATTGATTATGGTTGATCAGCCAGTTACGAATCCATCTGGTGGTAATGCTGTCTAACCCACATTTTTCTACTTTATCTAGTAGTAGGTTATGGTCTACTTTATCAAATGACGTACTGAAGTCCAAGTAAATTATACCAACAGCATTCCTCTGGTCAACTGATTTTGTCACTTTGTCAAAGAATGCAGTAAAATTAGTCTGGCATGATCTGTTTTTAACAAATCCTTGTTGGCTTTTGGTTATTACTTTGTTTGCTTCTAGGTGTTCGCTGATTTGTTGCTTGATTATCTTTTCCAGAATCTTCCCTGGTATTGAGGTCAGGCTGATAGGTCTGTAGTTTCCTGGATCTATTTTTTTTCCTTTTTTGCAGATGGAAACTACATCAGCTCTTTTACAGTTCTCTGGCAGTTCCCCGGTGCTCCAGGATCTTTGAAATTGAATTTGGTTCTGAGATCTCGTCTGCCAGTTCCTTCAGAAGCTTGGAGTGTAATCCATCCGGTCCTGGTGATTTGAACTCGTCTAGGGTAGACAGGTGTTCACTTATCATTTTCTTCCCTATTTTAACTTGTGTTCCTATTCTGTTTTTTGTGGTGCTGTTTTTGATAGGTTGGACTGTTTTTTTCCCTTTGTGTAAAGACAGATGCAAAAAATGAGTTAAATAGTTCTGTTTTCTCCCTGTTGTTTGTCACCTTCTTGCCACTTTCTCCCAGCAATGGACCAATTGTTGACTTTTTTCTTGTTTTTAACATTTATCCATTCAAAGTCTATGTCTGTAGGCAATCTGCTCATAAATAGCAAATGAAATGAAGTCTACAATCTATTGAGAAAATGGGGCCATACATATATCTTTCCAATGTTGCAATATTGGTCTTTTAGCTATAGAAAAAGCACAGAGAATTAATTTACATTCCCAGTTGTTAAAATTCCATGTACCAGGTATGTAATTCAAGAGATTGTTATCCTCTGAAAATTTTAGCTTTTGTCATAGTCACTGACCAGTTTTGTCCCACTCAAGGGCGTGATGCTCATCTACATTTCTTAGCCAAGGAAGCCAGCATTGTCCGAAGACATTTCTGTGGTCATGTGACCAGCATGACTATACACAAAGTGCACGGAATGCTGTTACCTTCCCACCTATCTATCTACTTGTATATGCATGCTTTTGTACTGCTAGATTGGCAGGTCTTGAACCCTGGCTATCAGTTTTCCAGCTGACAAGCTCAGCATCTTTAATCGCTGAGCCATCACACCCCCTTTATATATATTTATATATTCCCATGGTTTCTTGCAAAATATAGTAAGTATAGGACATTGTAAAAACGTGTTTTAAGGAAACATTATCCTTCTTACATCTCTAACAAAATGTTGTCTTAAACAATCCTTTTCTATACAGGCATAATGGAATCCAATAAATTCTATTTTTGTTCTCGTAAAAATTGTAATTTGAGATCTGTTGACACTCTTGCAATAGAAGTTAAGGCACACTCCCATTGCCTAGGCAATGTAGGAACCTTTATTCTGCTCATCACTTAATTTTTGCATATCAAAAAGGTACGTTGATAATGAATATCTCTAAAAATAATGGTAGGGTTTTTTTTTTCAGTCTTAAAAGATTTAACTAGTTGTTCTAGCATCTCAGATGTCCCAGAAGCTGAAAATGCCGCTGGGTCAAGCAATGGTTAGGGGCCTGGAGACTAAAATATATAAAGAACAGTTGCTGAAATTGGGTATGTGACCGTATGTCTAGTTTAATGAAAAGAAGGACTAGGGGTGACATGATAGCAGGGGGTTGGATTAGAAGATCTACAAGGTCCCTTCTGTTATTCTGTATTTTGTAATATTGCCAAGAAATATTGTTGCTGTAAATGTTGCCACTGAGTTATATCTCATAGATCAGTGGTCACCAACTTGTGGTCTGCGAGAAAATTTTGGTGGTCTGCAGAGAAATGTTACCCCCAGAGCACTCCCCAAAGCAATTAATCCAGGCTGCGTGGGAACACAAGACTGCACCACCCACATGGCCCGCAGGAACCCTCCCTGCCCACCCATTCCTTACCTGGCAAACTTGCTTGCTAAGTTGCTATTTTTCCATTTCCGCCCCCCGACCATCAGCTGTTCTGCTGTGCTGGGAGATTTAGATTAGCTAGAAAGCAGAAAACCATTGGATTTCTTGTTTTCTAACTAATCTTTAGATCTTTGGCTCTGCTTTTAAGCAGAGCTGAACCTTCCTTAGGACTGTAGCATCTATAATTCAGTGCAGACTCAGCTAGCCAATGACAGAAAAGTAGATCTCTGAGTGAATCTGTGATTCTGTGAGCAACTCAATCTGCCTGCCTTCTTTGCCTGATTTTGGGTAAAAGTTGCTCTTTTTTAATAAGAAATTCAATATTTACATAAATATTTATAATATTTACATACAAGCCATGCCTAGCCAGTCACATGACCACCAAGCCACACCCACAAATTAGACAATGCCCACAGAACCGGTTGTTAAGAAATTTGAATCCCACCCCGCCTCTGTGTGTTTGTGTGTCTGTGTGTGTATGAGAGAGAGAGAGAGGGAGAGAGAGAGAGGTTAGATCCAATCTCTCTCTCTCTCTGAGCTCTCCCACCAACGTCAGCAAGCCACCATCAGTCAAACTTCATATTAGTGGTCCCCAGGATTTAAAATTATGAGTTTGGTAGTCCCTGAGGTCCAAAAGGTTGGCGACCCCTGGATGATATAGTCTCTTAGCATAGCAGTTGTTAAAAATTCATTCTCAGTATCAATCAATTGGTCCAATGTCAATATTCCTGCCTTCATCCAATTTTTCCAAGTAAAATTTTTCCCAATTTTTAATGTTTGGGTTTCTCCATAAAATCAATTCAGCATGAGAAAATGGATCAGATCTGTTTTTATTAAACATTCCATTCCATAGCTGTCTTATATAATTGTTTCCAGAGATAGCTACTTTTTTAGTATATAGTGAAATCTTAATACTACCTGTCCAACCAAAGGTGCTATAGATGTACATTCAAAAGTTGCCCAAATCAGATTAGTAGCATGTTATTTTCCAGTATTTAATACTTACAACAGGTAAGATGTACCTGTAGCAAACTCTACACTCCCTACAACTGCTGATATCATCTAGTTGGGTAGTGAAATATCTGCAAGCAAATAAACAAGGTCAGAGAGCACCAAGGACTCTGAAGTTCAGCCCTGAGCTGCGTTCACTTCTATTGGTAGAGAGAAGCTGGCAAAAATGGCAAAAAAACCCTAAACAAAACCCACAAAGGCTTACAAAGAGATGAATATGTCTTGGGCTTATGAAATTCCGTGAATGCAATAGAGAATTGCACAATGAAAGTCGTATTTGGAACCATCCAGGAAACAGTAATAATATTTTATACAGTATGAGAAACATTTAAAATCCCTCAGCGATCTGTGCTGAAATCTCTGTTGTTTTAGTTATTCATAAATGACTAGAGTTCAAGGAAGAACAATGAGACAGCCAAATTGTGGACCAATTATTAAGAATATTTAAATAAGTATTGAATATCTTGCTGGAAAACAATCCAGCTGGAAAACAACAGTTGCAATCATCCAGCTGAGAGAAAAAATGCACAAAAGAACAGTTAGAATGAGTAGAAAGGAGGTGGAACATTTATATGAGTAGCAAAAGCTAAGCAAAGACTTTCTTTTCTTTTTTTTAAGTTTTATTTCAGTTTTCCACATTTTTAAAAACATCTTTTTTTAGTGAACAGCATGATTCCAGGTTTTCATATCTCCATACAGACGTGGCTTTGTTTACATATTCATCTTTCACATTTAATTTCATATATACCTCTACTTTACATATTTGCTATTATTTTTCTCAAATACTTTCCTCAGGCTTCTTTTATAAATTTTCAATTCATTTCTTAACCTATTTCTTTTAACTTTAAATAATTCTCATATCTTCATATTCATTATACTTATACTTTTATCTGTCATGTTTACAGTTTCATCACATATTCTTATTTCATTATTTCAAAAATTCCACCTCAGTTCAAACATTTCAAAACAGAAATGTCCCCTACAATTATCGGTTACAGTGTGCCACCCCTATAGCTTATATATCATTTAATGAATTCCCTTTTAAATCCCAGTAATCATTTAATTTTTGATTATCTCCTTAAACATTTATAACAATCATCTCCTAACAGCTACATAATATATATACCTTTAAAATCAGATTCTACATGGTACTTTCCCCTTCAATTAGATCAAAAACATTTATGGTTTCAAAAAGAAAAATTAATCTATTCAATTCATCATAAAAACTGATATTAATCTCATTACAACAATTCTCATTATTCATTTCAACTATATTCTGTAAATTCATTAAACATAGTTAATAAACTTATCATAATTTCTCTTTTTACACATTCTTCCATTTTTTCTCTATTTATAATCTCATTACAAACAACCTTCATAGTTCATTTCAACTATATTCCATAACTTAATCAAACATAGTTAATAGGTTTATCATAATTTCTCTTTTATCACATTGATTCCATTTATCTCTATATTTAGTTTAACAAAAAAACTGGTATTCCAAAAGCAAAAAATATCAGTTCCAATCTTTCATTTTAATAATCTATATTTTCCTATTTTCTAGATAGTTTATTACTTCTGGTACATTTATACTACACCTTATCACTTTGCAGAATCCTCTTTCTTAATTCTTAGTTAACCATTATCTCTATGTCTTCTGAATAAACAATTTCTTTTCATTTTTATTTGATTTACATATTTCTTTATTTCCTGATTCTGTTTTTCATTACTTCTTTTCCCCTTCATTTTTCCCCTCCTTTTCTTACTCCAATTTTTATCCCCCTCCCTTTTTAAAGCTTCCTTCTGCAATTTCCTTTTCTGCTGTTTTCCTTACTTTGTTTGGTTTTCAAGCAAACTTTTTAATTACCTCCTCAAGTCTCCAATTTTTAATTCCCATTCTTTTCCCTCTTTTTCCCTCATTGCTCCAATTGCTCATTAAAAATGGCCTCCTCTTTAATCAACTCCTCCTCTTCTTCTGGCACTCCTTGTTGTTCTTCGTACTCTGAAATTGCCATTTCTAAAAATAGTAAAGCAAAGCCAAATGATTTGCCTCTTTTTTGTAGCTTTTCTTTCATGTTTCTTAGTTCCATTTTTAATTCCCAAAAAAGTTCTGCATCTTTAAACACTTCTATCCAGTGATTTAATTCAGCCAATGTCTAAAAACATTATTTCCAATGATTAGCTTTTATTAATTCCTCTTTAGATTTTCCAGTTTCATCAAGTAATCCAATATCCATAAGTTCATGTTTATGCCAAGATCACCAAACAATCCCAAAACAGTTTCTTCCTACTTCTTTCTTTGTTTCAAAGTTCAATGTTCCACTTTCACTTTCCAGGGGCTCTATTTTGTTGTAACAAGATTTCACTTATTTTGTATCTGATCCAACCTTTGAAAAATCCAGGTTATAGAGATTCACAAATAATTTTTGCCACTAGATGGCACTCTCTGTTATGTCCAGATTCCACCCTTTTTCTCTGCTTTTTCTCTCTATTTAGGACTTTTAAAATTCAAAGTTCCAATAAGTCCAAATATCAATTACTATATTTTGTTTTTTCCTTTGACACATTCAAGTTCAGCTTTAGATTTGCCTATTTAGTGTCAATATACTGTGTTTCCCCGAAAATAAGACACTGTCTTATAATTTTTTTGGCTCCCAAAAACACACTAGGTCTTATTTTCAGGGTAGGTCTTATATATTTATAGTGCCAAATAGTGGGTGTGAGTGTGTAGGGGGGGGTGTTTCATGGGTGCACGGTTGCTCCCTGAAAAGTCTTCCTGGAACTGGAGATTTACACTAGGTCTTATTTTCGGGGTAGGTCTTATATTAGGGCAGGTTTAGAAAATAGTGCTAGGTCTTACTTTTGGGGTAGGTCTTATTTTCGGGGAAACACGGTAATATATTTTCCAATTTAAACAAATATTTTTTTCAGGCTTCTCTTTCAGAATTCAAAGCCACTTTCAGCTGTCAACAGTTTTTTTCCCCTTCACTTTCTTTGTCCGCTGCTTTAATTAACTCTCTTAAAAATTCTTAAAATTTAATTCTGGGGTACCTTGTATTTAAATGTTGCACCTGATTAGCCCAGTTATTCAAGCTGTCCTCTTCTTCACCACTCCTGTACTATCTTATCTCGATTAACTCTTCCTCTTCGGGGTGGCCATCTTTGGAGGGGGGTGTTTGCCAAGCCAAGGAGGGGAGATGAGGCTCCCCTCAACCCAGATGGTGGTCTCCCCTTTCTTTACCACCCCTACAGCATGGTTCTGGCCCCAAATGCAGACGATCAGGGCCCTCTGATGGGAGAGCACAGATTGAAGCTGCGGATGATCGCAGTCTTTGGTCTGTCAATGAGGAGGATGTCACCGTAAGCAAAGACTTTCTGTTACAGAGCAGAATAGGACAGACATTTACAAATTATATGCATAGAGGATTTTTTAAAATGTACTTTTCTCAACATTTTGGACATCAGAGTCGTTACCTAAGTACATTTATTTTAGATAGATAGAGCAATAGAACCATATGCTTTGGGGATGACCAATTGAAATGGTTAAAAGGCATATTAATATAACTGTATCCTGTTAGAAAACAGCAAGTAACAGTTGTCATGCCCATAAACTCTGTGGACTTTTATCTGAAAAAGAATATTGAATATTAATATTAATAATATCAATATTATAAACAATACTATAATATTGAATATTAAACTATCCTTTCCAAGCTTGTGAACTATAAAGGTAGTCCTTGATAATCATTTAGGGACTGTTCAATGGCACAATGGCACTGAAAAAAAAAAGATTTATGACCATTTTTCACACTTATGGCCATTACAGCATCCCCATAGTCACACGACCAACATTCAGATGCTTAGCAACTGGTTCATATTTATGACGTTTGTAGTGTCCTGGGGTCATGTTATTAGCTTTTGCAACCTTCTGACAAGTAAAGTCAATGGGGAAGCCAGGTTTACTTAACAACCATGTTACTAACTTAACAACTGCAATGATTCACTTAACAGCAGTGGCAAGAAAAGCCGTAAAATGGGGGGAACTCACTTAACAAATGTTTCACTTAGCAATATAAATTTTGGGCTCAAATGTGGTCATAAGTTGAGGATTACCTGTAATTGTGTTGATACGTCAATTCCCAGAATTGTCCTTCTAGAATGTCAATCCCAAGACAATAGGAAAACACCAGTTTAGAAGGGTTGAACCAAATGCTCCTCCTTAATTAACTTCCCTTCCTGGAAAGATGAGATGATTCAGTCTAAATCTACAAAACCTTCTTTGCTAATTGTCAACTAATTAGCAAAGAGCTTGTGATTGAAAGATGGTGATTTGCTAGAGTTTACTTCTAAAAGAAGCTCTTGGGTTGAGCTGGCGAATTGATTTCTGTTCATTTGTAGAATATTTTCTTAGACTCTTATCATCAATCAACTGGTGACCTTTCATAATACTGGATAAAGGAAGCATTTAAGAAGCAGAATTAAACACAACCAGAAAAGGGCTCCTTGTATCTTTCAATCAAATCAAAAGGTTTTAAGATTTTTCTTAAAGGTCTTCAGTTTTTTCACAGCTGTGTTGTTCAAAGATGATTCTTCGCTGAGTAGCTAGCTCAGAAATATACTCTTTTCAGGTTACTTCACAGTTAAGGGCAACCAAATACATCCTAAGCTAGATCCTGTTGCTTGCTTAACAAACTGTAGACAAATCACAGCAATTTATGTCTTACAATGGGATTATCAGTACAACTGCTTATCCTTCAAAATAAGTACTGCAAATACATCCATCTAAAAGCACACCAGTGTTAGTTAACAAGACTGTAAGTAACAAGAGATGTATAGCACCTACTATAAAACTGTCCACATCCCTAATGCATTGCACTGGGAACTTTGAAACAACAATGTCCCTATTAGAAATAGAGGAAACATGGCATATTTAGGCACTCTGTGTTTCCTGAATAGGAATGCTAGAAAAGGGGTACCCGCTCACTTTTTTTTGTTCAGCCAGTCATAAATATTCTTTTTTTTTTCCAGAATAAAATCTATTACAGGATCCAATCTGGGTCAGTCCCTGGGATCAGAGGTTTTGTCTTCTGAGCTTTTGGACTTGTACTGGAGCCCATCCACAGAGAGGCTCCCTGAGTTTGGGCTCCAACATCAGTTTCTATAAAAATGGATACTTAATATAAATCTACTTATCTGTCACAATATTCTTGTGCTAAGTTTAAATCAGTAATCTTATCTTATATATGAATTAATAATATAATTAATTAAGTATTAAATTTGTAAATAACAAAGTGCAAAGGTTCTTAACTTCTTATAACACTCTATAATAATATACCAACCCTATAAGCTTTTCCCAGATTAAACTCTAAGTCTAACTATATCTGTATATAAGTATAATATTAAGTAATATAAAAGTTGTTTTAAATATATATGAAAAGAAGTACAAAATTAAACACAGTGGTATCGTGTAGTAGTAAACTCCTTCCGGTCTTTGGGTTGCTATTCTTCACTCGGGTTATCCAATTGTTCAAATGTCAATGGCAGAGAGAACAGAAAATGCAATGTCACAATGGTGGAACTTCCCTTGATCTTCCTTCCGATTGATTTAAACCAGTCCTTGCCTCGAAAAAGCGTTCTGTTTTCCTTTCTCTTTAAAGCAGCAGAGTTTAAGCAACAAAAGTTTCCAAATGGTAATTGATTTGAGTTAGTTTTGTAACTTTCCCTTTTCTGCGGTTTGCTAGTTACTACTTGCAGTGTTGCTCACTTTCTAAAGTAAGTGAAAGTTTGCTTCGTCTCTTTTCTTTATGCCCTGTCACACCAGCGACGTCTTTAACAGTTTTCAGATTCACAGAGCTCACTTTTCCCTTCTCCTTCCTTTCCCAGCGCGTTCCCTTCTGGTCTGATTTCTTTCCGTTAAATCTTCTGTCACAGTGGCTGCCTCTGCTGGGACTCTATCGCTTCCAGCTGTCCAGTAGCTCTCTCAGCTGCCACCCGCCGTTTTCCGATCTCTTCCAACCTCAGCCTCACTTTCTCCAGTTGGATGAGATCTCTTTCGCCGGTATTCTCAGTCTTTTCAGGGACTTTCACTTTCTATTTAACTTTCTTGATCTCTAGTGAGATTAGTCTTCTGCTTTGTATTTTTTCTGTGGGATAGTCACTAAGATTGTGCGCTTTCTTCGCTTTCCCAATCCTTTAAACAGTCCCACACAGAGTCTTTTCCAGTCTTTCTAACTTCTCACCAAGCTTCTTACTTTCTTTCGATCAGCAACTCTCACTTTCAGCTTCCGCTAATGGCGCGCCTCGTCTTGGGCCAGCTCTGACAGCTGGCTTCTTCCACTCTGAACGGAACTCTTCTTCGCTGTTTGGGATCGCACTTCCCAAACCAGCTCCAAGTTTTCTTCCTCACAAGGGTGTTCGATTTAGACTCACCCTGCCACGAACGGCTGTTCTAGAGTAGAAAAACCCGAGGTGGGAGACGGAGAAGTATTTCTCCCTACCTCGCCACACCGAGGCGTCACCGGAAGTCCCTGGGAATGGAAGGATTTATACTCCTTGCTGACAGCTGGTCATTTGCATTCTTTTAGCAGGTTGTTAAGGTCACCTGGAGGTTTGTCTGTGTCATCAGGGTCACCTGAGTGGTGCAAATTGGTGTGGAGCCTTCTTGGAACTGTTGAAAGGACTGTGTTGCAGACTGGAGATAGATTATATCACATCCCTCCCACTCTGTTGAGAGGCCTGTTCAGTTTTGACATAGATGGCCTCTTTAATCCCTCTGTCAAACCAGTGATCCTTGTTATGTATATGTACATAACGTAGTTGGGTTGACAGTATATAAAGCACAAATATATATGTCTGTAGCTTTAAGGAAAAATACTGTAATGTATTATGCTGTGTTCTGGTTGGTTGAGTATGCTGCAAGTTGCCATAAGAGGGAGCTATAGATCATGGTTTAACTCTCTCTCCCACTGAAGATCTCTCTCGATGCTGATATTGATTTTCTCTCTGACTGAATACGGACTGATACTGACTAACTCTGTTTACTTTGATATTCTGTTGATATCGAAGATTATCTGTTGTATTATGGTTTGATGTTTGTCTGCTGTAAAAGACGTGAAAAGGGTAAGAAGACTTTATAACTGGATACTGCTGGACTGTTAAAACGTGTATGACCTGGACTGTTTATTTGGACTGTGCTATTTCTTCGAGTAAACATTAGCACAATTTGGTGTGTCTCTGTGTGGCTGTGTATTTATTCATAACTGTTCTCACAACACTTCAATGTGCATCTCCTTGCTACACAAGGGTTACTCTGCATATATCCTAACAATCCTCTCTGTCCAAAATTTGGACTTTGTTGTCTTCAAAAGAGTTACTTGTATCTTTTAAATTGGGGAAAAAATAAGAGCTCCTCTAGTATGTGAAGACCCATTCTTCCTCTCCAACAACCCAATTCATTTGTTTGAACTGCAGTCCATCTCTACTCTACTTAATATCAAGTTCCAGGCCAAGGCTACTTTAAAGAGATGTTCAACCAGTGGTGGGATTCAAATTTTTTTACTACCGGTTCTGTGGGCGTGGCTTGGTGGGCATGGTGTGGCTTGATGGGTGTGGCTTGGTGAGCATGGCAGAAGGATACTGTAAAATCTCCATTCCCATCCCACTCCAGGGGAAGGATATTGTAAAATCCCCATTCCCTCCCCACCCCACTAACCTGCTTTCCTGCTCCATTCTCCTGTGCAGGGCAACAAAAGAAAACCCAGATGATCAGCTAGGACTAGGGAGGCAGAGAATAGATGGGGCAGACCCAGTCAGAGATGGTATTCTGAACTACTCAAAATTTCCACTACCGATTCTCCAGAACTGGTCAGAACCTGCTGAATACCACCTCTGTGTTCAATGTCTACCTATTGCCATGAAAATCACACATTGTGGTCTTGAAATGTTTCTGTAATGTCCAAGTGATAAACAGAAAACGAGAGGCAGGAATTATCCACTTCCTCCTGGAAGATTCATATCATCACAGAAGTGCTATCTGTGGAAGCCCTTCCTTGTATGACAAAGTTGCCTGTCCCCTAACAGAATCCAATAATCATCCAGTGGGCTTTCAGATCATTATAGAATCATATCATCTTGATGCTCCACCAATTTACCAGTGCTCCCTCTATGACAGTGGTCACCAACTGGTGGGCTGCAGCCCACTGGTGGGCCATGAGAAAATTTTGGTGGGCTGTAGCATGCTGAAGACCAGATGGCTGGCAGGGAGGTAGGGCAATCCTGCAGTCTCCCTAGCAAACCCGTGTCGTGGCTTCTGCCTCCTGCCTCAGCCCATTGATGAGGTTGAGCAGCAGCGGGAAGAGTG
Source organism: Naja naja (assembly GCA_009733165.1). Classification (NCBI taxonomy): domain Eukaryota; kingdom Metazoa; phylum Chordata; class Lepidosauria; order Squamata; family Elapidae; genus Naja; species Naja naja. Next base: position 19,230,343 of record CM019154.1, on the reverse strand, counting down.
TAAACCTCCTGAGCCACAGGAAGTGGCTGCCAGTGATGCCTTCAGGTGAAGATGTTGCATGGGGGAGGCTCAACCCCATCTTCCTCCTCACCAGAAGCATTCACACGCCCAGCAGGAAGGAGGAGGCTTGTTGGGTGCCAGAGGGGCGGTGAGCACTTTGCTGTGAGCACTTCTGGCAAAGAGGAAGAGAAGCTCTGGAGGGAAGGGGATTGAGCCTCCTCCTTGCAAGGAGGAAGAGAAGCTCCAGAGGGGAAGGGGTTGAGCCTTCCCCTCACAACATCTTTACCTGAAGGCATCGCTGGCAGCTGCTCGACCTCGATACGTGAAGGCAGGAAGTAACACCAGTTCTGAGGTTCCTTTCCCCTCATCCCCACCCCGTCACATGCCAGTGTACACCCAGGAAGGGCTCCGATGCTGCAATCTCAAATGTGTATGAGTCTGTCTGCCCCCTGTATCACCCCTGTTGCCCCACCTCCCCGCCAGTCATCTGGTCTTCAGCATGTGGCTCTTCGGCCTCCAGACATCAGATTCTCACCATGCAGCACCAGTTCAGAGGTTCCTTTCCCCCCAATCCCTACCCTGGGGGACAGAGGGGGGAAGAGAAAGAGAGAAAGAAGGAGAAAGAGGGGGGAAGAGAGAGAGAGAAAGAGAAAGGGAGAAAGAGAGAGATGGGAGAGTGAGGGAAAGAGAGAGAGAGAAAGAGGGAGAAAGGGAGAAGGGGGAGGGAGAGAGAGAGATGAGAGAGAGAAAGAGAAAGGGAGAAAGGGAGAGAGAGGCAAAAAGAGAGGGGGCGAGAAAGGGAGAAAGATAGAGGGGGGAGGGAAAGAGAGAGAGATGAGAAAGAGAGAGAGAGATGAGAAAGAGAGATGAGAGATCCCGGTGTTTTGTTTTCTGTGGGAAATGGGTCCAAATGACTCTTTGGGTATTTAAGTTTGCAGAATCAGGCAGCCAAGCTAAGTGCCTGAAGGACTCCATCCTGTCAATGGGAGTCCAGGCACGTCAGCAAGCAGCATGCTGGATTCCTATTAGTGGTTCACGCGATTTAAAATTATGAGTTTGGTGGTCCCTGAGGTCCAAAAGGTTGGCGACCCCTGCTCTATGACAATACAGCAATTTCTCCTGCACCTTCATTCCTGCACCACTCCTGCAAGCAGCCTATAGCTGAAGATAACTGGCTCTGACAATTTTATTCTTGCAAGGAAGGGTGAGAACCCCGGCAAGAGAAGCAGGAGAAGGACCCAATTTCTTATTTCCCCTATTTCTTTTACAATAGATACCAGGAAAAGCAGAGGAAGGGAACTTGAGTTTTCTGCTGGATCAAGGAGTGACTCACTCCTGTTTAACTTGGCTATGAGGAAGAGCCTTACAGTAAATGGCTGCTCTGAAAGCTTGAGAAGGGAACAAGGAGAAATAAATGATTCCTGTTAGTGATGCTTTAAGAAACAGAAGTGAAGATGGATAGATGTGATTCTGCCATTGTGACCTATAGCATAATGTTTTCAGGCATCTTTGCCTGACAACATTATGCTATATTATCTGTGACAAGTGCAAATGTATAGCATTGATGGAAGAAAAAGGAATGAAAAAGCAAATGGCTACATTTCAGCTTGTAAAAGAAGATGATTTATTAGAGCAAATAAAGGCAGCACTATTCCTATATAGAGAATCATAAAAAGGGTCTTTACAACAACTTCAGCTCTTATTTTTCTGGTTAAAATTGTTTTTTTCTAGAGAAACGGGAGATGTGAAAACAAATGCAGTTCCACAATTTATATTACTCATTTCTGAACTAAAATCTTTATTCATACATTCACACCCATACATGTCTCCCCACCCAATTCAAAGTCAAAGCGAGAAGAACTGAAATTGTGCATGGTATCTTATTCTGGTGATATATATGAAGGATTACAATTCTTATCCACCTTTACAAGTTCGGACAAGAATTGGCCAGTCCAATCTTGGTTCTTAAGTGCTATCACTGATTCACTTCACATGGAACCATCTCTGGCTTTGTGAACTGCTTCATGTTTTGAGATTTATCTGGTGCTTTGAGAACCATCCTTCTTGAGTCTTTTTAGAAGTCTCTTCATTCTATCATTATTCCATTTGCTTTATAAGTAGAAATTAATTGGAACAAAACCTTGTGCCTGAATTGCCTGCTTTGCATGAGTGCCATGTACTACATCTTACATCCATGCCTCTTCACACCAATAGGTGACATGAAGTTTATGAGATATATTTGAACTATATAACCATATAACCATTCTATAATATAGATAATATGATGGCAGCTGTTCAAAAGAAGAGGTCAGAGGAGGTAGTTCTCCATCAGAAAGACTCAGAGAAACACATTCTGTGGATGAAAGAAACAACGGTAGATGGAGTTTTTGAATTAAACTCAGTGGGATTGAAGATTGAAACACAGAAATAAGAACTTTGATCAGGACTTGTATACTTCAAGAATAAATGAGAGAATGAGAGCATAACTAACCTGGGGCCTATTAAATCACTTAGTGGGGAGGGAAATCAGAATAAAATATTGTCTTATAAAATTCATGGCCACTGTCTATAAAGTGATGGAAAATAAAAGGAATTTTTTTATCATAGGAAAGCAATTTGGTTTATTTGTCACTCCCAGGTTCTTCCTTTCTTCCTTTCTTGAAAATAAGTATGCTTGCCCTCCTCTTCTTAGCTGGTTCTTCACCCATTCTCCAGGATTTCTCGGACTGAGAAACAGAGTGAGCTTCAAAAAAAACCATCATCATATTTCCTCTGTACACACAGTCTATCTGACATGGAGATCTGCATTTATTCTGGATCAGTCAGAATTTACTGATTATATTTCTACAACTTGAAGTGGCATTTTGCTCCTTCAAACAGTTTTTGCACATCTGCTGGGAAGAGTATGTATGTTCTTCCTAGAGAAAACTGAGTCAAAATAAGAGTTATTTTGGCTTTGTTTGCTTCCTTGCCCCATTTTGGTATCTTCGATAAGCAGCTTGTATGAAAGAAACCAGGTAAGATAGCTAGATAACAATAATAAAATTCAGAATTCTGCTGATTGATTAGAGAAGCAATTTGAAAGTAACAGAATGCATGTAATATGGATAAATGCAGTTCTTTGCATAGGGAAAAGTCAAATGCTTATATGTAAGTAGTAGGCAGGGATGTGATGCTACCGGTTCTGGCCGGCTCTATAGAACTGGAAGCTCTGAAGAGCAGCAGACAGAGAACCAGTTCTGCTGCTGTTTGGCCCACCCGCCCGCCCGGGCTGTTACCTGAACTTTATTTCCTGCTTTTTCAACCTCAGCTGCTTTGCGCAGCACAGCTGAGGTTGAAAAAGCAGTTTAAAAAGTGCTTTTTCAAATGCTGCGCACCCCCGCGTAGCGCTTATCAGCTGTCCAGGTGGCACAGCTTTAGGTGTATTACATGCGGCGCAACACGCGTCTGGTGCATGTGTACACGAAGCATGCAGGCGTGCGCAAAACATAATCACTGAACCGGTAGTAACACCAGTTGAATCCCACCCCTGGTAGTAGGGGATACTTGGCTTAGCAATAGTACACATGAAAAATGCTGGATTTCAACACATAAGCTGAGTCAACAAAATGGCATGACAGCTAAAAACACAGGTGTGATTTTAAGCTGAATCAGCAGAATTAAAGCTTCCACATTCCACTGAGAGGTAGTTTGGCACAGGGCTAAACTGTTGGACTAGAACTGAAGAAACCCAGCTTTGAAACATTTATCCAAAAATCATCGGATGACTTTGACCAAGTTAACTTGCTCTCAGCCCAATGTCACAATGAGGTTGTTGTAGGGATGGATGAAAAGTGTAAATACAAGAGTGCTGAGCAGGGGTGGGATTCAAAAATTTTAACAACTGGTTCTGTGGGTGTGGCTTAGGTGGTAGGCGTGGCTTGGTGGTCATGTTATTGGCTGGGTGTGGCCAATTCAATATCACTCACATCGAGGCACGCATCTCCTCGCCTGGCCTCTCATGACTGGTCATGTGCCTTTTTTCAGTGCCATTGTAACTTTAAATGGTCACTTCACACAAGCAAAGTACCAGCAAAGGAGGGGGGGAAACTCCAGAGATGTTCCTGAGACAGAAAGTCTAGTCCTGCCAAGAATGTAATAAGGGTTAACAGAGAGGCAGTTTCTGTAAGCAACACCAGAATGTTTCCTTCCTGCCTTCCTTACAGGATTAGGCCAGTAATTTCTTCTAACAACCAGTTCTCCGAACTGCTTAGAATGTTAACATCTGGTTCTAGCGAATAGGTGCGAACTGGTAGAATCCCACCCCTGGTGCTGAGCCGTTGCATTCTCCCACAAAGTATGAAATGATATCTTTGCCATTGGCACTAAAGTGATCTCCTACTTTCAACACCTTCCTGGATCACCGCTTCATCTCTGAGAATTGAAAGGGCTTGGAAAAGTGAATTTGCAATTAATTTTTGGATATAATTTCTTTTCTAACCTTTCATAGCTTCTTTATTTATTTATTTAGGGCTGGGGGATAATTGCAGAGTCTTTAGTGAGCTTTGAATTCAAATTATGCTTCCTTACCCATCAGACAAAGACAAGTTCAGAATACCAGCAAGATATGACAGCAAGCTAGGAAGCCATATAGGTAATCCTCAACTTACAACCATTCATTTAGCAACTGTTTGAAGTTGTGACAGCCTTGAAAAAATGAGACATATCACCCGATCCTTACACTTACAATCTTTACAGCATCCCCATGGTTACGTGATTGTGATCCGGGCACTTGACAACCAGCTCACATTTAAGAAGGTTGCAGTGTCCTGGGAGTCATGTGATCACCATTTGTGACCCTCCTAGCCGGCTTCCAAGAAGCAAACTCAATGGAGGAAGTTGGCTGGGAATGTTCAAGTCACAATCACATGATGTCTTGCTTAATCATTTCAGTGATTCACTTAACCACCATGAGGAAAATGGTTGTAAAATCGGGTGTGGTCATGTGATGCCTTGCTTAACAACCACATTGCTTAACAATGAATTTTCTGGTCCCGATTGTGGTTTTACATAGAGGACTATCAGTATTAAGCAATTTTTCAATATGAGTAAAATTTGGAAGAAAGGGGTTGAAACATTGCTGCTGTTCTTTTACTTGTCAGTTCCTATCTCTTTGATCTGTGCATGTGACGCTCAGCTTTATTGTACCTTAAATTCATGTAGCATTTTTAAAATGAGAATTTATTAATATCTTCCAAACATTTTCCTCTTTTTTCCTGTGATATTATTCTAGGTTTTCATCACCCAGTTGTGCAATCCTGATTCCAGATTTACCTGTTTGTTTCTATAAACCAAGCAACAATGCATGTGTCTTTAATTCTACCCTTTCATTTATGATAGGCCCAAATATAGTTTTCTGCTTCCCAGAAATACTACCCCCACCCTACTACCATAGCCAGCTTTGTTTTACTCCTTTATTCTCTTTAAGAATCTATATTTTGGAGGTAGTAGGGCAACAGAGAGTGCTTTGTTACTTTATTTGCTTTGCATGGATAACACTTCCCAGTTATGTACACTTCCTAATTCAAACAAGAGCCAAAGTTCCTGTTGATAATATTTTTGCTGGCCTTTCACTGGACCATAGAGATAAGCAAAGACTTCAAGGAAGGGGATTATGCAATTAAATACAGAACATTCATACATTTAGAGAAAGGTCTTTTTACTAGGAAGGAAATGAATGCAGCAAGATTCAGGCAAGATCTAAAGCAAAACGTGTGCAAAAAAACCACATTGAAACAAATCCCAGAACTCCCCGTCCACCCCAGAATGAGGGAACCAGAGTTAAATCATCGGCCAAGAAGATGTTTTGGAGAAGTCTCTGATTCAGGTGCATCTCTCCCACTTTGTGCATTCCAACACCAATTTGATTGGCCTTGGAAATGCCAAATAATCCAAGCCATCCTCTCTGAGTCCAAACCTCCTCATTGCTTCACAGAAATTCCGTTTCTACTTCCTGCACGCTTCCCCTCCCAAATACCCAGTGCTCCCCCCCCCGTTTCCATGGCAGCTGGCAGCAAGCTTGAAAGAAAGTAAAGATGCAGACTGACACCTAGATTACCACTGAAATTAATACTTTCCATGTAACAGAAATTCTCATGATCAAAATTTTAATTTAAAAACTTAACATATATATTATTTTTGCTTGGGTCTTATCTCATTTTTCTCTGTTCTGAGGCCATTGTAGGGGATGAAATTACCACAGAGTCAAGTTCCAGAGTTCTGCCCCCTGGAGGTATCGCCTAGTTCCCATTTTCACCAGCAGTCCATATCACTGTATGCCTCATCAAAGCCCTGTTAGTATTTTCCTTTTGCATTTTTGGTTATCATAGTAGTATCATGAGCATAGCACAGGATATTGAAACTTCCGCCTCCAATTTTATGAGCCTCCAATTTTATGGTGAAATCTAACACCACCAAGTCATAGTTTACTAATTATTTGTAGTCAGTGTACTGATATTTGAATCCTTATGGCATTTCATAACTTGTGCTTAAATTACAAGCACTTTCACAATATTTCCAGTCAAAAGGAGCCTTGGTGGTGCAGGCTGTTAAATGCCTAGCACTTAAGTTCCAGCTGCCTGCAATTAGTGCAGGCTCGAATCCCACCAGGCTCAAGGTTGACTCAGCCTTCCATCCTCCCGGGGTAGGTAAATTGAGGACCCAAGATTGTTGGGGGCAATAAGCTGACTTTGTAAAAATGTCATTTGGTAATAAGCAGGCATATACAATGGAATGAAGGCTATTGCTGAGTGCATTGGGTTGTATCCCAAAAATTGTAAGCCGCCCTGAGTCTTTGGAGAAGGGCGGCATATAAATGTAATTTTTTAAAAAAAACTTCATTATTTCTTGAAAACTTTTGTGTAAACAATTTGTGGAAGACCTAATGATTCTGCAGAATATACTGTATACCAGAAGCAGAATGCACTTTTCTACATTTCTAAAACATTTAACTGATCCAAGTAAATATATTAACTAATATCGAAAAATATCAAGACATTTGCCACAGAAACTCAGGACTTGAAAATAAGAAAACAAAACTGAAAATGGAGATTTTCTTATTGTTATTTGAGTTGTTCAAACAATAATAAATGCATTTACAGTATATATGTACTCATGATTAAGTGTTCTGGTATTTGAATCCTTATGGTATTTCACATTTCAGTATGAAACTTAGCAACCACATATTTTCTCTTGAATTATCAAAACATGTAAATTTTATTTTTTTAACAATTCTTGTTATAAATTTGCAATCAGCAATTAATTATTTTTTCAATTGTTCTATATTTAAAATAATAATAAAGAAATTGAATTCATATTTATTTTATTTCAACCAAAAAAGCTTTAATAATTGTTCTGGGCTCACATGGCATTTCAAATATAACTGTTTGCTATAAAGCTTTTCAAGCAAACTAGCATGTATCCCGATGGCAAAAACTGATCTCATCCAGTCCTTTATACATTGCACCGCCAGAATTCAACACTATTAGCAGAGGTCTCCAAACTTGGCAACTTTAAGACTTGTGGACTCCCAGAATTCTGCAGTCAGCATAGCTATTAGCATGCTATTTTGCATTTCCTGGTAGAAGAATAAAAAGGAATCCCCAAAGCCAACCTTTCCAAAGGGTGAAACATTTTCACGCCCTACCATTTTGTCAATGTACGCAACTCTTGTGGACCAAGAACAGCATGTGTTTCTAAGTCAGAACTCTTATGTGATACACTTTAGTGCATTTACACCAACTTTTATGGCTTGGTGATCCAGTGGGAAGGGAAGGAGAACTGGCCCGTACAAGAAGTGGGCCAGTGTGTGTGTGGGTGCGTGCCCCCACATCAGTAGTGGGATTCAAATTGTTTTACTACCGGTTCTGTGGGCGTGGCTTGGTGGGCGTGGCAGGGGAAGGATACTGTAAAATCTCCAGTCAGAGGTGGTATTTGCTGGTTCTCCGAACTACTCAAAATTTCCACTACCGGTTCTCCAGAACTGGTCAGGACCTGCTGAATACCACTTCTGGCGCACATAGCCTGGTGCTTCCGTGGCCCATTTCTAAACTAGTAACAGCATGGTATTGGGCCATGGCCCAAGGGTTGGGCATCCCTGCTGTAAAATACCAGGCTATATACCAGTTATTTGCAAATTGGAAAGAGAAAGTTACATGTATGGATCATCTTTTAATATAAAGGATGTTTGTGAAGGAGAAAAATACAAGTGGGGTGGGAAAGGATGAGAGTGACTTATCGCTCAGAATTCAGTCAGAACAATTGTTAACTGCAATTCCAAAGAGGGTTGTGATGCAAGTTCGCCATCAAGTGGCCAACTTGCTAACCTGCAAAGGAAATAATGGCACAGGCAACCCTTTTGCTACAATCTACTATCTTTGCACCCCTCAGGAATCAGTATTTACAGGTGAAACTTGAAAAATTAGAATATCATGTAAAAGTTCATTTATTTCAATAATACAACTTAAAAGGTGAAACTAATATATGAGATAGACTCATTGCATGCAAAGCAAGATAGTTCAAGCCATGATTTGCCATAATTGTGATGATTATGGCTTACAGCTCATGAAAACCCCAAATCCACAATCTCAGAAAATTAGAATATTGTGAAAAGGTGCAATATTCAAGGCTCAAAGTGTCCCACTCTAATCAGCTAATTAAGCCATAACACCTGCAAAGGGTTCCTGAGCCTTTAAATGGTCTCTCAGTCTGGTTCAGTAGGAATCACAACCATGGGAAAGACTGCTGACCTGACAGTTGTGCAGAAAACTATCATTGACACCCTCCATAAGGAGGGAAAGCCTCAAAAGGTAATTGCAAAAGAAGTTGGATGTTCCCAAAGTGCTGTATCAAAGCACATTAATAGAAAGTTATGTGGAAGGGAAAAGTGTGGAAGAAAAAGGTGCACAAGCAGCAGGGATGACCGCAGCCTGGAGAGGATTGTCAGGAAAAGGCCATTCAAAAGTGTTGGTGACTTTCATAAGGAGTGGACTGAGGCTGGAGTCAGTGCATCAAGAGCCACCACACACAGACGGATCCTGGACATGGGCTTCAAATGTCGTCAGAAGCGTCTTACCTGGGCTAAAGAAAAACAGACCTGGTCTGTTGCTCAGTGGTCCAAAGGCAATATTGGATGCAGCATTTCTCTGTTCCAACAGAAAAGTTTGAAGGATTTCTATTTTCTTTTTCTTTTCTTTTTTATACCTTACTTTTCCTTATATGGCTTCCCATTAAAGGATTTTTTTCTCCTTTCCTACGTTCCTTCCTGACAAATGCAACAGTTGCATGTACTGAAAAACATGACACCATAGAATGGGGACTAACCATTTATACTATACTATTGAATGGAGTAGAGGGTGAAACTAACCTCAGGAAAATACAGTGACTGGATTGTTGCTCCTCTAATAGGCAATTGACTAGCTTGTGTCAATTGAATCCTCTGAAGCCTTGTATTTGGGGTCAAAAGAAATTAAAATGCTTTGAAAATGATGCAGATCAGGGGTGTAAAAACGCGTGTCATCACGGCAGCATCACATGACGTATTGCGACTTCTTTCTCCTTCACTAAACCGGGCGGCGTATCCAGCGCATGATGCATCCAGGCCATGGGCCGCAAATTTGACAGCCCTGATGTAAATGGTAACACTGATTTCCAGGGTCTCAAATGGAAATCTTACACCTTCCTTCTGTCTGTGAGTTCTTGGCTGAAACTGCTAGAGGATGGCACCAGAGCAATACAGTAAAGCCCTAAAAATCTGGGTGCTTGAATGTCTGCACAGAGTCACCCAGACGCTAACCAAGGCCAGTAGTTGATAACAGCAGCAGCAACAATAGCAGCAACAGTAGCAGCAAAGAGGTTCAGACTGAGTTTGGGGCTGATATAAACTTACTGAGTAATGGGGCTGATATTGGTCGCACCATGCCTTTTTTACTATTATTTTAAGTAATATCAAAGATGCCCATTTTGTGTGCCTGTTCATTCTACAACAAGCTTGTGCTTGCAATGTCTCTAGCAATGATTTCCCAACCAAGTACCAGCCCTCAAGGCTATCGAGCCCAGGCCATAGAATTACTTTTGACTTCTCAGGGCTACCAGAAGGGTGAAGACAATAAATGCCCTGCCTCACCTGTAATACTACATTGTTGTTCCAGCTAACAATTTTAAAAAATTTTTTTTAATGTTGTGTAGCTTTCCATTATTTATTTAATGTATGGGTTTCCAGTGAAGCCTTCGTAATAATATAGACCATTCTGTTTTATTATCCTGGGGTATATTTTGCCAAGGGGAAAGTGATGCAGCAAACCCACATGGCTTGTAAAAAACAATTAGAAGGACTCTGCCAGTATCTTTTCTAACATGTTTTATTAAAAAGTCAGGTCTTATGTTTTGGCAGTTAAGTTCCTGTTGACTATGCTGCATACCTGAAAGAAATGTACAAACCCGTAACAACTGTTGTTGAAGCACCCCCAGTACACTAAGTATAACTGGAATATCTGTGGAGATCTAAAGGTAGCAGTTCTGGAATGCAGCTTAGATACATCATGTTGTTACATCAGCTTAGATACATCTGTTGTTACATGTGCAAATGGGACAGCCATGCAAGAAAGTTGCCATACACTAAAAAGAAATGGTCATTTTCAAAGAATTTGGTTCCAGGACAGAAAAACATGGAACATGAACCACTTATTCATCTAACAAAGAATTTTTGCCTCCCCTTCACATCAAACTGGGACTGATAAAAAATTGTGTGTGAGCGATGAAAATGGAAAGTGAAGTTTTTTGTTATCTGAAGCAGATGTTTCCAACAATAACTGATTAAAGAAAGCATTTTTGTTGGTCCACAGATCAGATACACCATCAATGACAAGTGGTTCAAAGATCAGTTAGTGGACTCAGAGAAAATAAGCTGACTTTGTAAAACTGCAGCTTAGTAATAAGCAGGCATATACAATGGAATGAAGGCTATTGCTGAGCGCATTGGGTTGTATCCCAAAAATTGTAAGCCGCCCTGAGTCTTCGGAGAAGGGCAGCATATAAATGTAATTTTAAAAAAATTGCTTGGAAAGCATTCAAGGAAGTCATTGAAAATTTTCTTGGTAATTACATTCAGCTGGTATACAAACTTTGTAGCAGGAGTGTCAAAGTCGTGGCGTCATGTCATCGTCATGTGATGTGATGTATCATGACTCTTTACCCCTTTGTTAAACTGGGAGTGGGCATGGCCAGAGGGCCACGAGTTTGACACTCCTGTCTTATAGCATACCAGACCATGATATCAACATGTCACTGAAAATTTGTTTTCTGTATTCACACTTGGACTTCTTTCCTGAAAATCTAGGTGCAGTCAGTCACAAACATGATGAAAAGCTTTATCAGGACATTGCCACAATGGAAAAACAGTATTAGGTCAACTGGAATCCATCAATGCACACTGCAGTGAGATACATCAGACAGAGTACAAATGAAAATCAGCAACAAAACACTTATCCTTTTGAACTCATGTTGCATGTCAAAAACATTATAAGATTAAATACATTATAGTCATTAAAAATTAATTTCATATTTCTCAAGATTCGCACATGATATAGTCATTCTGAAATTATATTTGTGTTTAGTTTGAAGCATCATAATCACCAGAAGTTTTTTAGGAAGCAAAGCTTTAAAAAAAAAACTTGTCCAGTACTCACACAAAACTATTCATACAAAAAGTGGTATATATGAGTTGGAGTTCCAGGCAGCTTCTTCTGAGTGTTTTATAATTATGATTGAATCTTATCAGAGACAGAACCTAACCCAAGGCCATTATCAAAATTGTTTGAAGATTCCAGTCTAGATTATTTGATTTGCCCATTAATATTAACTGGCCAAACACTATCAAATATTTTGGCTTGGCAGGGGGGAAAGGTGCTCTTTTTCTGTTCATTTGCTTTAAAACAAAAGTGATGAAAATATTTCTTGTATAATGCAACACTGCCTGCAATCACCATGGAAAAACAAATAAACAAATGTTTGCTTTGATTACTATATAGCAATATGTTGATTTTAAACATAGGAGGAAAGAAAGAACACCTGTGGAAGACCCCCTACCCCCACCAAAATTGCAAAGATACAGAGAATGAATGAAAAGAGAATTTGGAAAAGCAGGGCAGTGTAGGAGGAATTCTGGAGACTGACAGCAAAACCAAATGCAAGTTAAGAAGGAAGAGAAAATGAACGTGAATATTTATTTATTAGCTGTTATCAATTCCCAAAGCAATTCACAGGAGCATTTGTAACATGATTTGCCAATAGATTATCATTGCAGGAATGTGGCTTAGCTGGTTAAATGTGTTTACTCAGAAATAAGCTTAATATTTAAAGGGGTATCTCTTTGAGTACGCACATTCAGGGGTGGGATTCTACCAGTTCGCACCTATTCACTAGAACTGGTTGTTAACATTCTAAGCAGTTTGGAGAACCAGTTGTTAGAAGAAATTACTGGCCTAATCCTGTAAGGAAGGCAGGAAGGAAACATTCTGGTGTTGCTTACAGAAACTGCCTCTCCAGTAACCCTTATTACATTCTTGGCAGGACTAGACTTCCTGTCTCAGGAACGTCTCTGGAATTTTTTCCCCCTCCTTTGCTGGTACTTTGCTTGTGTGGAGTGATCATTCAAAGTTACAATGGCACTGAAAAAAGTGTCTTATGACCATTTTTCACACTTACGACTGTTGCAGCATCCCCACAGTCATGAGAGGCCAGGCGAGGAGATGCGTGCCTCGATGTGAGTGATATTCAGTTGGCCACGCCCAGCCAATAACATGACCACCAAGCCACATCCACCCGGTCACATGACCACCAAGCCACGCCCACCAACTAAGCCATGCCCACAGAAGCGGTTGTTAACAAATTTGAATCCTACCCCTGTGCACATTTACAAGGTTTTTTTTACTGAATCAAAAGCAATCTCAGTGCAGCTAAGCCAGTTTATAAGATGTTTATTTGTAGATGGTAGTGCCTTGATAAAACAAACCTTTGGACTTAATGCCTGAGAGTGATCTGACCCTTTTTCCTGCAGCCTTTAAAGGAAATGCACCTTTTAAACTAGGGGCCGGCATCTTTTCTGTAGCCAGAAGCTGCATATCTCATACGAGGTATGGCTGATGAGCCAGCAAGATTACTGGAGTGGCCAGATTGACTTTCTAGTTGTTTCTTGAATACAAATAAGAATATATCTTCAAAAATTGCACCATTGTTAGAGTTACAACAGGAAAGTGTCACAATGTATATGCCATCCCTTGATGTCTTCAGATCAGGGCTGGCATCCAATAAGTTCAAGACAGCCATCTCACACGCACGGTTTAGTTTCGATACCTGCATGAAACAGGGGCCCTGGCCTCAGTGCCGTAGGGATTTCCTATGAGGACAGTGATTTTATGGCACTCAAGAACAAGGCATGTCAGACTAGTTTTGTATCCTTCCTTTTTCTCTCTCTCTTTTTCTTTTTACAAATACTAAGCTAGTGGATTAGAGGAATGCTATGGCCACTGATGTAATATTTTAATTTCAGCAAAGCTTTCAGCAAGATCACCCAGATATTTTTCTTGGCAAGCTATAAAATTCAGGTCAGGCAAAGTTGCTCCATGGATGATAATCTTTAATAATGTGTTTTAAAAATATGCTAATGGACTTCTAATGAACTCTCTGTACATCATAAGTGCATAAAGCACATCTGTTTGGTAAACTATACCACATGAAAAGGAATTAACAAAAGGACGAGGTACAAACACATAATATTTATATATTTATTACATGTGTACCTATATTCAAGGTAATATAAGAACTATATAAATAAATATTACATAAGGCAGACAAAAGTGTATAAGCAACCCTCCCGGACTGCTTTCCCACAAAATACAGAATACCATACAGTTGTGTTTTCCCATTGATTTCAGTGGGGAAATGTAAACACCTGTCTGACTCTCCTCAAGTAACATAAGAGATTTTGGTGTCACTGACTTAAGCCAAAGATTTTTTTTCTTTTGTTTCTCTCTAAAATCAATCCCTTTTAAGGTTCTTATTATTTTATTTATTTATTTATTTATTTATTTATTTATTTATTTATTTATTCGACTTGTATGCCGCCCTATTCCCTATTTGCTGTTCTTCTTAGAGTATCTGGTGTACATTTTAACAGATATTGGCAAAGGTTATATATAATAAGGCTTATTCTCAAGAATCACATACTGCAGGGTCCATTTCTCCCATTGCAAACATTTCAGAAGTTCTTGCCACTTAGGTTTACCTACCTCACTGTTACAAGCTTCCCCCGTCTAGTACTTCCCAGATGTGTCATCTCCCTTCATCCCGGGCACTATAGGCTAAGAATGGTGGTGCAAATGAATAGTTCCCATTATTATACACTGTGGCAAGCTATAAATCAGACTTAAATTGAAAACTATCCCCTTCTTATGACTGCCTCACCAGACCCCTTTTGTAGAAACAGAAGGTCATTAAATTGTATTTTAAACATCATGATGATCATCCTAATTTCAGTGCTTCAGAGAGCAAAATAAATAAGTAAATAGAGTGAATTCAGAGACTAGTAATGGTCAGCAAGGTCTCCACGTCTATGTTCAGCAGCCCTATGACTGGGATAAATCTCTCTGCTGAGGGAAAGTGAGCTCAAACAAATAGTTCAGAGAAAAAAAAATCTTGATAGATCTTAGAGACATCATTTTTATAAGGTGACCAGCCCATATGTGATCATTATAATGTTGGACTAGAAGACCTCCAAGGTCCCTTCCAGGTCTGTTCTGATTGATGGGAAGGTCCTTCCATGGCAGCATTGTTCCCCATCCATCATGGTGAAAAATCTAAAACAGGATCTAAGCTCCCCCTGTATAGAGAACAATTTGGAACTCATGCGAAGGGAGAGACAAAATGACACAGGGAACCAATAAACACCAGAGGAAGAATCCCACTTCAAGCCTCCCATCCCCACATGTGGATCAATGGTGAAGGCCCAGTTAATAAAGATTTGATGGAGGGTAATTATGATTGTGTGAGGGGGCGGGGAGGAAGCAAAAGAGGTCCACTACTGAATTCAGAGGTATAAAGTGCTATGTGTGCTGAGCCAGAAGACCTACAGAAGAAAATGAAAACAATCTTCCTTCATCCACTGCAACAGCCTTGGTGGTGTAGGCTGTTAAATGCCTAGCACTTAAGTTCCAGCTGCCTGAAATTAGTGCAGGCTCAAATCCCACCAGGCTCAAGGTTGACTCAGCCTTCCATCCTCTCGGGGTAGGTAAATTGAGGACCCAAGATTGTTGGGGGCAATAAGCTGACTTTGTAAAAATGCTGCTTAGTAATAAGCAGGCATATACAATGGAATGAAGGCTATTGCTGAGCACATTGGGTTATATCCCAAAAATTGTAAGCCGCCCTGAGTCTTCGGAGAAGGGCAGCATATAAATGTAATTTTAAAAAAATGTGAGCAGTGTCCCTGATTTTGCAAAACTGAAGCACTGTTATACCAACATCTCAGTCAACTCAGCATTGCTTCTCCTTGCTATTGCTTGATATCTTTCCCTCCAGAATACCCTTGGTATGGACTGGTCCGTGTTTTAGGGCGGGGAATGGAGAACTCCTGTTGAGGCTCAAGGTTCTGAAAAAGGAAGAGAAAGAATTGTAACTTTGAGATTATAAAGTAGCATCTACCCCCAAAGGTCAGGCTCTTATTAGTTCACTCTTATGCGCGCTTGGAGAGGAGAGGAACCTGAGTAACCTATAAAGAGTGGACCTTTCTCCTTCAAAGACAGAGTGGCAGTATTTACTATCTCATTAAATATCAAGAAGGAAAGCCAGAGCTTAGATATTTAACCATGAATTGGTCAAATGTAAAATGCTTTGTACTAGAGGGCCAGCTTATACAGCCTATCTCTAAACTAAAGAGAAACTAAATTCATAGCAGGTCCAAGAACACCCTTAATGACTGTTCAGGTATGCTAAGAAACGGCAAGTTTATGGAGATTCTCAGTCATCCAGGTCATGGTTGTTCCAAAGGTGCTTTTTCAAGAGGCAACCAGACTTTTTGGTTTTCTTTGAAGATGTTTTGCTTTTCATCCAAGAGCGAAACATCTTCAAAGAAAAAAACAGAAAGTCCAGTTGCCTCTGGAAAAAGCACATTTGGGGTAAGAAATGGCACTACTTATACCGATAGACCTTTATGTGGTAATTCACCAAGCTCAGCATTTTTGTTGTAGCCTCCAAAGCACCAACTAATTAATGATTGCAGAGCAAGCGTTGTGTTGGTGCTATGGAGGCTACTGAAGGCAAACAAATGATAAGTAGATGACATTTCTTATCCCAAATGTGCTTTTTCAAGAGGCAGCTGGACTTTCTAAGTAGGATTGCCATATCTAGGCATCTAAACATCTGGATGACCAAAAAAAATCAGTAACATTGTTACCATCTGGTAGTTACCTACATTTTTGTAGCCTAGATTTATCTGATAACACAAGATGTAAAGGAAAGTAACTAGGAAATATATCATTTCTCTCTGAAATCACACTTTACCTTCTGAGGGCAATATCTGATGTTATAAGCCTAATCAAATCACTTGTACTAGGTCCCAGAATTAATTTTTATCAAGTATTTTACAAGCACTTTAAAGCTTTTTACAAACGCTTTACTTTTCTTCTGCTCAGAAAACTGTTTATCTACACAAAAATATTGCCATAACTAGTTATCACATCAAAAGTGACTTATTAACTACTAAGTCTGTATGAATATCACCCTTTTTCCCAGATGTCTAACTTTCTAAGTATGTTAAACTTTCCTCCCACAACACTTGATTATTACTCTAATGAAAGAAAAATTGTTTCATTTACCTTCAGTTGAAAATGAGTTGAATAAGGGACATATGAGTCATTACTTTCTTCTGGAATGATGAAAGAGATGCAAGAGGGCAAAAGGCAATGAGTCTTAGCATTAGCATACAGTAAATAAATAAATTTAGTTTGGTTCAAAATGACAATGTTTAGCATGAATACTTATGCCAGCTTCCCCCAATCTGCCATGCGCTACATGTCCACTGAAGCAAATAAACAAAAATAATAATTTATTGGGGCTATAGCTTCAGAATTCCCAGGAGGCTTCAAAATGATGGGCAAAATTGAGCAATCAAAGCCCCAGCCCTTTTTAACATCTATTGCTCACATTGCAGGGATATAAAAAGAGCCACATCAGTCATTTTGAAGCCAGTTGACATTGCTGTGAATGCTCAATTCCTAGTATATTTCAAATGTGCCATCTCAACATCTCTGGGTGTCACTAAGTCGAAAAAGGTCATTTTATATTATTTTTGGAATCTCCATTTCTATTTTTGGAATCTATTCTTAAAAAGAGTTATAAAGAATGTATGACCATTTGGCAAAATGAGTCACATGCCATCTCCTAGGTCCTGGGATTCCCACTCCCCCACCCCACAATGCCATAGCATCAACCTTACCAATTTCCAGGGCTTGCCAGCTAATGTGGAAAATGTCGCCCTCACCAGTGGTGGGATTCAAAAATTTTTTACTACCAGTTCTGTGGGCGTGGCTTGGTGGGCGTGGCAGGGGAAGGATACTGTAAAATCTTGAGTCAGGGGTGGTATATGCCGGTTCTCCGAACTAATCAAAATTTCCGCTACCGGTTCTCCAGAACTGGTCAGAACCTGCTGAATACCCACCTCTGCCTTTCACCCTCTTTCTTGCTGCAAATCAAATGGGGTGAGATGATGAAGAGGTTGGTAGGCATATCTCAGGTTGGAATAGCAACAGCAATAGCACTTAGACGTATGTACTGCTTCATAGAGCTTTACAGCACTCTCTAAAAGGTTTACAGTCAGCATATTGCCCCCCCAACAATATGGGTCCTCATTTTATCGATCTCGGAAGGCTGGAAGGCTGAGTCAACCTTGAGCAGGTCAGGATTGAGCTCCTGGCAGTGAGCTGAATTAGTCTGCAATACTGCATTCTAACCACTGCTCCACCACAGCTAACCACAGGAATGTTGATTGTCAGTTATGAAGATTTTATAGCAAAAAAATAGTGTAAATAGTGATAAGAAATAGTGATAAGTGGATGGAAGTGTTCTAGGAGTAGACAATCCCATGGGATGTTTGAAGGCAGGACTTGCATATACAAAAATCTAAAATCTTCCTCATTTAGTCCAACTCTTGTTGCACATATGCAATTCATAAGATATTCTTGTTTGTATTGAAATAGTGGGGAATGATTAATTCTTGCAAAGGATTCTTGCAAAACATCCTTGTTATTGATGCTTCTGAACAATTTTAGATATCCCAACTCCTCTTTAAGCAAATGAAATATTTAGACAGTCACAATGTGTATGTGTCACAAATTTATCTTTTCATGCCAACAAAAGGTTCAACTAAAGCCTTTCTAGCAGTTCAACAAATGTTTTAATTAAATTAATTCTGGTTACAGATTAGTTTATCAGAGAAATTTTTAACAAAGTTGCGTATTTCAATTAGTGGATTGTTCAATTAAAACCTTGGCTGATTAATCAGCAGATAGGTTTTAACTGATGAAACCCTGTGTAAAATTTTAATGTGTTTTTCATTGTTTATTAAAATAGCAAAAATGATGTTTTCTTATGTTATAGAATGGTGTATTTCTAATACACGAAAAGTTATTAAGCAATTTGTTTGATGAATCAAGGTACATAAGGGTGCTTAATTTATTATTGTTTTCTTCTTCTTCATCATCATCATCTCAAAAAAATCCATTATAGAATAAAGGCCTTGTTGTGTATACTTAAAGATTATTAATACATCCAGTAATTGAACTAATGCTTAATGATCAATCAATTTACTGTATATGTTATTCCTCAGTAATGTTAGCTTTTTGAATAATATTATGAATCTTTTGCTTGAAGCATTTTCTTTCAGCTAGCATTTTCTTTTCATTGGAATATATTAGTTGTTCTTACCTTGTGTGTTGTCTTCCTGGGCATAACCTTGATTTTCTATTCCATAGGTTTTTTTCATGCCCTTTGGCTGGCAAGTATTATTCTCCAGAGGGTAGTCTCCAGATTTCCGTGGAGCAGTGAGGATACAGAATTCAGGTATTGCATACAGAAACAGGAAAATCCAGCCATTTACTATCAGAGCAATACCAATGAGAAGATCATCAGCTAACCCTAAAGCACTGGTATTATACATCAGGATAGCAATCCATGCCACCCAAATGGCTATGGAGAACAAAGCTGTGAAGAATAAGTGGATACCATGCCTTTTCCACCTCTTGTATGAGCCACAAAACACAAACATGGAAATTATGCAGAGGAGAAACATCAGGAAAAGTACATAGATGAGAATTAAAATAAAGTCTCTTCGTCTTTCCGCATCCATCACATGGCGTAGAGCCTTCAAGGTTTTGATATTGACTGCTACATATTGTACGGCTATAATCACTTGTACAACAGTCAAACCAAGGACCATAACCAGCAACACTAGTGCTGAAAATGGATGTCTTCCTCTCACCAACTTGATGAGGTCCAAGGCATGAGCCAGAAGGCAGGAAAAGCAGAGGGCAAAGAGGACCCCGAAAAGGAAGAAACGTGTGGGACCAGTTTGCCCATTGAGCCTGATGATAAAAGCAAATGTGAGCCCAAAAATTCCTAGAGTACCTAAGAGGAAGAGGAACTGGATTGGGATCAGGCTACGTTTTGCATTGTCTTGGGCTTTACTAATAAGGAAAAAAAGCACCAGAATGAGGATGATTGTGACAACCACACCAGCTGCTGCTAGAGCTTCCAGAATAATTCCCCAATAAACTTTGGTATCACAGAGCAAATAGTAGTCATCCTGTATGTTGCCACAGCCTTTTGGGGGTACAGCAGTACTCATGGTACTTCAGATGACTTATCTTAAAAGAAAACCTGTAGGAAATAAGGCAAATTTTAGGTTATAAATCTGTTAAAAAACAGACAAAGTTAGTTCAAAGTTCAAACCTTTATTGTCAATGCATAACATGAGTACAATGAAATTGAATGAGCCTCCTGTCATATCAAATCTGGTTGTGGTGTTGTGTTTCATTTAAAAGTCTAACATCCCATGGATAAAAGCTATTTTCATCCACTGGGGTTAGGGGGCAGCCCATGATTTTTTGTGTGAATCAAGTACTTTCTTATTTACTTCACATGAAAATATAAAATGACCTTATCCCAAGTTAGATCACTGATTTTCTTAGCCCAACATCATCTGTTTGGATTGGGAACAGTGCTGGGGGCTTAAAATATGGATCCAATAATGGGATGGAGTTAGGTCAGTTAAACTGAGATTAAGAAATCATCCCATAGGAAAGGCCCTTACTGCAATAAAAAAGGCACATCTTTTTATGAACTCCATATTTTTCTACATCGGAGAAGAAATAGGAAAAACACTACAGGAGTCTCTAAAATTTAAGAACAACCCAATCCATCAAACACCAGGGCTTTATTGTAAATGATAATCTATTTTTTTTCTGAAGGAGCAGCAGCAGCAACCCCTATAAACAAAGAGGGCAGTGGCAGGGCAGAGACATCCAGGGCAGATAAATAACAAAAATGGCAGGTGTGTCTAAGTAATCAAAGCCCCACCTTTTTTTACATGCATGAGATGCATGCAAAACATGTATAAAAAGGAACAGGGTTTGGAACACCTGGTTACACCTGCCACTTTAACCTAATTGATCCCATAAACACAGATGCCCCTGTGTGGGAGGGGAAAATATCAAAATGGCAGGTACAACTGTGTGTGACCTTTGGACAAAACGGGTGGGGCTTCTTCAATCACATGGTCATGGCTGACATCTTGATTTTTTTTTAACCCCTCCTGAATTTCAGCAGCAATCTACTGAAAAATGGAAATGTGATATCCACTGTTAGGCACAAGCCTAACAGATCTAGGTAAGCTAATACTGATAACAATAAAAAGAATAGAATTCAATCCCCTCACACACAAATCCTCTCCAAAATCACAGCCCAACTTTGTTATATTAATACATTGTCAATCCACAAATTATGGTTCTTTTTTATCTCTGTTGTATTAAAAAGGATTGTGGCTTGATCCTTGCTATATATTGATAGCAAGCGAAATGGTTAACAGAAGCAGATCAGTGTCTATACTTTAAATTTGATACCTCCCACACTCTCAAGTTCTGAGTTATACAATCCTGATGGCACTACATGGCAACAAAGAATATTTATTTAGTTACTATTATGATTGTATGTCACTTCTTTCAGTAATGGAAGATGGTCTACAATGATACATTTTTAAAAAACCAATAACATGTGAAATGCTTGAAATCTTAAATCTTGGACAGAATCAGGGTGGGCAATCTGCGGTCTTTCGTAAAATTCACTCTTTATAACTCCTGTGTAAGAGGAAGGTCTTATCCTGTTTTCTAAAAGATGAAAGAAAGAGAGGAGGCCGTCCAGTCTCCAAGGGGAAGCTGTTGACAGGGACTAGGCTGCCATTAAGCATGCCATTGTCTGGGTTCCCACCCCTAAACTTTCTAGGGGCCAAGAACTGCTCCATCTTTTCCTTGCCAGATTGTCTAACATTCTACCTGGAGAAGATGGTCACACAAGTCATATGGTGTTTTGTTTGAAAAAGCTTTTGGCAAGTATAGGTGTCCCCAAATCAGTGTTACTCTGGACACCTCCTTACTTGAGACTGGTGCTACATCATGCCTCGCTGTGCTCCTGGGACTTTTTAAATTTTTTTGTAGATCATTTTGGGAAATAAACATAAACAAAATTACGGTGAAAGATCCAGGCTTCAATGAATGCTACAAAATTATCTAATAAAGATTTCTCTATTAGAAAAGATCTTCTACCCTTTCCTGTCTTCTCTTTATCCAAGCTATTCAGTGAAAAGTTTCTGAGAAATAGGATGTTTTTACCTTCCCAATAATTGTATAAAAAGAAGATAAAATAGAAAATTCTGTAACTAGTTAAATATCGCCGATGGAAAACCTCATGCTGAGCCTGAATGAATCCTTGTCTCTCCCTAGGACAGGACTCTCTTCTATCCATTAATCCTTACAATAGCCTAAAATGGTTTTCAGAAGCTGAAATATGAAAAGTTCTTTAAAATTTTGCTGAACCTATATTACATCTCTATTAAACTAGGTATGTCAGGTAAAGGAGGCAATACAACAAAATGTCTTTGGTAAGCTTGAGAGAGATCCACCCTTCTTGTTCCTGTTCTTTACTAGCACTAGATACTCTAGTGCTCCCATAATTAAGCTTTGGCATGGACTTACCTTGCCTGTGATCTGGTTCAGAGGAGAAGAGTTGTTGTCGACAGCAAAGGAATCTGCCTGCACTGCCCACCTGAAAAATACTCTGCTCTTGCTGCTTTCCTATCCTTGCATGGACAAGCAAAGAATTGCTCTCACAGTCTCTTGGGAAGCTTTAAAAGCAAATAGAGAAAACAGGGGGGATAAAGCAGTCGGGCACGCCTATTCCAGTTCCACTACTCCTGGTGCTGTTATAAATATAACATTCTAGTGCCAGGAGATGAAGTCAAATTTCTGACGTCAACTGGATAGTCAGTCCGATGGCTGGGTGGAGAAGGAATCTTTGACTGGCTCACCTTTCAACAGACTCTACTGCCATTGATCCAGTCAGCCAATAATTTCTGCCACCTAAAATTTGAGAAACCTAGAGGGTGTGGGACAAGGAGATCCCTCAGCCTGAGATAATACTTTTGTGTGCTATTTTTTGTGTAAAAAAATGTCTGTGTGTAGTAAATTCCTACTTTCTCCATTGTTCTGTGTGGTCTTGGAGCAGAAGTTGGTCATACCTAAAAATTTTCAGGAATTTCCTGGTTTTGCTTCCTTAAACTAGTATGGGAACAAGATTGGGTTCTTTCTCTTCTTCTTAGGTTAGAGTGCTTGTTTAGCCCTCCAGATCATCTAAAAATAAATATACTATATGTAACGGATGTTACTATGCTCTGTGTTTGAATATTTTATTTATGATGGAAATTAAGAGAATTGTATATGCTGTGGTACATTCTGTGCCAATGTGGGTAGGGGATGTGACCCCCAACACTGGCTGTGAAATTCATGTTTTCTTATTGTGACACAAGCAGTCTCCTTATGTGAAATTTGGCCTGAGAATGCAGGTTTTTACATTTGTAATTCTAGGTTTTTGACACAGACTCTGTTTGATTTGCAAAAGGCATCTTGTTATTGCTAGAGTAGGTCTCTTTTCCCAGTTCTCACTCAGAGTACAAAATATAGGAGAACCAACAGTTTGGTATAGAATGGTTATTGGATCTATGGGTTATTTGGAGGGGCAATTTAGTTAAATTTTTACCAGATAGAGTTTAGTTATAGATTTATAATAATATTTCCTAATCTGAGCACCTACTCAGGTATTCCAAAGAAAGATGGATGATCTAACTAAGTTGCTAAGAAAGTTGCTCTGAAAAGGCTGGGAGGATTGACACAGTTAAAAAAATGAATCCCATGCCTATAGGTTGTGATGTTTTACTCAGCATTGCTTTCCTTTGTGTGTTTATGGAAAGGAAAGTATATTGTTGTTATTCGTGCTAGAGTGTCACTATGTTTTTCTTATAATTATTTTATTTTTGTATTATTTGTAAGTATGGAGGCTTTTTAACAGATGTACAACCCTTGTTCTGGATCCTCTCCAAAGTATATATTTCATCCAAATCAGCTGCAATAGAACAGGATAAATGTAAAATTCCTTTTCTGGCCTCTGTGGTCTCAAACTGATTAAGGCTGCTCCCACATGCTATTTTCATTTTTTTAAGGAAATAACTTACTACATATTTCAAGTGTATGTCAGTACATTGCAGTACATTGTTAGTGGGATGTAGGCACTTTGAATTACAAAGCAGCTGCTAGATTAGAGATCCTAGTTTGCATAGGATAGCATAAGCATGTTTGAAGTAACACTGGATTTGGGTTGTAGTTGCAATTCTGGCGTAGTGGCCCAAAAAAATCCCAGACAACCTAACCAACCTAACTTTATTGGTAGCAAGGAATGCTGCATATGGCACAGGCATGATCAAGGCTAGTAACTTAATTTTACTTTCTCTATATTATTAAAAAATATTATATCAAACCCTGAATTGAGCAAAACCATGATGGGTAGCAAAGTCGGTGTCTATGGCCCATATCTATCATAGCATATGGGAGGGCA
This sequence comes from Naja naja, assembly GCA_009733165.1. Taxonomy (NCBI): domain Eukaryota; kingdom Metazoa; phylum Chordata; class Lepidosauria; order Squamata; family Elapidae; genus Naja; species Naja naja. The sequence goes on along the minus strand of CM019154.1, from coordinate 19,206,097 downwards.
CAACCTGGAATGTAAGAAGACTAAATGGTAAAGAGCAGTAATTAACTAATGAAATTAACTAACCAAGGACAGAAGCAACCTAAACTAAGGAGAAATTTCCTGATAGTGAGAACAATCAACCAGTGGAATGGTTTGCCTTCAGGGGTTATGGGTGCTCCAGTACTGGAGGCTTTTAAGAAGAGATTGGGCAACCATTTGTCTGAAATGGTATAGGATATCCTGTATCTTGAGCAGGGGGTTGGACTAGAAGACCTCTAAGGTCCCTTCTAATTCTGATGATGATGAAATAGATGAGAGAAAAACAGATAGGTTGGGTTTCCATGAAATTAAAAAAAGGAGAGGCTTGTAATAGAACTGAATAAGGTGAGCTGATTTTGCTGAGTACAGTTAATTAGTATTCCTCCATATACTTAAATGTAACATAGATTTAGTTATGAAAGACAGAGATAAAAGGCATGTCATAAAATATGAATTGGTGTCATCTAATTTGTTACACATATATCTAGAAATAAGAATTGATAGGTTGGTGATGGTTAAGAACCAGAAATAAGTCTGGGGAAAAAAAGCTTGCACAGTGTTCCAAATGAACGTGATCCATGGCACAAAGTTAGATGACATGAATGGATGGATTGGGAAAAAGATGAAGTGGAGCTGACTAAAAGAATAAATAGAAAAGGTGACTACAAATGATCTGTTTAGAAAAAAGTCTGCTTCTTTCAAATATGTCAATGTACCCATGGTAAAAGAATAAATATAAATCTGGAAGCATGATCAATGTGATATTTTATGATGAAAAATTGAAAGAATTAATGAGGGATAGGAAGGTGATGAGATGTTCTGAATGTGGAGCAAGACATTTTTTGGTATTGTTAAGAGCGGACCTTGGAGGGAAATTGATATGGAAGGAAAGAAATAAAAGAAACTAAAATGAAAGTGGAATGCCCTGAGGAAGAGAAACTATGAGGTTGAATGAACAAGTATTAAAAGATAAATTGATTTTCCAGTAGAATGAATGGAAAGTGGATGCCAGTGAGAAGGCTGAAAAAGGATGTATGGGGATAAAAGAAAAAAATAATGCATATTGGAGAATGGTTGCTGGAAAAAAATGAGCATAAGAGAAACCTGTTGTATAATATAAATAGAGAGAGAAAAATATAGCTTCAAGGAATGTAATCAAAGAGAGAAATTAACAGTTAAGATTAAGAAAGGCAGAGAAAGTTCAGGGTGATTTTGATGAAAATTTTAAAACATTGTGCAAAGGGGGGGAAGACAGCCAAATAAATAATTTCCAGCATGACAAATGGAATTAAAAACAAAAATGATTACATTATTCAGGTGAAACAAAAGTAAGAGAATATTGGAAGTCTATACAGAAATGATAGTGATATTTGAAGCAGTAGAACTGAAATGAATGTCATAAATAAAGGAGCCTTGGTGGTGCAGGCTGTTAAACGCCTAGCACTTAGTTCCAGCTGCCTGCAATTAGTGCAGGCTCGAATCCCACCAGGCTCAAGGTTGACTCAGCCTTCCATCCTCCCGGGGTAGGTAAAGTGAGGACCCAAGATTGTTGGGGGCAATAAGCTGACTTTGTAAAAATGCTGCTTAGTAATAAGCAGGCATATACAATGGAATGAAGGCTATTGCTGAGCGCATTGGGTTGTATCCCAAAAATTGTAAGCCGCCCTGAGTCTTCGGAGAAGGGCAGCATATAAATGTAATTTTAAAAAAATGTGAGCAGTGTCCCTGATTTTGCAAAACTGAAGCACTGTTATACCAACATCTCAGTCAACTCAGCATTGCTTCTCCTTGCTATTGCTTGATATCTTTCCCTCCAGAATACCCTTGGTATGGACTGGTCCGTGTTTTAGGGCGGGGAATGGAGAACTCCTGTTGAGGCTCAAGGTTCTGAAAAAGGAAGAGAAAGAATTGTAACTTTGAGATTATAAAGTAGCATCTACCCCCAAAGGTCAGGCTCTTATTAGTTCACTCTTATGCGCTTGGAGAGGAGAGGAACCTGAGTAACCTATAAAGAGTGGACCTTTCTCCTTCAAAGACAGAGTGGCAGTATTTACTATCTCATTAAATATCAAGAAGGAAAGCCAGAGCTTAGATATTTAACCATGAATTGGTCAAATGTAAAATGCTTTGTACTAGAGGGCCAGCTTATACAGCCTATCTCTAAACTAAAGAGAAACTAAATTCATAGCAGGTCCAAGAACACCCTTAATGACTGTTCAGGTATGCTAAGAAACGGCAAGTTTATGGAGATTCTCAGTCATCCAGGTCATGGTTGTTCCAAAGGTGCTTTTTCAAGAGGCAACCAGACTTTTTGGTTTTCTTTGAAGATGTTTTGCTTTTCATCCAAGAGCGAAACATCTTCAAAGAAAAAAACAGAAAGTCCAGTTGCCTCTTGAAAAAGCACATTTGGGGTAAGAAATGGCACTACTTATACCGATAGACCTTTATGTGGTAATTCACCAAGCTCAGCATTTTTGTTGTAGCCTCCAAAGCACCAACTAATTAATGATTGCAGAGCAAGCGTTGTGTTGGTGCTATGGAGGCTACTGAAGGCAAACAAATGATAAGTAGATGACATTTCTTATCCCAAATGTGCTTTTTCAAGAGGCAGCTGGACTTTCTAAGTAGGATTGCCATATCTAGGCATCTAAACATCTGGATGACCAAAAAAAATCAGTAACATTGTTACCATCTGGTAGTTACCTACATTTTTGTAGCCTAGATTTATCTGATAACACAAGATGTAAAGGAAAGTAACTAGGAAATATATCATTTCTCTCTGAAATCACACTTTACCTTCTGAGGGCAATATCTGATGTTATAAGCCTAATCAAATCACTTGTACTAGGTCCCAGAATTAATTTTTATCAAGTATTTTACAAGCACTTTAAAGCTTTTTACAAACGCTTTACTTTTCTTCTGCTCAGAAAACTGTTTATCTACACAAAAATATTGCCATAACTAGTTATCACATCAAAAGTGACTTATTAACTACTAAGTCTGTATGAATATCACCCTTTTTCCCAGATGTCTAACTTTCTAAGTATGTTAAACTTTCCTCCCACAACACTTGATTATTACTCTAATGAAAGAAAAATTGTTTCATTTACCTTCAGTTGAAAATGAGTTGAATAAGGGACATATGAGTCATTACTTTCTTCTGGAATGATGAAAGAGATGCAAGAGGGCAAAAGGCAATGAGTCTTAGCATTAGCATACAGTAAATAAATAAATTTAGTTTGGTTCAAAATGACAATGTTTAGCATGAATACTTATGCCAGCTTCCCCCAATCTGCCATGCGCTACATGTCCACTGAAGCAAATAAACAAAAATAATAATTTATTGGGGCTATAGCTTCAGAATTCCCAGGAGGCTTCAAAATGATGGGCAAAATTGAGCAATCAAAGCCCCAGCCCTTTTTAACATCTATTGCTCACATTGCAGGGATATAAAAAGAGCCACATCAGTCATTTTGAAGCCAGTTGACATTGCTGTGAATGCTCAATTCCTAGTATATTTCAAATGTGCCATCTCAACATCTCTGGGTGTCACTAAGTCGAAAAAGGTCATTTTATATTATTTTTGGAATCTCCATTTCTATTTTTGGAATCTATTCTTAAAAAGAGTTATAAAGAATGTATGACCATTTGGCAAAATGAGTCACATGCCATCTCCTAGGTCCTGGGATTCCCACTCCCCACCCCACAATGCCATAGCATCAACCTTACCAATTTCCAGGGCTTGCCAGCTAATGTGGAAAATGTCGCCCTCACCAGTGGTGGGATTCAAAAATTTTTTACTACCAGTTCTGTGGGCGTGGCTTGGTGGGCGTGGCAGGGGAAGGATACTGTAAAATCTTGAGTCAGGGGTGGTATATGCCGGTTCTCCGAACTAATCAAAATTTCCCGCTACCGGTTCTCCAGAACTGGTCAGAACCTGCTGAATACCCACCTCTGCCTTTCACCCTCTTTCTTGCTGCAAATCAAATGGGGTGAGATGATGAAGAGGTTGGTAGGCATATCTCAGGTTGGAATAGCAACAGCAATAGCACTTAGACGTATGTACTGCTTCATAGAGCTTTACAGCACTCTCTAAAAGGTTTACAGTCAGCATATTGCCCCCCCAACAATATGGGTCCTCATTTTATCGATCTCGGAAGGCTGGAAGGCTGAGTCAACCTTGAGCAGGTCAGGATTGAGCTCCTGGCAGTGAGCTGAATTAGTCTGCAATACTGCATTCTAACCACTGCTCCACCACAGCTAACCACAGGAATGTTGATTGTCAGTTATGAAGATTTTATAGCAAAAAAATAGTGTAAATAGTGATAAGAAATAGTGATAAGTGGATGGAAGTGTTCTAGGAGTAGACAATCCCATGGGATGTTTGAAGGCAGGACTTGCATATACAAAAATCTAAAATCTTCCTCATTTAGTCCAACTCTTGTTGCACATATGCAATTCATAAGATATTCTTGTTTGTATTGAAATAGTGGGGAATGATTAATTCTTGCAAAGGATTCTTGCAAAACATCCTTGTTATTGATGCTTCTGAACAATTTTAGATATCCCAACTCCTCTTTAAGCAAATGAAATATTTAGACAGTCACAATGTGTATGTGTCACAAATTTATCTTTTCATGCCAACAAAAGGTTCAACTAAAGCCTTTCTAGCAGTTCAACAAATGTTTTAATTAAATTAATTCTGGTTACAGATTAGTTTATCAGAGAAATTTTTAACAAAGTTGCGTATTTCAATTAGTGGATTGTTCAATTAAAACCTTGGCTGATTAATCAGCAGATAGGTTTTAACTGATGAAACCCTGTGTAAAATTTTAATGTGTTTTTCATTGTTTATTAAAATAGCAAAAATGATGTTTTCTTATGTTATAGAATGGTGTATTTCTAATACACGAAAAGTTATTAAGCAATTTGTTTGATGAATCAAGGTACATAAGGGTGCTTAATTTATTATTGTTTTCTTCTTCTTCATCATCATCATCTCAAAAAAATCCATTATAGAATAAAGGCCTTGTTGTGTATACTTAAAGATTATTAATACATCCAGTAATTGAACTAATGCTTAATGATCAATCAATTTACTGTATATGTTATTCCTCAGTAATGTTAGCTTTTTGAATAATATTATGAATCTTTTGCTTGAAGCATTTTCTTTCAGCTAGCATTTTCTTTTCATTGGAATATATTAGTTGTTCTTACCTTGTGTGTTGTCTTCCTGGGCATAACCTTGATTTTCTATTCCATAGGTTTTTTTCATGCCCTTTGGCTGGCAAGTATTATTCTCCAGAGGGTAGTCTCCAGATTTCCGTGGAGCAGTGAGGATACAGAATTCAGGTATTGCATACAGAAACAGGAAAATCCAGCCATTTACTATCAGAGCAATACCAATGAGAAGATCATCAGCTAACCCTAAAGCACTGGTATTATACATCAGGATAGCAATCCATGCCACCCAAATGGCTATGGAGAACAAAGCTGTGAAGAATAAGTGGATACCATGCCTTTTCCACCTCTTGTATGAGCCACAAAACACAAACATGGAAATTATGCAGAGGAGAAACATCAGGAAAAGTACATAGATGAGAATTAAAATAAAGTCTCTTCGTCTTTCCGCATCCATCACATGGCGTAGAGCCTTCAAGGTTTTGATATTGACTGCTACATATTGTACGGCTATAATCACTTGTACAACAGTCAAACCAAGGACCATAACCAGCAACACTAGTGCTGAAAATGGATGTCTTCCTCTCACCAACTTGATGAGGTCCAAGGCATGAGCCAGAAGGCAGGAAAAGCAGAGGGCAAAGAGGACCCCGAAAAGGAAGAAACGTGTGGGACCAGTTTGCCCATTGAGCCTGATGATAAAAGCAAATGTGAGCCCAAAAATTCCTAGAGTACCTAAGAGGAAGAGGAACTGGATTGGGATCAGGCTACGTTTTGCATTGTCTTGGGCTTTACTAATAAGGAAAAAAAGCACCAGAATGAGGATGATTGTGACAACCACACCAGCTGCTGCTAGAGCTTCCAGAATAATTCCCCAATAAACTTTGGTATCACAGAGCAAATAGTAGTCATCCTGTATGTTGCCACAGCCTTTTGGGGGTACAGCAGTACTCATGGTACTTCAGATGACTTATCTTAAAAGAAAACCTGTAGGAAATAAGGCAAATTTTAGGTTATAAATCTGTTAAAAAACAGACAAAGTTAGTTCAAAGTTCAAACCTTTATTGTCAATGCATAACATGAGTACAATGAAATTGAATGAGCCTCCTGTCATATCAAATCTGGTTGTGGTGTTGTGTTTCATTTAAAAGTCTAACATCCCATGGATAAAAGCTATTTTCATCCACTGGGGTTAGGGGGCAGCCCATGATTTTTTGTGTGAATCAAGTACTTTCTTATTTACTTCACATGAAAATATAAAATGACCTTATCCCAAGTTAGATCACTGATTTTCTTAGCCCAACATCATCTGTTTGGATTGGGAACAGTGCTGGGGGCTTAAAATATGGATCCAATAATGGGATGGAGTTAGGTCAGTTAAACTGAGATTAAGAAATCATCCCATAGGAAAGGCCCTTACTGCAATAAAAAAGGCACATCTTTTTATGAACTCCATATTTTTCTACATCGGAGAAGAAATAGGAAAAACACTACAGGAGTCTCTATAATTTAAGAACAACCCAATCCATCAAACACCAGGGCTTTATTGTAAATGATAATCTATTTTTTTTCTGAAGGAGCAGCAGCAGCAACCCCTATAAACAAAGAGGGCAGTGGCAGGGCAGAGACATCCAGGGCAGATAAATAACAAAAATGGCAGGTGTGTCTAAGTAATCAAAGCCCCACCTTTTTTTACATGCATGAGATGCATGCAAAACATGTATAAAAAGGAACAGGGTTTGGAACACCTGGTTACACCTGCCACTTTAACCTAATTGATCCCATAAACACAGATGCCCCTGTGTGGGAGGGGAAAATATCAAAATGGCAGGTACAACTGTGTGTGACCTTTGGACAAAACGGGTGGGGCTTCTTCAATCACATGGTCATGGCTGACATCTTGATTTTTTTTTAACCCCTCCTGAATTTCAGCAGCAATCTACTGAAAAATGGAAATGTGATATCCACTGTTAGGCACAAGCCTAACAGATCTAGGTAAGCTAATACTGATAACAATAAAAAGAATAGAATTCAATCCCCTCACACACAAATCCTCTCCAAAATCACAGCCCAACTTTGTTATATTAATACATTGTCAATCCACAAATTATGGTTCTTTTTTATCTCTGTTGTATTAAAAAGGATTGTGGCTTGATCCTTGCTATATATTGATAGCAAGCGAAATGGTTAACAGAAGCAGATCAGTGTCTATACTTTAAATTTGATACCTCCCACACTCTCAAGTTCTGAGTTATACAATCCTGATGGCACTACATGGCAACAAAGAATATTTATTTAGTTACTATTATGATTGTATGTCACTTCTTTCAGTAATGGAAGATGGTCTACAATGATACATTTTTAAAAAACCAATAACATGTGAAATGCTTGAAATCTTAAATCTTGGACAGAATCAGGGTGGGCAATCTGCGGTCTTTCGTAAAATTCACTCTTTATAACTCCTGTGTAAGAGGAAGGTCTTATCCTGTTTTCTAAAAGATGAAAGAAAGAGAGGAGGCCGTCCAGTCTCCAAGGGGAAGCTGTTGACAGGGACTAGGCTGCCATTAAGCATGCCATTGTCTGGGTTCCCACCCCTAAACTTTCTAGGGGCCAAGAACTGCTCCATCTTTTCCTTGCCAGATTGTCTAACATTCTACCTGGAGAAGATGGTCACACAAGTCATATGGTGTTTTGTTTGAAAAAGCTTTTGGCAAGTATAGGTGTCCCCAAATCAGTGTTACTCTGGACACCTCCTTACTTGAGACTGGTGCTACATCATGCCTCGCTGTGCTCCTGGGACTTTTTAAATTTTTTTGTAGATCATTTTGGGAAATAAACATAAACAAAATTACGGTGAAAGATCCAGGCTTCAATGAATGCTACAAAATTATCTAATAAAGATTTCTCTATTAGAAAAGATCTTCTACCCTTTCCTGTCTTCTCTTTATCCAAGCTATTCAGTGAAAAGTTTCTGAGAAATAGGATGTTTTTACCTTCCCAATAATTGTATAAAAAGAAGATAAAATAGAAAATTCTGTAACTAGTTAAATATCGCCGATGGAAAACCTCATGCTGAGCCTGAATGAATCCTTGTCTCTCCCTAGGACAGGACTCTCTTCTATCCATTAATCCTTACAATAGCCTAAAATGGTTTTCAGAAGCTGAAATATGAAAAGTTCTTTAAAATTTTGCTGAACCTATATTACATCTCTATTAAACTAGGTATGTCAGGTAAAGGAGGCAATACAACAAAATGTCTTTGGTAAGCTTGAGAGAGATCCACCCTTCTTGTTCCTGTTCTTTACTAGCACTAGATACTCTAGTGCTCCCATAATTAAGCTTTGGCATGGACTTACCTTGCCTGTGATCTGGTTCAGAGGAGAAGAGTTGTTGTCGACAGCAAAGGAATCTGCCTGCACTGCCCACCTGAAAAATACTCTGCTCTTGCTGCTTTCCTATCCTTGCATGGACAAGCAAAGAATTGCTCTCACAGTCTCTTGGGAAGCTTTAAAAGCAAATAGAGAAAACAGGGGGGATAAAGCAGTCGGGCACGCCTATTCCAGTTCCACTACTCCTGGTGCTGTTATAAATATAACATTCTAGTGCCAGGAGATGAAGTCAAATTTCTGACGTCAACTGGATAGTCAGTCCGATGGCTGGGTGGAGAAGGAATCTTTGACTGGCTCACCTTTCAACAGACTCTACTGCCATTGATCCAGTCAGCCAATAATTTCTGCCACCTAAAATTTGAGAAACCTAGAGGGTGTGGGACAAGGAGATCCCTCAGCCTGAGATAATACTTTTGTGTGCTATTTTTTGTGTAAAAAAATGTCTGTGTGTAGTAAATTCCTACTTTCTCCATTGTTCTGTGTGGTCTTGGAGCAGAAGTTGGTCATACCTAAAAATTTTCAGGAATTTCCTGGTTTTGCTTCCTTAAACTAGTATGGGAACAAGATTGGGTTCTTTCTCTTCTTCTTAGGTTAGAGTGCTTGTTTAGCCCTCCAGATCATCTAAAAATAAATATACTATATGTAACGGATGTTACTATGCTCTGTGTTTGAATATTTTATTTATGATGGAAATTAAGAGAATTGTATATGCTGTGGTACATTCTGTGCCAATGTGGGTAGGGGATGTGACCCCCAACACTGGCTGTGAAATTCATGTTTTCTTATTGTGACACAAGCAGTCTCCTTATGTGAAATTTGGCCTGAGAATGCAGGTTTTTACATTTGTAATTCTAGGTTTTTGACACAGACTCTGTTTGATTTGCAAAAGGCATCTTGTTATTGCTAGAGTAGGTCTCTTTTCCCAGTTCTCACTCAGAGTACAAAATATAGGAGAACCAACAGTTTGGTATAGAATGGTTATTGGATCTATGGGTTATTTGGAGGGGCAATTTAGTTAAATTTTTACCAGATAGAGTTTAGTTATAGATTTATAATAATATTTCCTAATCTGAGCACCTACTCAGGTATTCCAAAGAAAGATGGATGATCTAACTAAGTTGCTAAGAAAGTTGCTCTGAAAAGGCTGGGAGGATTGACACAGTTAAAAAAATGAATCCCATGCCTATAGGTTGTGATGTTTTACTCAGCATTGCTTTCCTTTGTGTGTTTATGGAAAGGAAAGTATATTGTTGTTATTCGTGCTAGAGTGTCACTATGTTTTTCTTATAATTATTTTATTTTTGTATTATTTGTAAGTATGGAGGCTTTTTAACAGATGTACAACCCTTGTTCTGGATCCTCTCCAAAGTATATATTTCATCCAAATCAGCTGCAATAGAACAGGATAAATGTAAAATTCCTTTTCTGGCCTCTGTGGTCTCAAACTGATTAAGGCTGCTCCCACATGCTATTTTCATTTTTTTAAGGAAATAACTTACTACATATTTCAAGTGTATGTCAGTACATTGCAGTACATTGTTAGTGGGATGTAGGCACTTTGAATTACAAAGCAGCTGCTAGATTAGAGATCCTAGTTTGCATAGGATAGCATAAGCATGTTTGAAGTAACACTGGATTTGGGTTGTAGTTGCAATTCTGGCGTAGTGGCCCAAAAAAATCCCAGACAACCTAACCAACCTAACTTTATTGGTAGCAAGGAATGCTGCATATGGCACAGGCATGATCAAGGCTAGTAACTTAATTTTACTTTCTCTATATTATTAAAAAATATTATATCAAACCCTGAATTGAGCAAAACCATGATGGGTAGCAAAGTCGGTGTCTATGGCCCATATCTATCATAGCATATGGGAGGGCACAACCTGGAATGTAAGAAGACTAAATGGTAAAGAGCAGTAATTAACTAATGAAATTAACTAACCAAGGACAGAAGCAACCTAAACTAAGGAGAAATTTCCTGATAGTGAGAACAATCAACCAGTGGAATGGTTTGCCTTCAGGGGTTATGGGTGCTCCAGTACTGGAGGCTTTTAAGAAGAGATTGGGCAACCATTTGTCTGAAATGGTATAGGATATCCTGTATCTTGAGCAGGGGGTTGGACTAGAAGACCTCTAAGGTCCCTTCTAATTCTGATGATGATGAAATAGATGAGAGAAAAACAGATAGGTTGGGTTTCCATGAAATTAAAAAAAGGAGAGGCTTGTAATAGAACTGAATAAGGTGAGCTGATTTTGCTGAGTACAGTTAATTAGTATTCCTCCATATACTTAAATGTAACATAGATTTAGTTATGAAAGACAGAGATAAAAGGCATGTCATAAAATATGAATTGGTGTCATCTAATTTGTTACACATATATCTAGAAATAAGAATTGATAGGTTGGTGATGGTTAAGAACCAGAAATAAGTCTGGGGAAAAAAAGCTTGCACAGTGTTCCAAATGAACGTGATCCATGGCACAAAGTTAGATGACATGAATGGATGGATTGGGAAAAAGATGAAGTGGAGCTGACTAAAAGAATAAATAGAAAAGGTGACTACAAATGATCTGTTTAGAAAAAAGTCTGCTTCTTTCAAATATGTCAATGTACCCATGGTAAAAGAATAAATATAAATCTGGAAGCATGATCAATGTGATATTTTATGATGAAAAATTGAAAGAATTAATGAGGGATAGGAAGGTGATGAGATGTTCTGAATGTGGAGCAAGACATTTTTTGGTATTGTTAAGAGCGGACCTTGGAGGGAAATTGATATGGAAGGAAAGAAATAAAAGAAACTAAAATGAAAGTGGAATGCCCTGAGGAAGAGAAACTATGAGGTTGAATGAACAAGTATTAAAAGATAAATTGATTTTCCAGTAGAATGAATGGAAAGTGGATGCCAGTGAGAAGGCTGAAAAAGGATGTATGGGGATAAAAGAAAAAAATAATGCATATTGGAGAATGGTTGCTGGAAAAAAATGAGCATAAGAGAAACCTGTTGTATAATATAAATAGAGAGAGAAAAATATAGCTTCAAGGAATGTAATCAAAGAGAGAAATTAACAGTTAAGATTAAGAAAGGCAGAGAAAGTTCAGGGTGATTTTGATGAAAATTTTAAAACATTGTGCAAAGGGGGGGAAGACAGCCAAATAAATAATTTCCAGCATGACAAATGGAATTAAAAACAAAAATGATTACATTATTCAGGTGAAACAAAAGTAAGAGAATATTGGAAGTCTATACAGAAATGATAGTGATATTTGAAGCAGTAGAACTGAAATGAATGTCATAAATAAAGGAGCCTTGGTGGTGCAGGCTGTTAAACGCCTAGCACTTAGTTCCAGCTGCCTGCAATTAGTGCAGGCTCGAATCCCACCAGGCTCAAGGTTGACTCAGCCTTCCATCCTCCCGGGGTAGGTAAAGTGAGGACCCAAGATTGTTGGGGGCAATAAGCTGACTTTGTAAAAATGCCACTTGGGGGGGGGGAAGCCCTAGTAATAAGCAGGCATATACAATGGAATGAAGGCTATTGCTAAGCGCATTGGGTTGTGTCCCAAAAATTGTAAGCCACCCTGAGTCTTCGGAGAAGGGCGGGATATTGGTTCCCAAGAAAGGAAATGGTAAAAAGGACGTTGTAAATGCTGTGAGGATTTTGAAAACTGGTAAACTTGTAGGAGTAGATGCTATAAGAAATGTGACAATACAATTGGTTTCTCGAGTGTTTGTGTGACTTAATGAGCATGCAAAAACTGTCTGTGCTAAAAATTGGAAGAATACTATTACTATTCCTGTATACAAAGGGAAAGTAGCAAAAGTGAAAGCAAAATACATGGGGTCTTAGCACTGATGATGCTACCCAGTTTCAGTAATGAAACATCTGCAAGTAAACCAGCTAGTGCAGAGAGCATCAAAGTCCCTCAAAGGGATCTTAGCTTGTTAAATGTTCCCAGACTAGTGTTTGCCAGAGTTTGACTAAATGGAAGTCACCATGAGAAAAGTTTGGGGAGTAATGGAGCTTTTTGCTGGGCATGCAAACCTACTTTTAATTCTTATGAGTAATGGAAAATGTGTAAATATGAAGGTGTTTTACATGTGTTTGTGAGCTTGTATGTATGTACGTAATAAAATGAATAGCTTTGAATTGTAGAATATTTTAGGTGACCATTAAGACTGATGGGAAGTAAAGTCAGCATATTATCAGATGGAATGTTTAGTAAATGATGTAAAGAGAAATGGAACACAGTAGCCAGTCACTACTGCAAAAGAAGTTGAAGTGCTCTGCATTACTTTGTTTACCAAAAGTGAATAGTGTGATGAATATGTGCATATTTATGAGGTGTCTCAAATTATCAGTAAGTGCATGAATGAATTATCATTCATTCACTTACTCACTGAGAATAGCAACTAATATAGTCCAGAATAATGATATGTCTTGAATAATTAAGAAATAAATTTGCTCATTGATCTCTGCAATGATGTGAATTGAGAGTTGAGAATAAGAAGGAAAGGAGACTTTATTTGATGAATTTCCAAAGAAAACACAGCTCAGCAATCACAGAAGGGGGTCCTAAAGAGCTCAAGACTCCTCCTCTTTCTGAACAGAGGGAAGGAAACAGGCTGTAACTGCCACTTGCACACAGCTTGGTGAAGTATAAGTTGTGCAAAGCTAGTTTCAACCTAGGTAGGGAATGACTCTGCTCATCCCTCTGGAATGCATTCAACTAAAGTAAGGGTTTGGGGCCAATTGGCTGAAGACCAACTATGCCTCTTTCATTTCTGCTGCTAAGTTATTTATAAAGCATGCCTTAATGACATTAAGGAAACACCCTTTTTATTTCTTTCAGGAGGAAGTTAGGGGAGGAAGGAAACCAAATTTAGATTTCAGAAAATCTTACGAACACTTACGTTCTCTAAGCAGTTAGATATATCATTTTTTCAAAGTGCCCTTCTTTCACCTTTCCCATAGTTGACAGGAATTTGCAAATATTTTGATATTCCCGTCACTGCTTCTTTAACACATTACACTGAGGAACCACACCTTTCAGCAAACAAATACCAAATGAATGATTAAATTTTAAACTAAAAGATGGACATATAAACTGAAGGCAAGTTCTCCATGTCCCCCTCAGTTTTTAGAACATAGGGCTAGAAGGGACTTCAGAGGTCTTCTAGTCCAGCGGTCACTAACTGGTGGTCCGCAGACCACTGGTGGTCCATGAGAAAATTTTGGTGGTCCGCAGAAAAATTATTTGCATTTTTTATATTACACTAAATATTTTTTAGGAATGCAGTGGCTCAGTGGCTAAGATGCTCAGCTTGTCAATTAGAAAGGTTGGAAGTTCGTCGGTTTGAATCCCTAGCATCGTGTAACAGAGTGAGCTCCCATTACTTGTCCCAGTTTCTGCCAACCTAGCAGTTCGAAAGCATGTAAAAATGGAAGTAGAAAAATAGGGACCACCTTGGTGGGAAGGTAACAGAATTCTGTGCGCCTTTGGCATTTAGTCAGGCCGGCCACATGACCACAGAGATGTCTTTGGATAGCGCTGGCTCTTCGGCTTCGTAATGGAGATGAGCACCGCCCCCTAGAGCCAGAAACAACTAGCACGTATGTGTGAGGGGGATCTTTACCTTTACCTATTATTACTATTTATCTTTTTTTTAAAATTCATATTAGTGGTCCGCAGGATTTAAAATTATGGATTTAGTGGTCCCTGAGGTCCAAAAGGTTGGTGACCTCTGTTCTAGTCCAACCCCCTGCTCAAGGCAGGAGATCTTATACCACCCCAGTCAAATGGATGTCCAGTCTATTTTTGAAAACCTCCAGTAATGGAGCACCCACAACTCTGGGAGGTAGATTAGTCCATTGATTAATTGTTCTCACTGTCAGAAAATTTCTCCTTACTTCTAAGTTGGATCTCTTATTAACAAGCTTCCACCCATTCCTTCTTGTCCTGCATTCTGATGCTCTGGAGAATAAGTTTCTGTGATAAACCTTAAAATACTGGAAGATAGTTATATCCCCCTAAGTCTTTGATAATCTAGACATACTTCCCTCCATCAACCACTCATCTACAATATAGCCTCCAGACTCTGACATGTTTTTTGCTCTTCTCTGCACATTTGGGGCTCTTTTTCTTGCCCTAGAGTTTCCAGTTAGTATAAAATAATTTTTTTTAAAAACCCAAAATTTGAAATGTTAAGAGAAACTTCTTTTTCTATTGCTTATGGATTATTCTAGGATTCTTATTTCATCTTTTTCCTCAGTTCTTGAAATTATTATTCCCAGTCCCACCATAATGAGGGAGATACACCTGGTGGGACCCAGAAGAAGGGCCTTCTCTGTGGTGGCTCCCTCTCTCTAGAACATCATTTCCCCAGAGGTTAGAATGGCCCCCACTCTAGCACTGAAGACCTGGTTCTGCCAGTAGGCCTGGGGAACCCAGAGCGGGATGGAGCCCATCAAATGGCTAGTGTGATCTGCTGTTGTCGGGTGGGAGGTGGGAGTTGGGGGGTGATTTTTTTCCCCCAGATTTTGTTCTATTGTACTTTATTAATTTATTTGATCCTTTTTGTTAGTTTTTATTGTTTTTTATTTTTTGTTTTTTGTTTTAAATATGGTTTTACATTGTGTAAGCCATCTCGAGTCACCATGGGCGTATAGGCAGCAATATAAATTAAATAAATAAATAATATAACTCCAGAATTTCCTGTAACCCATTATCTATTTTTCTGTTCCTTCTTATTCTATCCTTTTCCTCCCTCTCAGTTTCTTCTGTCTCCTCTGCTCATATGTTTTCATGAAGTGTAACTGTCCAAAGTACATTGGACCAGTTCCTTTTACTTATGGGATCCCTTTGGAAGGTGAACAGGAACACAACATAGTCACCGTTTTAAAAGCCTTCAGCAAATCACTCCAGAGAGGATTTCACTCATCTTCCTCACTATCAAGATGTCTTAACTTATGCACATTATAATCTTATGCGTATCTCTTTTGCAGTGTCACAACGTCCATGTAGGATAGTCCTAGGAATAGGAATAGGAAGTTTAAAATGACTTTGGGGATAGAGAAAGTAATGAGTGAACCATTAAGGGAAGAACGTTGAGAAAAGATTACTCAAGCCTAAGAAAAAGGAAAATGTAAATAACCCTGCCTTGATTTTGATTGGTAAAGATAGATACTTTTAAGATCCTGTTATCTATCTACCTTTGTTACACTAAGGAACATACCTAGAATCCCACCCGTGCCTGTTTCTTGACCTGATCTTTCTTGAAGAGCTGACAAATCTCAATCTTGGAATCTTTGACTATTTTACTTGCAGTTTCTTGAGTTTCTTAAGCAAATCTTAAGCAAATTTTCTCATCATGTCCCGAGGAAATGAAAATTTACTTTAAGTACACATTCTGAGTGAGCAACAGATTATTCACACCAATTAAAATTTATTGTACACTACATGGGTTGCATGCAGAAGGCCCCAGATTCAGTCCTCACCTTCTTCAGGCAGGGCTGTTTCCTTTTACTTAACTTTTTTAATGAAGGAGGAATGAGCCAGAAAAATAATCTGCTTCTGCTATTGTAGGGCTTGGCCAAGCAACCTGCTGACCAACAGGATAATACATGGGTGGGTACCCATCAACCATCCAGAAATAGCAAAGTTATATCTAGTCTCTATATCTACACAAATAATTCTAAGATAGTGCAGGACAAGATATTTCAGTGGTAGACACATGTACAGTTCTTTAATGATTTTGTTGGGGGTTTGTTCCAACAGAATGTCCAAGCTTCTGAAGTCCTACACAAATGTTTCTTCTGCTCTGAGAAACATTAAAAAAAAACTTAACTGCTGCCCGTCTCCAATTGAAAATATAACCAATTGCCTCATAATATCAAGTTAGGACTAGAGCTAGGTTTAGGTATTAAAAAGTTTTAAGAATAGGGGGAAGATGACTGACATAAAATGTATTTATGTAAATATACTTAATCCTTGCGCCACTCAATTATGACAAGAAACAAACCATAATTAATAGGAAAACAAGAAAATCTAATGTTCTTTTTCTTTAGAAACCTCAGATATACTTTAGATTTTTTTTCTTTCTTTTGAGTTTGGTGAATTTTTTAAAAAAAATATTAAATATTTGAAAAAGAAGTATTCTACTAAAATAAAGATTTAATTAAAAGAGTGCTCCATATATGCAAAGCACACATCACCTCCACTTGCCATTTTGCCCTTTCAAGACATTTCTCCTCTTTATTTACTACTTACAGATCATGTCCAATGATGGAGTCTGAAAGAGGAAGAGCAACCAAATATAACAGGCAAGTTACAGGAACAGGACCTTTTCTATTATTTGACTCACTACAAATAGGGATAGTTATGGATACATGAGAATTTGCCTTAAATCAAGTCAATTATTGATCCTTTAAGTGAAAATGGTTGTAAGAAGTGACATAATGCCAGGAAGAATGTCTCCTGTTTATACTTGGAGATGACAGGAATGAATGGTTTGCATGCTAGGTATATATTTAAAACATGTTTATTTTTCTGTTGAGCTCTAGCTCTCTCCTATGCCTTTGGTCCTGCAGTTTGCCAAGTACAGTTTCATTGGTACCTCCTTTACAGAAAGGCATGGGATTCATCTTCTTCTATTATAAGATAATCTAAGCAGAGAACCTCTGGAATAGAATACAGTCACATGAACACCCTGACAAATCCTCATCAAGGTCAGTGACTCTTTTTAATACCTCTTGGAAAGTTAGCAAGAGATAACTTTGTTTGCTCTGCACTTTTCTATTGTAACCTCTGAGCACTTTGGGGAAAACCAGTAGTTCTAACAATTCCGGAAGAAAAGCTTAATCAAAAGTAAAAATATGGGATATATTCTCTCAGTGTTTCAATATAAGTTAATCTACAGGTTCCTATTTAAAAAATTAGGATCTTCCTTGGCAGTTAGATAATTTTGTCTGTTAAGTTTGCATGAAGAGTCAGACGCGAGGAGTTCCAGCAAAAGACTTTATTAGTGACCACAGCTCGAATGGACCCGTCCTGGCTTGGCTACGGCTGCTTCTTATAGCCTGCAGCCGTAGCTGCCAGCCAATGGGAGTGCAGGGATTCTTCCCGCACTATTTAAACCAATACCATTTGACATTTTACAAGAACAGTTCAAATAAACCAATAACATTCAAACCTACATACATAACATTGTCCATTCTAACTTTGTAAATATAGGAACATTTGTTGTCAGAAACTACAAGACTCTTATAATACACTAGGGACTGACCCTTCAGGAAACCTTTCTCCATTTCAGGGCATTCATGTCCCTAGTGTTAAGTTTGCATGAAGAGACAGACACGGAGTGCTTCAAACTCTTTCTTTATTAGTGACTACAGCTCAGAACGGACCCAATTTAGCTGGGCTGCGGCTGCTACTTATAGCCAGCAGCCGCAGTTGCCAGCCAATCAGAGTGCAGGGTTTTCCCGCACTTTTTAAACCAATCATTTCTTACATTTTACAAGAACAGTTCAAACTAAACCAATGACTTTAAACCTGCATACATAACACCTAGTGATTACATGGATGTTCAATTGATTTACTTATAAAAATTAAAGCACTAACAGAATTGATCAATAGATTGCTGCTGCTCTTGACTTCAAAGTAGCATTGCTGTTTACTTAAGGGAAGTGGACCATGAAAGAAGACCATGCAGGTTATGACATAACTTTAGAATTAAGAAGACTTTTCTCATGCTAGGAGCAGAAATGCAGGGGAACCCATCACTCCGATAAGTGATGGGCTCCCTTTCACTGGGTATGATTAAGAAGAGGCTGAAGAGTTATTTGTTGGGAATGCTCTACCCTGGATTTCTGCACTGAGAAGTGACTCTTCCAATTCTGCTATTTTATGATTCTACGATGAAATAAGTTGCCTTATTATTCAATAAGCCTTTGGGGGAGACTAAATTGGTTACACATTATGGGAAGTCCAGCCAGGGCCCTAGCAGATTCTGAGAACTAAGCCACCATGTAAGTCCTGAGATGATTTATTTCATTGGGCATAGTGTACTCTATGTTGCTGTAACCTTACTTTTATGTTATCATGCTTTAAAATCAACTTAAAGGAAAAAGAAAGCCAAGCAGGTTTGTGAAAAAGACAAAAGGAACTTCATTTCTTCTTTCCTTGTATATTTATTTATTTATTTATTGGATTTCTAACTGCCCCATCTCCCGAAGGACTTGGGGCGGTGTACAGTCATAAAAATAATACAATATACAATTAAAAAGAAATTAGATAAGAAACCCAATTAAAAGCTAAAAATGATAAAACAATCAATTAAAACTCCCATCCCCACCCTCAGCCCAGGTCAGCCAGCTGGAACAGCCAGGTTTTTAAGCCCCGACGGAAAGAGAGGAGGTCAGGGGCCACCTGGAGCTCCAGGGGGAGTTGGTTCCATAGGGTGGGTGCTCCCACAGAGAAGGCCCTACCCCTAGGGGTCGCCAGCCGACATTGTCTGGCTGACAGAACCCCAAGGAGGCCTTGTCTGTGAGAGCGCACGGGACGATGGGAAACAGTTGCTGGCAGCAGGGTCTCCCGTAAGTATCCCAGTCCTAAGCCATGAAGGGCTTTATAGGTCAGCACCAGCACCTTGAATCTCATCTAAAGGCCTTCAAGCACAGAAACTGAACCATATAAAATGAGGGTCTTTGTATTAGGGTTTGTATCATATCCACTGACTCCTTCACTCATTGCCCACAGAGAAACAGAAATATGCAGGTGCGTTCCTCCCAGAGGTGGTATTCAGCAGGTTCTGACCAGGTCTGGAGAACCGGTAGCGGAAATTTTGAGTAGTTTGGAGAACTGTCAAATACCACCTCTGACTGGAGATTTTACAATATCCTTCCCCTGCCACACCTACTAAGCCATGCCGACAGAACTGGTAGTAAAAAAAAATGAATCCCACCACTGGTTCCTCCCCTTGATAAAAAAGAAAAAAGAAAACAGAAACAAGAGTGTAGGGGAACAAGCAATGGCTGCAGGCAGGGAGAAATTAATAAATGTGTAACTGACAACTTGCTGCAAAGTGTCAAAGAACAGCTTACTGTATTCACTGTCTCTGGCCAACTCAACACAACATGTTGGAAGGAAGTCAGAAACAAAGATAGGGCTGACTTAGACCGGTATGGTCTATGGGGAGTGGGCGAAGGAGAAGCAGACTAAATTGTGTACCTACTCAGCCTGGCTACAGTGCTGGTTGAGTTGTATATCAAAGCGAAACATTTAATTGGGTTTCTGTGGAACTGCCACCAACACTGTACAAATTATATCTTAAAATAAAACAAATTCTTCATTTCCACCAGAGCTTTCAGTTGGAGGATTTTAAATTTCTTGTTTTCAACAGAAAATCCCATTTTCTATCAGGATAATATTTTTCTATCTAGAAATCTTCTCCTATGTTAAAGTCCCTACCAGGACCTAAACATCCCTATTCAAATTCTAATTCAGGATATAATGACCAGAAAATCATGCTGATGCCCCTCCCAACCATTTTCTTTGTCTGTGAGACCCCTTGGAAATCATCTCATCGACATCTGATGGCAAACCACCAAAGTTTAATGTCATATCAATTTTCTAACAAGAGCAGATTAAAAGACATATAAACTGTTATGTAGACGTAACAAATCTAAAAAATAAAATTAAAAACACTTGTGGAAACACTAATTGTGTTCATAATGGTCCTTGGCAATTAGAAGAAGAAAATTAAGTTCATCTGTTCCAATTCAACAAACTTCAATTCTAAATGTCAGCCATGATTTAACAAGTCAGGCAGATTTTCCATGGTTACTTATTCAGCATATCAAGGCTTGTAATCAAATGTGTGTGAGAGGGGGGGGAGGGAGAGATTGTGTGTACTCAGAACCAAGTTCAAAAGTGTCATGATTTGTAACCTGAAGAAACCATTCTGATTTCTGTATTGTTTCTATCCAACATTCTGACCATGAAGTTATTCTCCAGTTGTGAAACCTAACCCAACCAAGCTATTCTAACACTTATAGGAAGAATCAGCAGACTCAAGGGAAAATCAACGCAGGATAGAGGATGGCCAGTGACTAAGCATAAGTTGCTGGTTGGGAAGAAGAAAGAAAAACAAATGGAGAAGAAAAAACAAATGGGTACTTTAACACAGGGCACAAGGACACCTCAAGTTTGGATTGGAGGTTCTATTCCCTTCCTGGTATTGCTATTTTTACCAATATTCAATTTACCGATACTGCTATATTTGCCTTTCTGTGACTGCAGCACTGAAACTGAATTCTTCAGTGATTCCAACTCTCTTTTTCTCTTCAAGGGATAAGAGTTAATTCAGCACCTAAAGGTTAAGGAAAGGAAATAATTTCTCATCCATGTGCCAACAATGGGATTTCTCAGTTTCCTGACAATTAGATCAGCCTCAAGTTACAGTGATTAACATCAGCTGGAGGACTGTTGCACATTCATTAAAACTGATGAGAAATGACTGGCAGGCAGTGATTTATGATCACTGTCAGAGATCTCTAACCTCTAATTGCTATGCTTCTTTTGACAAGTGGCTGAGCTAGAAACGATGAGTTCCTGAAGATGCATGATAGGGAACAGTTCAAGATGTCAGGCATTTCAGGAGCTTAGGGAGGTAAAAAGGTGTCCTTTTTGAAGTTGCTAATCTAGTTTAAATCATTCATCAACCAAATCACCTCCCAGAAAATATTGTAAAACCAGTATTTTTCTTGATGTGTCAAATAATCCGAGTCAACTTCTAATAGGAGAGTGTGAAGCCAATTCAGAACATAAATAATATTAGACAAGAACCAAACTGGAATAGCAAAGATGGAACTTCATCTGCAATTTTCAGAAGACACACCTGAGCTTATTTTTGACATCATTCTTCCATGGCTGACTGTCAAATTGCATGCCTGATCAGGATTTTCCTAAGGCATTTTGTTGCCTCCAGGCAAAGAACAATTTGTCTTTGGGCCAACCAAGCAACTCTGTCACTTAGGCTGTTTCTTAGAATCTGGATAGAGAAGAACAGGCTCAGGTTCAACCCAAGCAAGATCAAGTGACTGTGAATCCTGGGAGCTTTCAGATTTGAGAACATTGTACCTTTGATTCTGAATGAAGTAGGACTCTCCAGACAGAGCTATCAGTGGCCTTCAAGACGCTGGTGGCGCAGTGGTTAGAATGCAGTATTGCAGGTAAACTCTGCCCACAGTCTTGAATTCCATCCTGATGAGGCTCAATGTTCACTCAGATTTCCACCTATCCAAGGTTAGTAAAATGAGGACCCAGATTGTTGGGGGCAATAGGCTGACACTGTAAACTGCCAGGAGAATGTTGTAAGGCACTCTGGAGTGGTATGTAAGTCTAAGTGCTGTTGTTAGTGCTATTGTTCTTGTTTGCCCAGAGTCTTTACTCATGATCATTCATTATTTGGTCATGTCCCATCTGGATTATTGCAATGTGCTTGACATGGGTCTGCCCTTGGAGAGCACTCAGAAACTACAATTTGTCCAGAATGCAACAGCACACGTAGTTATAGGAGAGCTTTGGCACACCCGTTTAACTTTGACTAACAGTTGACCTGCAATCAATTTTGTAAATGGCAATGGTTCCTAGTGGGTTTCTGGCTCACTTCAAGGTACTGGTTGTCACCCTTAGAACCTTTTTATGTCAGTATTATTTACAGGACCACCTGCTTCTAATTATTTCCATTCAGCCCAAAATGAGAGTGGGCACTACGCTATCACACAGTGTTATCTGATAGGTAGAGTTAGCATTATTTCTCTGTAATAGCACCTGCCCTACAAAACACCATACAGTACTTACTCAGATTCAGATGGCCTGAACTCTGCTCACCTTACACAAGGCACTGAATGTCTGCTTTTTCTCTGAAGTCTTGGGCCAAGCATTTGGCTGAGTCTGCCTTGGTGCCATGATTGTTTCTGAGTCACTCCACGCATGTTGTCTGTTTTAAAAGTGCTTTTGCTTATTTATGGTTACTTTTTAAAATTGATTGTTAGCCACCCAGAGTCGTGTGTTGAGTAGAAGGCATATAATTTTAGGGAGTCAATCAATCAAAGATTTGACATATAAAAGCTAAGTGGATTGGCAGTTAAATCTTTCTCAAAAGCTGTTTCAAAACAATGTCTTCTATTAAACATTGAGTCCAGAACATTAGTAGAGGGGCAGAGGGCAAGGTTCTTGGCAAATGGAGATTTCTTTCTAGCTTCTAACTAGTATTCCTCAAATTCCAGCATCTGTTGCCAAAGGGAATCATTTTGTTCAGCTTTGTGATGTGGTGCCCTTGCTTGTCACTTCAGTTGATTGCATTTGGTGTTATAGATTGTAGGGAAAATAGTCAGTGGATGCTTAATGACTAATTAAAGTATGCACATGTCACTTTTCCAGAATAGACAATGGTCTAGAGAAAGGTAGCAAGGTTCTTCCTTCAACCAGAACTAGATTGCATAATGAAGACATAATATGTACATCAAAGCAGCCTTTTACATAGAAACTGTTCACATAGCAGTAGTATCACATACAACACAACGTATCTAATGATTAAGTACTTCAGTATGTATTTATGCCACCACAATGTCAACAACCTAATACCTTGGATAAATTTATCCAAGCAGCAGAATTGGTCAACTGTTTGCTACCCCTCCATGGAGAAAATGATGCATAGAGACTTTTTAAACTTTTCAATTGCAGAACATTTTTCCAAAGATCAGAATCAACCTTGCAATTTTTCCCATCTCACACTTCCTATCTTTCATCTGAACAAAAGACTAAATGGTTTTTAATTGGTTCAGATACTATGCAAAATAAAGAAGATCTTTCTTTGTGGCTTAGCAAGTTGAAGGAATGTTGTTATTTGTAAACCATAGTTTATGATTTTTTTAAAATATGAATTCAGTCAGTTATGGATTCTGTAATAAATTATGCAGAAACAAGAGATCAGGGGTGAGCAAACTCTGGTCTGAGGGTCAGATCTGGCCTCCTGCCTGTTTTTGTATAGCCTTCCAGGTAAGAATGGATGGACAAACAATCATAAAATCATCAATTCAAGGTGTTGGTCATTAAATTAGCAATTCAAGGTGTTGGTCATTACCTATAAACCCCTATATGGCTCAGGACCAGGTTATCTCCAGAATCTCTCCTACCCTGCGTCTCCCTGCAACCGGTAAGATCCCACAGAGTCGGTCTCCTCTGGGTTCCGTCAGCTAAACAATGCTGGGTGGTGGGCCCACAGGAGAGGGCCTTCTCTGTGGCTGCTCCGGATCTCTGGAACCAGCTACCTCCGGCTACATCCGGACTGCCTCCACCCTACTGACTTTCCGCAAAGCGGTCAAAACCTGGCTTTTCTGGCAGGCATGGGGCTGTTGATCTCGCGACTGAGATCTAGCGAGATCCCCCCTTCTGTTGTTTACTGTTTTTAAATTGTTTTTAAATTTTTTATAAATGTCATTTTTGTGTTTTTTTGCTGTGAGCCGCCCGGAGTCCTTTGGGAGTTGGGCGGCATATAAGTTTAATTAAATAAATAAATAAAGTCATCATGTTCAAATAGGACCCCTGGTGGCTGGGGTTTAATCATTTCAGAAAATGGCTAAAATTGTTTTTAGGAGTAGCTGGAAGCAGCAAGATAGAGAAACTGTTTTGGCTGCCATGCAGATTTATCTTAATGAAAGACATTTTCTGCTTTTATGAAATGGGGCCTGTAGAAAAAAAGCACCCACAGCAATCAGGGTCTTGTCAGATGTGTCTCTCGGGAGCATCTTAATAAGTTTATTGATGTAGTTGTATAAAGATGATATGAACATCAAACATAATGGAAGCTAACAAATCATGCCCTTACAAGCTTCGACATGACATTCGGAAAACCATGTGGAAGCCCTTATAAGCTTCCACGTGGTTTTTTGAATGGTTGTAATTGCACATTATAGCTGTAATATGGAGTTCCATGGTGCTCAATATATTGCTGTTGCTTTAAATAAAAATGAAATATCTGAGGCTGTGTGCTAAGATCAACATAGGCAGGGTTATCTTAAGGTTTATTTTTTTAAACAAATGTTTAGAAACAATATAGCTCAGTGGGGGGGGGACACAAAAACAAACCAAGTTCAGGGTCCTTCAAATACATTTGGACGTGCCGTGAGGTTTATATAGCCTTTACAAAGAACAGTTTACACAAGGAGTGTTATGACAGTTGCCTGCAGCAAAGGCCCTGAAGGGTTCTGCAGCAACTTCCAATCAAGTATATCAATCATACACAGATCAATCATCTCTCTTATACATACACAAAGACACATAAACTCTCTCTCTCTCTCTCTCTCTCTCTCTCTCTCTCTCTCTCTGCACACACACACACACACACACACACACACACAGAGCTGTCACTACTTAGAAGGAAATGTTTCAGACATTCTGCTCAAAAGGGCTTATGATCTCTTATGACAGAAAACAGAAACTGGTTTTCTTGGTAATTTTCTATGTACTCTTCACTTTCCAATGGTGGTGCCTTCTTACTTTTGAGGACAAAGGTGGGAACTTGTTTTAACTTTAAAACCAACTCCAACAAAAACACCTGGTTGTCTGGATAAACAACAATGACACTAACACAACAGTGAATCCTATAATATATCAGCTCACAGGCTAATAAATATGGCACAGGCTGGAATCAATCTCTGTGGCCTTCTCAAGGCCCTGCCTCCTGGCAGGGCTTCAGGAAAATTCTGCCAAACACTCAAAACAGCATCAAGTGGAATGCAAAAACAGTTTCAGCGAAACCAAGGCATTTTTTATCAGAGCTCACATAGCTCTGCAGATAAGGAATGCCCTAAAAATCTTGGCAAAATGATGCAGTTTTCTCCCCACTAAAGTTCTGCTACCAGGTCAAATGGCTAATGGGCAGTTTGCAATGAAATGGAATCTTAAAGAGGGCCAAATCTGGCATCTTCTGAAACCGATCTTTAGAAAAACAGCCCTTTGTTCATACTTCCCTCCCTTTCCCATTAATTCCCCTTTCCTAAGACAAGGGACTATCCAATCAGATGATCTTAGAAAATAGGCTCGTAAGGTCTTTCAGGACTTGTGAACCAAAATTAAGGGTGCCTACTTTGCCCTGCAAGCAGAATATTTGTGGAAACTGGCTTCTATTCATACATCAAATCATAGTCAGACAAGTCGGTCTGGTTATTTTTAAAACTTATCAAGCCTTGTTGAAATCACCAAAGGAAAATCACCTGGTTTCATCC
Source organism: Naja naja (assembly GCA_009733165.1). NCBI lineage: Eukaryota > Metazoa > Chordata > Lepidosauria > Squamata > Elapidae > Naja > Naja naja. The sequence continues at coordinate 19,180,221 of CM019154.1, read as the reverse complement.
AGTGGATTACCTGCTCTAGTATAATCACATTGGCTATTTGGAGTTAGGAACAAAGGCAGAAAAGACCTTAAAAATTTATTTCATCCCTTTTTAAAGAAAAATCATATCAGCAGGCCATGTATATACGGCATTTAGCAAAAATAATTACTGAACATGTTTGAAAAGCCAGGGATAATTGACACAGAGGAATTGATGGGTGTGATGAGGGCTATGTCTTGCAAGGTGACCTGGGAAGAATTTCAGCCTGTGGAAGTACATGAGGACAGCAACTTTGTGTGGGTTTTCCTCCTTCCTTTGGGTTCAGGTCCAGTCGGTGTTGATGGCTGGAGGGGGAGATACAGACTACAGTGCCCATTTTGTGGGATGCCTCAGGGCTTGGTCCTCTTTCCTCTTCTATTTAACATGTACATGAGGCCACTGGATGAAGTGATCTATTGGCTTGAAGTGAGATATCACTAACATGTGGATGACACCTAACTTTAGGGTTAGGTGTCACCTAACATCCAGTGTTGGGACAGAGCTATTTGGTGCTCCACAAGCTCCTTGCTTATCCAAACTGCTGGTAGTCAAGCGTATGTGTGTGTGCATGCACATTCCAAGTTTGGAGACTTTTATCCACAGAGGAAGGAGAGGGCCTTTTTCCCAAACCCAGGCATGACTGGCAATCTGCAAGCTCAGGTGTGGATAAGTCTCTGAGCTTGAAATGGTGTGTGTGTGTGTGTGTGCGTGTGTGTGTGCACGTGCATGGGCTTCCCAGACTGGAATAGAGCAGTGGGGCCTTCCTCCACAGCAGCCGAACAACAGAGCCTTTGGGGAAATGAAAAAGAAGAAGAAGAAGGGAGGAAAGAAGAAAGGAATGAAAGAAGGAGGAAAAGAAGGAAGGAAAAGAAGGAAGGAAAAGAAGAAGAAAGAAGGGAAGAAAGGAGGAAGCCTCCTGGAGAGGCCATTTTATAATGGAATATAAACATGAAATGTGCTTAAGGATACCTACATGCAAAAGCCACCTTTGCTGCTCAGGGATGGGGGTGGATGGGGGTAGAGAGAAACCCATAGCCCTACAGACCACACTTGGAGAGGACCGGGCTGGCAGATGGAGGTGGCTTGTGAATGAAGGCTACAGCATGGTCTGTGTTAGATTTGCACGAAGAGTCAGACGCGGAGTGCTTCAGTGAAGAGTTTATTAGTGACTACAGCTCATAACAGACCCGATTTGGCTGGGCTGCGGCTGCTACTTATAGCCAGCAGCCGCAGTTGCCAGCCAATCAGAGTGCAGGGTTTCCCGCACTTTTTAAACCAATCATTTCTGACATTTTACAAGAACAGTTCAAACTTAACCAATGACATTCAAACCTGCATACATAACACCCCTCCCCACTAGGTTCAGTCCATACTCAAACCCCAACCTATCTAATGTATTCTTTTAAATAGGTGGGGCTCTTACGTGTACGTTGAGACCTTCGTGGTTCAGAAGTTTTAACGTTCTCACCCAGTGAGAGAGGAAATGTGTCTGCTGACATTTCCCTACTGGGACTTCCTGTGAAAGAAGACCCTGTTTGATTGTTAGAATCTGGTCTCTCCTCCCAACCCATCTCAGCCCAATGTCAGCACCCAAGTCAGGTAGTGATGTGCAATCTTCCACTTGTAAGGATGGATCTTGGCATTGTGACAGGTTTTGGGATGGTTCCTGTGTAAGGGCTCGTTACACATGGGGTTGATTCTTGCTTGCTGATTATCCTCATGCTCCTCCCCTTCCCCCCTAAAAAGGCATTAGGCATGGGAACAGAGAGGAACAATTGCGATGTTCCTGAGGTAATCTGGATCTTAACTGATTCAATGTGCCTGCTCCAGAGACACCATCCTCTGTTTGTACCCTGTAAAATGAGGGCCAGTTATTTGAGTTATCTCAGCAGGAATCCATGAAGGTTCACCCATAAGGTTCTTAGCATAAACAGAATCACCGACACTGAACGTGCGAACTTTGCTAGTGGATCAAGTGGTGCGTTGGGTGCGTAAGAGGGATGAAGGGTGGTCAAGGGAGACCCTAAGTTTTCCTACCCATCAACAACTCTGCTGGGGATAAGTTAGTTGATGGGTTAGGAGTGATGTGCTGAACACTAAGAAGTTTTTTAACTTTCTCAGTGATGTCCCCAGACCAATTGCTGAAGCTTTTCCCTGGTAAAACGTACCATGCATTCACCCCCGTTAGCCGAAGGGTGCCCAGGGGCAGTCAGGCATGTCTGATACCCTGTTTGTGCTAAATAGGATTCAAAAGGTTAGATGTAAATTGAGGGCCATTGTCAGAGACAAGACATCAGGTAACCCGTGGGTTACAAAAAGCTTTTTGAGCTGCTTGATGACAGAATCAGTTGTGGTGGATGCCATAGGGATTACCTCTAGCCATTTGGAATATGCATCTACTATATTAAGGAAGGTGTGCCCTCTGGTAGGGCCAGCGAAATCAATGTGAATCCTAGACCATGGGCCCCTAGGACATTCCCATTCCTGTTTGGGGGTGAGAGGTGGGGCAGGCCTGACTACCTGACAGTTGGGACAAGATGCAACCCAGTTTTCAACCATTTTGTCAATACCTGCCACCATACATAACTCCTGGCCAATCCCTTCATCCTTACAATACCAGGATGACCCCCATGTAACATTTCCAAAACCTCTCTTTGCAGTTTTGCAGGAATAACCACCCTGTTACCCCACAAAATACATCCTCTTAATACAGATAATTCAGTTTGCCTGGACTTAAAAGGTTGGGCAAGGTGAGGTAGATCTTGAAGAGGCCAACCTTTCTTAATCCAGCCTATAACAGGAGCCAACACAGTGTCTTTGGCAGTCTCTCTGGCAATTTCAGCAGCGTGTGCTGGAAGCTTGGCAACAGTTTCTAGGAAAAAGGTGTGTGCCTCAGGTTCAAAGTCCTCCTTGTGACAAGGAAGTGGGTAACGACTCAAGGCATCAGCATGTCCAATGTCCTTGCCAGGCTTGTGGATAAGTTTGAATAAGCAGCAAGAAATTCAGTCCACCTCAGCATTCTTGGTGACAGGATAATAGGTGTAGGCTTGTCTCCTGCCACAATGCCTAACAAAGGTTTGTGATCTGTAACAATGGTAAATGTTCTCCCATAGAGATATTCATGAAATTTCTTAACAGCTGCAACAACTGCCAATGCCTCCTGGTCCAATTGGCTGTAATTCCTCTCTGCTTTGGTCAAAGTCGAGAGTAAAATGCAATAGGGGCTTCTCTCCCACTGGGAAGCCTGTGGCTCAAAAAAAAAACCCACTCCAAAAGGGGATGCATCACAAGTCAGTACAACAGGCAAATTCTCAGAGAACTGTATCAGTACAGCATCAGACGTGATTAGTCTTTTAATATGTTAAATGCTGATTGTTCCTTCCTGCCCCAGACCCAAACAGACTTTTGTCAAGTAATGTGTGTAATGGTTCTGCAATGGTTGCCTTCTGAGGTAGGAACATGTGATAAAAGTTAATGAGTCCAAGGAAAACTTGCAAATCTGTTTTGCATTTTGGTCTAGGGGCTTCTTTGATTGCTTTAACCTTGGCATCTGTAGGATGGATGCCATGCTTGTCAATCATGTAGCCCAAGAACTCAACCTTGTCAGTTCTAAGAGTGCATTTTTCTTCCTTGACTTTTAACCCCGCTTTCTTGAATCTGGTAAGGACTTCTCTGAGTCTCTCTTGTAATTGAGTGTCATTTTCAGCAGAGATTAACACATCATCAAAGTAAGGCACTACCCCTGGCAGTCCTTGGAGCATCTTTCCATAAGGCTTTGGAAAATGCCTGGTGCACGCTTACTCCAACTGTAACCTTTACATTTGAAGGCACCTCTATGAGTCACAATGGTTTGGGCCTCTGCAGTGGCATCATCAACTGTTAATTGTTGATATGCCTGGGCAAGTCAATTTGGCAAAGACTGTACCCCTGCCAAGTGAATGTAATAAATGATGCACCACTGGAACTGGATATGCGCTCTGCTGAAGTGCATGGTTCAATGTCCCCTTAAAGTCTCCACAGATTCTAACTGACCCATCAGCCTTGACTGGTGTGACTATGGGTGTCTCCCATCTGGAGTGGTCAGTGGGCTCTAAAACTCCTTGAGTTTATCTAATTGTGTATCAATTTTTTTCCTTTAAGGCAAATGGGACCCTTCTGGGCTTTAAACGAATTGGGGGCACCTTGGATCTAGGTTGAAAGTGATAGGGGTCCCCATATACTTGCCCAATCGTCGCTGAAGACCTCTGGAAACTCAGACTTCAGGCCTCCTCCCATTCAGTGTTGCTCCGTGATTGATGCCAGTCACCTCGATGCCTAGTGGATTGAACCACTCAAGTCCCAGCAAGCTTGGGCGATCCTTGTCCACAATGGTCAGGGGCAAACGTTTGGTGTGGCCTTTGAACTTCACGTGAATTCTCTTGTTCCAACTACTGGAATCTTGTTCCCTTGGTAGTCTTTAGAGTCAGTGCTTGCTTCTGGAAATGCTTCTTCTGAATGTTGGGAAGTAGCCTGTGAATAGTGTCCCATGACACCATAGATAAATAGGAGCCTGAGTCCACTTCCATTTGGCAAGGCCTTCCTTCAATTAGTACCTTCACATGTACTTTTCTGCTTCTTAAGGGTGAAGAATGACCAATAGTGACTGTTTGATGAGTTTCATTCTTCCCATTTGCTTCTGTGTTGCACCCATTTTCTACTGAAGTTGTTATGCTTGAATTCTTTGTCAGAAAACTTCTTTCTGCTTGGTGGAGTTCTGGATGATTTGCAGACTCTTGCTAGGTGACCTCTTTTTTCACAACGGAGGCAGATGGTATCAAAAACTTGCATTCAGTGCAGGGGGCCCCCCCAACCTCTGCAATAAAAGTCTTGCCTTTTCTTCCAAGGTCTTTCTTTTCTTCTCCATTCTGAGTCTATAAATTCCTTCCTCCACCTCACTACAGTCTGAATCAGAATCTATTTGCTCGCAATGGGTTGTTGTGGATTTTTCCACATCAGGATGGCTTGCGGCCTTGTTAATTTTCTTCATGGCTGCTGCTGAGGACTTGGTAGCTTCCACTGAAGAAGCTTCTTCTATGGCCTCCTTAAGCGTGATCTTAGGTTTCATTAATAATTTGCTCTGCAAAACCTTGTCTTTTAGGCCTAGAACAAATCGATCGCGCATGGCCTCTTCAAAGTTGATAAACTCACATGCACCCCCAATGTCCCTTAAACTTGCCACAAAGTCATTAACGTTTTTGCTTTCCCCTTGATCCCGATGGTAGAATTCGTGTCTCTTAATGAGGCACAATACTTGTGGGGCGTAATGGGCTCTTAATAACTTTTCTAAGTCGGGCCAGTCCATTACCTTCACGTCTGCAGCTCCCGCCAATGCCTTCGCCATCTTGAAAACAGCCGGACAGCAGTGGGTGAGAAAGAGCGCCCTCTTCCACTTCTCGGAAATGTCGGCGAGATCGTTTCCCTCCAAATACATTTGGAAATGATCTGCATACGAGTCCCAGTCTTCTGCCATCGGATCGAACGGGGCTAGTGGGGTGTTCAGTGCAGCCATCTCTCTCAGCTTGTTCTCCGCGTTGTCTTCTCTTCGGGAAGGATCCCCCCCTCATCGCCAGTGTTAGATTTGCATGAAGAGTCAGACGCGGAGTGCTTCAGTGAAGAGTTTATTAGTGACTACAGCTCATAACAGACCCGATTTGGCTGGGCTGTGGCTGCTACTTATAGCCAGCAGCCGCAGTTGCCAGCCAATCAGAGTGCAGGGTTTTCCCGCACTTTTTAAACCAATCATTTCTGACATTTTACAAGAACAGTTCATACTTAACCAAAGACATTCAAACCTGCATACATAACAGTCTGGAAAGCACACACATGCCCTGCTTATGCTTCCTGTTGATGCCTCTACTGCAAGGGTAGTGCAGCAGTTGAAGAGCATTTGAAAACTTCAGCTGATGCAGAACACGGCTGTGTGGATAGTAAATCCACATCACACATAACAAACTACTACACGAATTGCATTTACTACTGGTATGCTCACTACACAATTCAAGGTCCTGGTTATCACTTTTAAAGCTCTACATGGCTTGGGATCGGGTTACCTGATCGCTCTACCTGTCCAAATCAACCCAGCTGATTGGGCATGCTGCAAATCCAATCAGCCAAAGCCTGTTAACTGGCAGGAACTAGAAGATGGGTTTTCTCTGCTGTAGGCTCTGCTTTGTGGAATATTCTCCCCTTGGAGGTTAGAATTGTTGGAAGAAATGTCCTTCTGGGTTCAGTTCGAAGTGGGGAAAAAGGCACTGGAAACATGGAGGCTGTTTAGAAAGATGGTTTAATGGTGGACAATATCACATGGCTTGGAGCTCCAAAGAAGGAAGGAACGATCACATGCTTCAAGATGAAGAAAAAGAAGGAAGGGCTGACATGTTGAGTGTGCCTGGGTTTTATACCCTCTGTTGGGATTTGAACTTGAGCTTGTATTCTGATTGGTTGTCAGACTCCCATGGGGCCATGCAGAGCAACTCGGTAGGCTGTCCTGAGTACCAGACTTGGTTGAGCCTTGCTGGAAGATGATGTAATGAAAGGGCTTTGAGCAATTCCTATTATAGCCCTACTTGGAGATCTTTGTTATGTAAAATAGACTGGCCTAGGCCAGAGTAATGGCCCATTAGCAAAGGTGGGGGCGGGGGCTGAGTTTCTGCTTCTGAGGTGAGTTTCTGCTTCTGAGTTTCTTCTCTTTTTAGGGGAAATATTCTGCCTTTTTAATATTTCCTAAGAATTTTTCTAGGAGAGGAGTAGGTGATAACTTCCTACAGAATGATCTCCTTTTATAAGGCTTCGAAAACTTTGCTGTGTATTTGGACATGGGGCTCTGAATGTGTTAAGACTGCTGTGCTTTGGCTTTACTATTAGTTGGTAATTATCTTAGCTGCTCTATGAATTTGTCTTTTGGATAATTTTTAATAGTTTTGCCTGTTCTATTGTAGGAAGTTGGCACCCAACCCTCTCCTAGAAAATTGAAATCTCCTAGGAAATATTTGTCACTACGTTTTTTTGTGATTTGTCTGTTCAGCTCCTAAGCTAATATCATAGCAGGCAGGTGTCTGCTAGCTAGCATATTTGTTATCTTGTCTCCATAGTAATGAGATAAGACAGTCTTGTGATTTCTGATTTACTGCGCATGTTTCAAAAAGTTTTTACTTCACTTCCTGTAACTTCCTTTGTACTTTTCCTGTATATGCCTGGGGTTTTATTTAAACAAAGTTGTCAGCAAAGAAAGGCACGGTCTATCACCTCTAATTAGCAGGGATGTTTGGAAGCTGGTTTTTACTCTCTAACAATATTAAAAAGGCAGAATATTTCCTCTAAAAAGAGTAGAAACTCAAGAGCAGAAGCTCACCTCAGAAGCAGAAACTCACCCCCACCTTTGTTAATGGGTGGGCCATTAAGGCCTGGGCCAGTCTATTCTACATAACAAAAGATCTACCTTCTTCAGATAGAGCCAAATTAGGAATTGCCCAAAGCCCTTTCATTACATCATCATCCAGCAAGGCTCAACCATGCCTGGAACTCAGGACAGCTTACAGAGTTGCCCCTCATGGAAGTCTGACAACCAATCAGAATACAAGCTTCAATTCAAATCCCAACAGAGGGTATAAAACCCAGGCACTCTCAGCATCTCAGCCCTTCTTGACCTTCTCTTCCCATCTTGAAGCATGTGATCATCCTTCCTTCTCACTCTGAAGCTCCAGGCCATGTGGTCCTGATATTAAACCTTCCAAACAGCCTCCATGTTTCCAGTGTCTTTTTCCCCACTTGGAACTGAACCCAGAAGGATATTTCTTTCAACAATATAGTTTTGGAATTGTAAGTCACCCTGAGTCTCTTGGCTGAGATGGGCAGCTATAGAAGTTGAACAAATAAATACGTAATTCTGAGAAAGAAAAAGAGTTGATTGCAAGCATAGTTGTTCAACCAAATGGATGGAATGCTAAGAATGTTTCCATGATACTGGCATAAACAGAAGTAGCAATATTCTAAATCAGCCTTACTCCTTAAAAATAATGAAAGTAGCTGTTTTTCACAGCCTGCTAAAAATATTGGTCTTGATACTTTTGCTCTTCTCTAAAAGCTCTCCTGGCCGTTCTTTTTGCTAGAGATATGGCCTTTGCATCTTCAGCTATGACAAAAGGACATCTGAATTGCCAAGGCCACCGGGGACCACCAGAAGTGTTGGGTATAGCCTGCAAAGACTTCCAAAACTCCAAACTATAATTGTTTAACGGCATGACAATAATCACAATCAATACATTGAATTTTGAATCCCATCAAATCAGTTTTAACTTTTGCCTCTCCTCATTATTTTTTTAAGTGCAATCCTGGCACACCACTCGCATGCCAAACACAGCTTTCAGTCTAGATAAACATTCACACCCCTTATTTATTACATGATTGAGCAATGGAACTGGAAACAGATGTATCATCCAAATCTGAGTCAGTTCAGCCATGAATTAAATCCTACAGGTCAAATCAAATAAGTTTTATTTATTCATTTATTTATATATCAAATTTTTCAACCACCCATCTCCCTCACAGAGTTAATAAACTATTCCAGATTCTGTCCAGTTTCGACTGGTTCTTTACCATCAGAGCAGCTGGGCTTGAAAGCAGATCTGGTCATTGGTAGGAGATCAGCTACATTATCTATCTATCTACCTATCTATTTTATCTTCATTAGTTTTACAAATAACTCAAGGTAGCAAACTTACCCAACACATCTTTCTTCTCCTATTTTCCCCAAAACAACAACTCTGGCTCAAAGTCACCCAGCTGGCTTTCATGGCTAGACAGGACTTGAACTCACAGTCTTCCACTTTCTAACCTGCTGCCTTAACCACAGGACCAAATTTGGATAGTTATCCTTATCCTCCATGTTACATTATAACTGTACAGGTCTACTTGGAAAGCGTGTATTTATTTAACACATTTTTGTCCCATTCTTCCCATATCAGAGGGAATAATACAACTATCAGAAGGAAAAAAGACGTAACCTTGAGAATTACACGTTAAAACTCAAGACAAGGGGCACTTTTAAAAAAGAGACAGGGCTTTAATCACACAGCTGTGCCATTATCTTGACTTTTTTTCACACATACACAAATCCCACAGATGCACTGGTTAAAACATATAAAGAAGGGGGATGAGGAGGAAGGATGACCAAAGCAAAATGACTTTAGTAAAAGGACTGTACAAAAATGTTATTAGAAGAAAAATCCCTTAAGAGCAGAGCTTGTCTGCGGAACCAATTACCTGGAAAGAGGATGTGCTTCATTCAGAGGACATACTCACGGAAAGGCTAGGCATCCATATCTCTGGGTACCTTAGTTTGGACTCATGGGCCACAATACCCTTTCCATCTCTATTATTCCATATTTTGATGTAAAGGGGAATGCAATGTACTGTCTTCTGAAGGACCCAATTGCCCGGTTTTGCCACGAGAGAGCAAGCAAATCAATGGATGTTTAGATGTCAAAGAAAATTGTTTAGAGTATCTCCCTAACTCATAAGAAACTGTCTTGTCCTGATATATTTCATTACATTGTTCATTCAAGGTACAAAGCACATCCACTGGGTCATCCAGAGAGATGTTTCAGTAATGCCCCAAGGAAATTAAAAATCACAGTAAATACTGGAAAAATGCTAAATCCTATTGCAATCAATGAGATTTTATCACAAAAGTATATATCTGCTTGTTCAGAAGGGACTTCTTTCAGATAATTGTAGCTAGGACGTCCATTATAAATTGGCAATTCAGTCCCACTTCGATATTCAGTGATAATCTAACCTGTCATTACTTTCATCTTCCCTTTGTCCTTCTCAATGGAGTAAGTACATAAAGGACTTTTCAACTTTTCTTTTGCCTGTTCTAAATACATGTTCAAATGCCTTCAACACATTCAAAGTGTTGTTTGAAAGTGCTTCATCTGGGGAAAAAAAGCTTCAAGTTAAATTTCAATATGTTCTGTAAAACTTTCCAAGTCATTTAGAAAGCAGCTAGTAGTGTTTTCTTTTCTTCTTCACCAAAGGCCATAGTTCCTGAACAGAAATAAAATCTTCCCCAGAATGCAATATCTTTCTATCAATTTATACATGCCAACTTTAATGTGAGGGGTGCGATGGCTCAGTGATTAAGATGCTAAGCTTACCAGTTGGAAAGTTGACAGCCCAGATTCAAGATCTGAGCCCCGTGTGTGACAAGTGAGCTTTTTACCTGCGCCAGCTCCTACCCACCTAGCAGTTGAAAAGCATGCAAATATGAATAGATAAATATGTACCACTTCTGTAACATGCATTCTGTGAGCCTCCACATATAGTCATGCTGCTGGCCACATGACCACAGAAGCGTTTTTGGACAATGATGGCTTCCTTGGCTAAGAAACGGAGCACTGCCCCTTAGAGTTGGACATGACTGAACATTACCTTTATCTATCATGTATTGACATATAGCTATTTCAGCATCAACTCCCAAATTATTTTCTCTACAGAATTCTTTTTTCTTTCAACATTTTTGGTTGTGGGAATTCTCAAAACAAAAACCTATAAGCAGATACTAAGGTGAACCTTTTTGTACTCATATTAATCAGTCTAAGTCTTTTTAAGACTCTAATTAGACTTGTTGGCTGTTCTGTGAGTTGTACACAGAGAGAAGCAATTTCTTAGCACAAAAACTAGAAGTAGGAGAAAATACTTTTAGCCAAAAAAAAATGCACATACTTTTAACAGGTGGGGCCACTATTAAGAATGTGGGTGTAACATAGTTTTCAAGTGTTTAATCTGTAGTTAGTTGCATATCAAAGTAGCCTAGGACAACACATTTAAATGTAAAACAAGAGGAAGGGGAAATAAATAAATAAATTTCAGCTGATCAAAGTACACTGGTCATACAAAAAGAAATGGTTTTCTTCCTTATGTATTGTCCTTATTAAAATGCAGTTAAAACAGCAATATCTTCAAAGCTCAAGTAACTCTTTAAATGCTCAGTCCTGGGGTAGTTCTGCTATGGGAAACTTAATAGAAGCTCTGTTGAAAGAAACATCCTTCTGGGTTCTAAGTGGGGAAAAAGACACTGGAAACATGGAGGCTACTTGGAAAGTTTAATGGTGAACAAGACCACATGGCCTAGAGCTCCAGAGAAGGATTATCACATGCTTCAGGTTGAGAAAGGAAAGGAAAAAGGGCTGAGGTGCTGAGAGTGCCTGGGTTTATACCCTCTGTTGGGCCCCACCTTAGTGTTTCCTGTTCCTGTGTAAGAAATGTATCCCATTGGCTGTCAGATTCCCAGGGGTGGGGGTCTTAGCTAACTTTGTAGACTTTGTCTGGACCACATGGCTTCACCTGAGTGCTGGCTAATGCAATCTTCCCAGATGCCATGTAGTGAGATGGGTAATCCTATCATGTCCTGAGGGCCATGTCTTAATCCCATCACCCTGGAGCTGAAGTGGGGGCAGGGAGCTGCAGAAAGCTGCTTTGTCTTTAAAACATGTTTCTCCTTTTCTCATCCAGGGAAATATAATATTCTGCCTTTTTAATATTTACTAGAATATTTCATTTTTCTAGGAGAGGGGTGGGTGCTAACTTCCTACAGCTCCATGGTAGCATCTTGACTCTGGAATGCTTTTTAACCCAGGCATTTTATTTGCCCAAGCATTTTTAAGGTCGTTTGCATAATTTACTCTGCAACGTCAGACATCTGGGATTTATTAATTTTCAAGTATCATTCCAATCTACAGCATTTAATCAAGAGATATCTCAGCAAATCTTTGCAAAAAAAGAGAAAATATATACATTTTTGACTACCTTTTGCTGGTTATAATATGCTAGAAGTTCTGCTAAATATATCAGACTAATGTCCTCTTTAAATGAAACTTAAAGGACCTACAGAAAAACTAGATGTATTTCTTTTTATTTTGATAAGAATCAATATAAAATAAAATGTTGGGGGAAAATATATACTCAGACTTTTCAAATATATAGAAGCCATTTTGGTGCTGTTGAGTTGGTTTATTCACTCTGTTTTTATTTTTAATTATTGTGAACTGCCTGTGATTATCCTATATAAACTACCAGTAGGTGGCCATGTAATTTTCTAAACAAATAAATGTTCTTGAAGGATGGGTAAACATTTAATGTATCAGATTATGGGAAGCATAAACTACTGGTAGATCCCTGGCTGACTTTCAATGGATTGGCAAAGAATTCTTATTTGTGGAACGTAAACAGCTGCCCCAAATTATATGCTGAAATAAAAATTGCTTGAAGTTTTAAGATCCAATTTTTCTGCAGAAGAAAGGACTGTTACATGGTGACATTCAAAGCAATTCTTGCCCTCAAGAAATTTTATTTCAATTTCCCAAAGCTGGTCCTCTATCAATGCAGATACCACCAATTCTTCACAAAATAATTCAAATAAAATGTATTAATTACTTAGCAATGGCCTGGTTCAAAACTAGAAAGCCATTGCATGTTACTCTTCCATTTGATTAACATTTTGTGGCAATTAACCTTGTCTATTTCAGTATGAGACCTGCCTATGTCTCACAAATTAAAAAGCAAACATACACTATCCCTGGGGTCAATCTTCACATTGAATCTAGATTTTTTTTAATGAATAAGCTATAGTATTTAGGTTATTATATCAGGAATCACCCCAAATAACACATCACTTGGCAGGATGTATAAACCATGTGTTCCTCATCTCTTCAGTGCAACACTACATCACACTCAATTGTTTTGTTTACTAGATAATGGTAACGATGTCCAACATGGGTTTTACCACTAGTTTGACTGACTTTAGAGGGAGGTGCTCATTTCAACTCCTTAATCGTTGTCCAGAGATGGTTCCATGGCCATGTGGCCAGCCTGACATCATGCCACAGTTCAGAGTGTACGGTGAAACATGGAACCCTGTTATCTTCCTACATATTTATGTGTAGTACTTATTCATCTACTTGCATTTGCATGTTTTCAAATTGCTAGGCTGGCAAGAGCTGGAACAAGTGACTACTACTTGTTTCTCACTGCTGGTGACCTCTCATTTTACTCCCCCCTTTGCCTTCAGTGATGCCTGGATAAGCACTTATTCCTGTCTGAAGACAATCCAATGTTCTTGATGAGCTAGACTTTAATATACATAAAATAATATGCAAGACTATTTAATCTTTAAGATGCAACAATCTTTTGTACTTTGCTGCAATAGATTAATGCAGGAAACTCTCTAGAAATTTCTCTCTAAGGATACCTTTACTCTTTCAACCCTCAGCCATAATGTCACTTCACTGTAGTGTTGTGTTGTCCTTCCATCTTTCATGATAGTAATAGATCATGGATCATAGGGCTGGAAGAGACCTCAGAGGTCCACCTCCCCTGCCCAAAGCAAAAGTCTTTATTCCATCCCAGAAAAATTGATATCCAACTTTTTCTTGAAACTCTTCAGCAATGGAGCACCCACAACTCCAGGAGGCAAATTCTTCTATGAATTGTTGTCAGGAAATTTCTTCTTAATTCCATATTGGATCTTTCTTTAACAAGCTTCCACCTATTGCTCTGGCCCTGCTTTGGAGAATATCACCCCCCTCATCTCTGTATCTGCCCCTCAAGTGCTGGAAGACACTTACCATGTCACCTCTAACCTTTCAGTTTTGTTAGGCCAAACATACCTAGTCTCCTTAACCATTCTTTGTAAAATTAAGCCTCTAGATCTTTTATCACCATTGTTGCTCTTCTCTGTGTTCTTTCTACAGTTTCAGCATCTTTTTTGTATTGTGGCAACCAGAACTGGATGCAGTATTCCAAGTGTGGTCTTACTAATGTAGTATAAAAGGTACTACCACCTTTTGTGATCTTGATGCTATTGATGCGATCTGCATTGGGTTTTTTGGCAGCTGCAGTTACACTACTGGTCATATGTAAGTAGTAATCTATTAGGATATCTAGATCTCTCTCATTTCTATGAAGTGACAAGATCCTAAGGATAACCGTCTACAATCTAGGATATAGATAAGAAAAGCAAAAAAAAAAAAACCCACCAGTTTTGGCTTTTTAGTTTTAAAAACTAAAAATTGGGTAAAATTAATGGGCAATGTATACAATCACTCTGCTGAAGTAATCAAAAGCCCATCTTGTCCAGCATTTTGTACTAATGGAAGCCAGTTAGATGCCTCTGCAAACCCCAGAGCAAGACATGAGTGCAACAGTACATACCATAGCATAGATGTTTTTATTCAAACTCTTCTTCACCTGCCTTTTTTTTTCTTTAGCTTTCATCATGAGCATCACCAAATACTCTCAAAAGGACATTGCTGAAGATGTTTTAAAAGATGTTCCTGTTTTTTCAGCTATGAAATGCACTTTTGGAGATGCAAGGATCAGAACTATACAAATTATTATCAAATTCTACAAAATTCTTTTCCAACTTGACTGGCACTGTCTGAAACAAGAACAGCAATTTTGGCAAAATATTCATTTTTACTATTGAAATACATCCCAATGGCGATAACTGCAATTTGACCCAATTGTCTAAATCTTTAGCTATTTGTGTTATTAACTTATCATAGTTATCTTCTTTAATCGACGAACATCTAGCAGTCAACCAGATCCCTAGGTATTTTACTTTATTTACCACCTGCATGCCTAATTTATTTGCCTAGTTCTTTCTTCTGCTGCTTTGTAGTTTTTTGTTAACACTTGTTTTTTCTTTGTTAATTTTTAACCCTGCCACCTTTCCATATTCTTCTATTTCTCTTAGTAGTATAGGGCTCGCTTCTAAGGGTTCTTCTAATATAAATGCCATATCATCGGCGAATGCCTGGAGTTTATATTCCTCTTTAATTTTTAGTCCTCCAATCTCTTGATTTTGCCTAATTTGTACTAAAAGAGTCTCTTCTGCCAATATATACAATAGAGGGGCTAGGGGGCAGCCTTGTCTTACTCCCTTATTTATCTTTATGGTATCTGTATTTTCCCCATTTATTAATATTTTTGCAGTTTGCGTGTTATAAATTGTCTTAATGAATCCTGTAAAATTTTCACCAAATTTCATGCCTATCAGTTGCTTAGTAAGAAAATTCCAATTCAGGTTGTCAAATGCCTTCTGGGCATCTAAAAATATCAATGCCATTGTTTTGGTTGTGTATACTTCATAATATTCTAATATATCCATAATGGTTCTTGTATTTGTTTTATTTGCCTATGGGGGAGGAAGCCATTCTGATCAGTGTGGATAGTTCTACTTAATACTCTCTTTAATCTTTCCGCCAATATTGTGGCCATTATTTTGTAATCTACATTTAAAAGTGATATTGGTCTATAGTTTTGAATTTTTTGTGGGTCTGATTGTTCTTTATAAATAAGGGTAATATATGCTTCCATCCATGATTTAGGCACGTTAGCATTCTCCAAGGCTTCATTGTACAAATCCACCAATATCTCTTCTATTATCTCTTGGAATTCCTTATAGAATGCCGAAGGAATTCCATCTAGGCCAGGGGTCTTATTTGCTTTTTGTGCTTCGATTGCCTTCCTAATTTCTTCTAGATATTTTGTTATTCAAATTTTGTTTCTCTTCATCAGTAATTTCGAGCAAGTTCTTTTCATTCAAATATTGATCAATAGATTTTTCTGGTATTTCTTCCTTTTTATACAATTTCATAAAAAAACTCTTTCTTTTCTTGGGTCTGTGTGCATAATTTCCCTTCCTGGTCTTTGAGAGCTACAATCATTCTCTTTTCTTGTTCTTTTTTAATTTTATGGGCTAACCACCTCCCTGGTTTATTTGCGTTTTCAAAATAATTTTGTTTTGCTAATTTAATTTTTTGGGCCAGATCTTCCTGTACATTTAGATTTATCTTATGCTTTACCAGATCTATTTCTTTCTTAATGTTTGGATTGTTCAGGTCCTTTTGTCTACTTGTTTCCAAATCTTTCAGTTTCTCCCTCCATATGTTTTGTTGCTGTCTTTTTTCTTTATTCTTTTTAATATTGTAAGCAATAGTTGGACCTCTCACATAGGCTTTGGTTTATCCCAAAGATTCTGTAGAGAGGTATGTTCTCTTTTATTTATTTCAAAAAATACTTTCAATTCTTTCTTTATCATTTCAATATATTCTTTATCTCTTAATATAGTATTATTAAATGTCCATCTTCCAATTTTTCTCTTTCCTTTCCATTTAATTTGAATGGAATTATGGTCAGCCCATAGGTTTGGCAAAATCTCGATTCTTTCAATATTCTCCATTAACCCAGGGCCCATCCATATGTGATCTATTCTGGACCAAGGGTGGTGGAGGTTTGAAAAAAAGTATAGTTTTTATTTGGATTTAATTCTCTCCACACGTTTTTCAAATTAAATTCTCTTACCATATTATTAAAAGACAAAGGGAGAATTCTCCTTTCCTTTCCTTTTTTTTGGAACTTCTATAATCTTTACCTTTGTCTGGGACTGCATTATAGTCCCCTACAATGCATACATTAGCATACTCAAATTCTATTATCTTATGGTGAAGCCTATTATAAAAGTCTTTTGGTTTGTATTCGCATATATTGTGACTAATAACATCTTTTTCTGGTTTACATTTATTTCTATAAAAAGCATTCTCCCTTCTTGATCTTTGTATATTTGTTTATGTTGCAACCAATCCTTTACATATACTACAATACCCCCCTTTTTTTTATTTGCAAGTGCCGAATACATTTTACCCAAATTTATATTCTTTAAGAGATCTGCTTGATTGTCTGGAATATGCACTTTTTGAATACAAATTATGTCAGCATTTTGTTTTTTGAAGCTTCTCAAATATCTGTTTTCTTTTTGATGATTAATTTAAACCATTAGTATTGACTGAAAATAAAGTGATTTCTCTATCAGTGTCATTGACTGTGCGAGGCATTTCTCGTTTCATTCCTTGTTCTAGGTTATCTTCTTCTTAGTCTGTTGCCTTCCCCTTCTTCTCTAAGGTTTTGAGGTTCAGAGTGTGAATCAGATTCTTTTTCTCCGGAGAGTTGTTCCTCTTGGCTTCTCGTGTTTAAGTCCTCTCTACTTTCTTGTTCTTCCTCGGGTCCCAGGTATCGTTCACAAAATTCCTGTGCTTTTTCAATTGTATCAATTTTGTATTTTTTGTCCTGCCACGAAACTAAAAGCCCCTCTGGGGCTTGAGTTGATAAAAACTGGTAACCCCTTCTCTGCTCTCTAACTCTCCTGGGTATTGGTTTCAGTGTAATGACTTCATGATCTTTATATACAAGTGATTCATCTCTAGTCTTACTATAGAGCAGGTCTCGTGTTATCTTCCTCACAAATCGAATGTGAACCTCTTGGGGTAGTCTGTGTCTCCTCGCATAATGTGTATATACTCTGTATACCTCGTCTACATCATTTTCAATTTCCAGTTTAGGTTTCTGTAAGGCCGCCGCTATCAGATTCATCATAATTGCACGTAGATCTTCCTTTCTGTCTTCCACCACATTTTGGAATCTAAGATGAAATTATGCCTTCTCTAATTCCATGTGTATCACCGAGTCCCGGAGTTCGCAGTAAAGCACTTTTCAATTTTGTTCTGAATCCTCTAATTTCTTCTCCACCATCTCCATTCTTGCCTCTACTAAATTTAATTTTTGTTCATTTTTAATCACTTCTTCCTGCATCTTTCCAATCTTACTGTTCAAATTTTGTATTTCATTTTTCACTTCTATTTCAGTTCTCATCTCTGTTTTCATGTCTTCATGGTTCCTCGCTATCAATTGTGGGTTTTGCCATCATTTCCTGCATCATAGTGAGTGTTGTCTGTACTGTCTGCAGGCTTTGAGCTGAACTAGTTTTTTCTGCCAATAGCATTGCATCTATAGATCTCTGCCCCATAGGTGAAGACATCGTTGTAGTTTTCTTTCCTGATTTTACATTTGTAATTGTTGTTGCCGCCATTTTAGCTATCTGTAGCAGCTCTTTCCAATCTACCATCAGCTATCCCTAGTAGAGTACTATTTTCCTCTCCTTTTCAGTTCCATAGTAATATTAATACATAATTATATTATTAATTACCAAAATTCTATTATAGAAATTCACAATCAGCTCTTTTTTCTATTTTTACTTATTGAACTTATTCAACTATTACAATATTTAAGAGAATTCAATATTAATTAAATACAAATGTATTTACTCACAGAATCAAGTCTTATATGCTTAATTAATTTAGAGCAGCCAATTCATTAAAATAATTATCTATATATAAATATAATCTATTTCTTTAGAGTTCTTAATTATATGCTTATCTCAGAATAAAAATACCTAAGTTTCTTACTATATAATTATTTAGAAATCTGAGTTCTATATTTATACAACACACTTTCAGTTGTTCAGTTATTCAAAAATTATTAACCAGTATTCTTAGCTCAATATTCTAAGACATATATATCTATTAAGATTATGTTTTACCAATATTATTTAGTACATCTATGTTTAACAATTTGAGTGAAGTCCATGGTCGTCTTTTTTTTATATATATAAATACCTTATTACAGTTCTTAGTTCAAGTTCAAAATGTTCTCTTTAAAATTGCACAGTCACTTCCACCGTTTCGTTTTTCCTTTCTGTTGTGGCTTCTTCTTCTTGCTCCTTTATTCTTTTTCTCCACACAGTCCAGTTCCACTTATAAATCTTAGTTATCTTACTTCTTCCTTTTTTCATTATCACAGTTATCAGACAAATATTGCAATTATAAAATTCCTTTCCACAATCCTTTCCTTAAATCTTTCAAAGTGTCAATTGTTCTCCTTTCAAGCTTTTATTCTCAGCTCTTCTTCCGATCTCTCTGTCTCACTTGAGCACCGTCACTGTCACTTTCTCTTTCTTTCCAGTTTTCAAACGTCAAACGCCAAAAAATATAGTTGTACAACCTACTTTTCAGCTCCCAAGATAAAAGTAAACGCTGTTGTCTCACCCTTCAGCTCCTCCGTTTTCAGCACTCCATTAGTCACCACGAATTACTGCTGTTTCTTTAACTAGTACTCCTTCTGATGTTTCTGCCGCTTCGCTACACTGTTCGGTTTGGAGTTTCACTTTTCAATTTCCCTTTGTAGTATAAATCAGTATTCTAGAAATCTTCTTTAATTTCACCTTCCCACTGCTCAATTTGCTGTTCTCCACTCTTTGCTTCCTTCCTTCTTCTTTAAGCCACTGGGCTGCCACATCTTTGGTTCCAATCGGTACGATGTCCCTCTGCTGCTGTTGGTTTTTGGGGGATTCTCTTGCAGTCTCCGGGATTGTGGCACCTCCTCGGGACCTCCAGGTCTTCCCCTTTCGTCTGTCTACCTCTCCAAGGTCCGACACACTCCTGGAAGCCACCAAACAGCGAAAATCGGATCCTTTCAGAGCGGCGATCTGCTCCTCAGCTCTGCATCAACGCAGCGCCCAGCTGGAAGCCCAATTATTATCAAATTCTAATAATCCCTCATAGTTTGTTTTTAAAAATAGCCACACACTCTACACAAATCCAGAGTTCCTCCTGCTCAGCCTCTACCAAACCCCTTTAGCAGCATATAAAATAAGAAATCACCTCTACTGCAAGTGGACAAATTTTGCTTTGTTGTGACCATTTTCCACTATAGTTATGAATAACTGTTTATTCCCAGCCATTGGAAATGTACCCATTAGGTTATGGCATATGTACTTACAATACAGGCTTCTCTCCCTCTTATAAGTTTTGTGATAGCAATAAAAATGTAAAAAATTAAGTTTCAAAATCTTATAAAACGTGCTGGATCAAAAATGCATTGTAAATGAAAATATCAGAATGTTGTGAAAACTATTCTGCAAGGCTGACCAGAGCCAGAATAATTTTTATTAGTACTAGCCTCTTCCTGCTGTTTCTTCGAAGAAAGTCCAGCTGCCTTCTGGCTGTCAGAGTCCCCTTTTCAACTCAAATAGTCTTTCAATGTAATTAACCCTTAGCTCTCCTTGATCACATTTCTAGCTTTCCTTTTCCATCAATCACATGCAGCTTGGGAGCAGGAAATACCTCCCATTCCCACCCAGTTTTTCTCAATATGAATATGCAAATGTCAACCTTATAATTATTTTCATCATTTCCTGCACCAGATGAGAAAGGGAGCCCAGAACTGTAAATCTTGTAGTGAGGTGGGTGGCAAATTTAATAAATAAATAAATAGCCTGGATGTTAAAGGAGCTGGCTGATAAGTCCTGACCAAGTGCCTCCTGCCACTGTCTATCATGACTGATTGGGATGAAACCTCCACTATGGACCTAGGTTGCTCCTTCTGTTTTATAAACTTCTAAATTTATTAAATTTATTTTAAATTGTTTTCAGTGATTGGGCTTGTTTAATTCTTTTTTTAAATATTTATTGCTGTCTTTTTAATTGTGAGCTGCCCCGAGTCCTCTCGGAGAGGGGGCAGCATACAAGTCCAATTTAATAAATAAATAAACAAATATTACTCTACTCCTGGCTTTGGTTGTTCATTATATCTTTGGGATTGTCCCACTGGGTGGCTCCACAACACAGGTAAAACACAGTTCCAAGAGCTGAAGCTATGTCATCAACAGGGGAATTAAAAGGAATGCCTTCAAATTCCAACTCATCAATCAGTTATCTGATATGCTTGGGTGATGTTTCTTTCTTAATAGTTAGAAATGAGCCACAGTGGAAACTGTAAGACAGAAAATGATGACAAACATGCAAAGTGCTCTCTCATTCTAATTCCTGGGCATGGCTTTGGATTTTTGCTTTATGAGCAATCAATCTGTAACAGACAATTCACTCTGGCATAGACCTTGTATGAAAAAAGAGCGCCTCTTAGTCTTGGCTGTCAAGCAGAATTGCCTCAGGAATGACCTGCAGAAGAAAAACCACCAGTTAATAAAAACTTCTTTAGTATAAAGACAGTAGTCTTTATAGTAAAGAAGTTTTACTAAACTTCAGAGGCCACAGATGCATTCATAACAGACTAAGACAAATAAATATGGCTAAATGTCAGATAAACTGAAAAAGGAAATTGAGAAGTTGCAGCCGTAGCACAATTATGTAAATAAGCAAACACAAATTTTAGCAGAGTTTTTTTTTTAAATTCTTCTCCTCTGTATCAAGTCCTTCACTTTAATATTCAAGGATCTTATTAGTCTGCTATTTGCTGACACATCTTGAACATTAGAATACATTAATTTTTTCTCCCCGCTCCACCCCATGTTTTTGCAAATTATCTTATTAAATAAATATGGGCTGTAAAAATAATTGGCTGCAACTTGGGTGGCAGCAGACTGAAAAGCTCCTGCCATATTCCCAATTCCACTGTCCATAAAGAATACATGGAATCTGTTCTCTTCTGCTTTCTTCAGAGGAATATCAACTGCTGTTAGAGGCTAATAAGACTCCTACAATGTTAAAGAGGTTTCCCCAGTTTGCAAGGAAAATCATTTCTAGATTATATCCATTCTGATAGTGATAGTGATGATTCCGGGATTCCGAACTGCATAAAAATATAGAGAAACAAATGATGGTATTTATTTCTGAACTTTCCATTTCTTTTTTTTCCCACCAGTAACTTTTTTCCTGACTCCAAGTGCTCCTTCTGCATCATCATCATCATCATCATTTGTGTCATCTCGAGAGCGCTTCTTCTTTTCACCTTGTTGCCGCAATTCCTGCAAAGGAAGCAGGAGAACATTATCACAAGACCTCTAAGGAAATCAATCACTGAGACAATGAAGAAGATAAACAGCTGCTGAAAATATTAAGCAACCATTCTTTTTTGGCATGTAATTTTGCTTTCAGATACTCCCATAGGTAACATTTTGGGCATGTTATTTAATAGAAGTTGATTAGGAAAGGGTCTGATAGGGGTAGCAAAAGAAGAAGACAGCTTAGAGTTGCTCCTGAGTTAATGGGATGCTTTCAATTTTGAAAGGAAAAAAAAACTAGAACAGTGAGGGTATGCAATACAGCTCTTCATGCAAGAATAAAAGAATCTCTCAGCTCTTGAAACCAGGGGTGGGATGCTACTGGTTCTGCCCAGTTCTGTAGAACTGGTAGCTCTGAAGAGCAGCAGACACTGAACTGGTTCTGTGTTTGCTGCTGTTTGGCCCACCCACCCACCTGGGCTCTTACCTGTCCTTTATTTCCTGCTTTTTCAACCGCAGCTGCTTTGCGTGGCACAGGTGAGGTTGAAAAAGCAGGGGGAAAAGAGGCTTTTCAAACGCTGCGCACCTGCGCGCTGTGCTTTTCAGCTGTTCAGGCGGCACAGCTGATGTTCTTTTTACGCACAAAACATAGTCACCGAACCAGTAGTAACACCAGTTGAATCCCACCCCTGCTTGTTTGGAATTTGACTTCCCAAGCAATATATACCTGAGGCTGTATAAATGCCAATATTATTCTCACAATTATGGGTGCAACAGCTACATTTCTACATCAAACACACCCAGACCGAGCATTAAAGCAGCCTACCATGCGAGCAAATCTCTGGGCTTCAGCCACACGCTCAGTCAACATCATGACCTCTTCCTCCTGAGAGGGAAAGGCTGGCAGCTTTTTGCCAATCAGGTGCTCAATGCGCTGGAAGAGTTCCACATCATACCTGGAAGAGGAGAAAGAATCTCACCCTAATTAATTCCCCTTCAGTTACTTGAGTGTTGAAAGTAACAAATTCAGCAATATTTTTATGCTATTGATTCATTTTACTAATTTTTCCTTTCAACCTTTAATAAAACAGAACTTTCTCCACTATATAGCAAAAATACAACTCATCCCAGAAGAGGCCCTCTGAGCCAAAACCATTCTAGACTTTAGTATTATATAACAACAGAGCAAATAATACCATAAACTATGGTCTGTCTGGAGCAGGGTTGTCACACTCCCGGCCCACAGTACGGATGCGTCACGGGCTGGCCAATATAACCAAGAGGGAGGGAAATCCTGTTATGTCACGTGACACTGCCGTGACTATGTGAGTTTGATATCCCTGGTCTGGAGGATTCTGCTGCAAATACTAGGCAGGCTATCTGCTCATCCAGGTTTACTCCTCAGTAAAAGCATGCATGGGCTTCACTCATCAATTTATGGGCCGTCGACACAGATTAAGGCCAGGCAGAAGCTTAATAATGTTAGGAAAAGCTATGCTTATGTATGCTGGGAGGCAGAGAAATCTAGCATTGGAAGAAAGAATTAGCACAACTCAAGTACTGTTCTCTTAAATCTCCTTCCAAATATGCAGGGAGTGGGATGCTTCCCCCCCCCCATGTTTATTACAAATTGTGGGTCCCTTGAAATAACTCTGCATTCCGCAAGGCCTCTGTAGCTGGAAATCACTGCATTGTAATACATAAATTCTGATAGTGGCACTCTCATGCCCCTGGTGGAGACTGACTCCGAGGAAGAGGAGGAACAGCCAACAGGGAGTGGGAGTGTGGCTCCAGAGGTGGTGGAGGAGACTGGGGAAGGGCAGGGTCCGGCTGAGCAATCAGAGGAGGATCCAGGCCCATCTCCTGTCCATCCCAGGGCACGCAGGGAGGAGAGGATCAGGGAAAAGCGTGGCCTCCTCAGGAGGAGAGGGCCATGATCCTCCTCAGGGCTTACATCTGGGAGCTATGTATATAAGTGTGTAACTGCGCAGTCAGAATTGCTGGAGTCAAAGTTTGTGTTTCCTTTGAAGGAGGTTTATCTTTGTTGGAGTTCTTCCCAAGGACTTTGCCCGATTATCTGTTTGGGATGTATAATTATTTATCTTGGTTTGCTTCGGAACTCTCGCCGAGACGGTTTGTTCTTGTTTTCCTTTTGCCTCCTTATTTACTTTTGGGACTTTAAACTGTGACTAATAAAACAGTTAAGTTGAAGGCATTGCTGGACTTTAATTCATGTTTTGGGTTTGGGGTTATTTTGAGAGACTACGGGTCATCACAGGCACAGCTGGAGTAACACAAAATAATATCTTACTGTGTCACAAAGGTGATTGATTTACCAGATCGTCCGGCACGAGCTGTTCTCCCTACTCGATGAATGTAATCCTGAAAGGAATCCAAAGTAACAGAACAAGACGGTGGACATAGGACAACCACTAAAATAAATGTCCCCAACAGAGAACATTCGCAACATGAATGTCAATTATTAAAACAAGACAGTTTTCCAAAGAAAGGAAGCCATCTCAGCTTTCTAAAAGCTGGTAAGGAGAAAACCAAGTTAATTCCCTAAAAAGCAATACAGTATGCACAATTCATAGTGCAAAATGTAAAGGCATATGTGACCCTGCTGTCATTTGAGATTCCAACAGGAAAGATCCATTCTGGAGTTGCTGCCACCACTAAAGGTGATAATCCCATCAACCCACCATCGCTACCTCATACCTATAATACTAATTCATTTTATCTACAATTCTCACTCTTTCATTCAACCTCTTGCTAACATATCTTTAGCCTTCTGAGCTTTAATGTCACTCAATGCTTTCTAACTCTATATGAAATCATGGAAGAGCAGGGCCAAGAGTTGCCCATTTCTTCTGGTTTATTTTATAGATCTTTTATAATTTCCCCCACTTCACAAACTCTCAGCAGTGTAAAAACATAAAAAGCAACAACATTCAATCCACCTCCAAGACAAATGTTGCTAACCAATGAGGATTAAAGGCACAGCAGAACAGACTTGTTCCAATGAACTTACAAAATGTTAAGAGATAGAAAGAGCTACAGGAACTTGGTGAGAGCAATATTCTGGGGGCCACAACAGAAAAGCCTTGCTGTGGGGTCCAGGTCTCCTAAACCTCACACAGCAAACCTTCACAAAAAGTTCTTAATAGATAGGCAAATTCAGTTTCAAAATCTGTAATGTTTTTTTCAAATTCTAGGCGGCACAGTCAGTCGTATCTCAGCTAACAGCTCTTTCCAACTCACCTTGGAATGGGTAGGAATGTCAAAGTTTATCACTACATCAACATGCGGTATGTCAAGGCCTCTACTTGCAACATCAGTAGCCAACAAGATGGACCGTGCTTTAGCCTTGAACTTGTTCAGTGATCCTAATCGTTTATTCTAGAAGGACAAAAGAGCACATTAGCATTTACTTATGGTTTTTTTCACTTCATTTAGCATGACAAAATGGAAGGTATGAAAGCATTATTTATTAATCACAATGTTTGAATGTGTCACACACAATCACATTGGGCAAAAAATATTAAAAGGGAAACAAATTTGAGGATACATACATACATTTGCTCTTAATACACATTTGTTACTTCATATAGTAATCTAGAACAGGAGTCGCCAACCTTTTGGACCTCAGGGACCACCAAACTCATAATTTTAAATCCCGCGGACCAGAGACCCTGGGAAAATCCCCCAAAAAGTCTGCAGGAAAATTCCCCACCCAGTTTCCTACCATTCGATCATTCTTTATTTGGGATTGCAGGATACCGTCTCTAGCTCTATTTTCAGGGGGAGAGAGAGACTTTTGGTTTCATGCAAGGAAAGCAGCAGAAGTCTTTCTTTCTCTCCCCCAAACTCCGCCAGAAATGAGTCTTTGTGAGATTTGTCACGCTGGTGCAGCCTCTTGGAGCAGGATGCCTTGAAGGGTCCCAAAGACTCATTTCTGGCGAGTTTGGGGGAGAGAAAGACTTTGCTGCTTTCCTTGCATGCAGCCAAAAGCAGAAGAAGCGGAATGAAGCAGCCCAGTGGCGAGGCGAGGCGCATGGGGCGAGTGGAGCAAGTTCCCCCCTCTGCCCTTTCCCCCCTCCCCTCACTACCTCATGTTGTTTGCAATGCAAGCTATGCAAACCTTGTGTTCCCGCAGGCCATTTGAGTGGCGCAGCCTTGTGTTCCCACGCAGCCTGGATTAATTGCTTTGGGGTGACATTTCTCTGTGGACCACCAAAATTTTCTTGCGGACCACCAGTGGTCCCTGGCCCACTGGTTGGCAACCACTGATCTAGAAGTTTTCTTGCAAGCACATTAGCCTGTACCTGGCTCATCTGTCCATGGAGGGGAATAGCAGTAAAGCCCAAATTTCGAAGCAAGAGTGCCGTCCTCTGAGTATTGTTGCATGTGCTGCAGAATATCATGAATGAGTTGCCAGCAAGTTCATTCAGAATGTACACAAGATAACTATCCTAAGAGCATCAGAAAAAGAACTGAAATCAGGAAATATGAAAGGCAAAGGGGAACAAATTTAAAAAGACGGCAAGTACTAAAGAAAGTCCAAAATGAAAAGGAAAAATAAATTACCTTGAACTTGGATGGAATAAAAATATAGTATTGCTGAAGTTTTTCAACTGTCTGATATTTTGAGGACACTGCACATTTCACAGGGTCTTTGAGGGCTGCACGCTGGAGTTTTTGCACCTGAGAATTAAAATTAAATTTGCAGACAATAATTCCACTGTACCGCTACCTCCCAATTCTGTGTCATTCACCTACACAAATGCAAAGTGTCAAGCTGCCTCATACCTTTTTAGTCATCGTAGCAGAAAACAGAAATGTCTTCCTGTCTCTGGGAATTACTTTCAGGATCTTATCTACCTGTAAAGAGGATAGAGAATAGAACACTGATCAATGTGTATGCATGTGTATACCTATACCAGGTATGCCTGATGGAAGCAATAGGGCAAGAACTTTCAATTTAAGCCAAGAGATTGCACTACTCTTCAGCAAGGAATGATGAGTTTAGCAACTAAAAGGTTCCAGTGGGAACAGTTCAAATTTAAGTGAGTTCACTTCAGCAAGGATGTACTGGGAAGGGTCATATCCATATTAAAGGAACTTAATAAATCTACTTCCCAGGCAGCTACTTCTAAATGACGAGAATACAGGTATACATTCAATATCAGGAAGGAAAACCTGAGAGGTCCCATGAACGTACATGTTATTTTGGAACCATATTTCTGAAAAATACCTGCTTAACAATACAAAGAATCATTCTAAAATGGCAGGGATGGGCACATCTCACCTCTGTTTCAAAATCCATATTGAGGATCCGGTCAGCTTCATCCATCACTAGGTATTTCAGAGCTCTAAGATTGAAACCCTTTGTATTCTCAAGATGATCAATAAGACGACCAGGCGTAGCTACCAAGAGAAAGATGTTATACGGGTTCTTTATTCATTTATTTATATCTCACCTTTATTATTTTTTACAAATAACTTAAGGCAGTGAAGCATACAGAGCACAGCTTCCTCCTCCTATTTCCGCACAACAACTCTGTAAGGTTGGTCGGGCTGAGAGAGAATGGCTGGTGCAAGTTTACCCAGTTGGCTTTCATAGCCGATTATGGAAGACTAGAACTCACGGTCTCCCGCTTTCTAGTCTGCTGTGGCTCTTTTGGTTAACAGACAAAATAGGGCCATTGCTTCCCTATGCCAAAAAGTTTGAAAGCCTATCCTGAAGATAGCTAGATCCCTAAATAGACCTGAAATTACATGGGCTTGTTGATGGGACTTGCTCTAAATAATTTTAAATGAATTCCTCTCTAGGAAAGAGTAGATAGCTAATCCATTCATTCTAAAGCTAAATTCGATGAGGACATGCTATCCAAACAGCATATATCAGTTACCACTGTCCACAGGAAATTTGTCAAAGTGGAAGATAATGAATTACAGAAATTAAACTTAGACAGCCTTTAACAGCCTTGGTGGTGCAGGCTGTTAAATGCCTAGCACTTAAGTTCCAGCTTCCTGAAATTAGTGCAGGCTCAAATCCCACCAGGCTCAAGGTTGACTCAGCCTTCCATCCTCTCGGGGTAGGTAAAGTGAGGATCCAAGATTGTTGGGGGCAATAAGCTGACTTTGTAAAAATGCCGCTGGGGGGGCCAAAAAAGCCCTAGTAATAAGCAGGCATATACAATGGAATGAAGGCTATTGCTGAGCGCATTGGGTTGCACTCCAAAAATTGTAAGCCGCCCTGAGTCTCTGGAGAAGGGCAGCATATAAATATGAATTTTTTAAAAAAAGCAAACACAACAGCCAAAAGAACATTGCAAGGCATTGTGTCAGATACATTTTCTCAATTGTTATTGTTTTAAAACACAAGATCAGCAATTAGTTAATTAGACTCATGGATCATTAAGGTGGCAAGGCAAGAGATGGGGAGTGCATCAGACAGTCAATTATATCTCCTAACCCTTATTTAGCATCTCACCGTTTTTATAAGATCAAATTGTAGGTTAGATCCTTACCAATAATTACATGGGGCTTCTTGGCTAGGGCCAGAGATTGGGACATCATGTCAATTCCTCCAACAATGACAGCTTAGGAAAGAAAAGAAAACATTAAATAATGGCCACCTCAGCAAGTCAATCTCAACACTATTCCACCCTACCCAAACAGTTTGTCTCTGTAAGTAATGTATTTGCTATATTGTCAGCTGAGAAACCAAATAGCACGCAGTGAACGTTAGACAGACATTATGATGCAAGATTTGTGTGTAAACAGGAACAACAGTTGCAAACTTTATGTATACGATAAAGAACATTTAGAACAACTAGATGAATCTGTGTATCTTGGTAGAATATTTAGTAAAGATGCTTTTGCATCTACTTATTCTCTCAAATTTCACAATGTTTTATATCCATTTGAAGTCTTGTAGCTATACTACTTACTACTCTGGACACCAATGGAAGATCCAAGAGCCTCAAACTGTTCAGAGATCTGAAAGGCTAGCTCCCGGGTGGGTGTAAGCACCAGAGCAAAGAAGCGCTGGGGAGTTTCTAACAGTGCCTGAAGGATGGGCAAAGCAAAAGCCCCTGTTTTTCCAGATCCTGTCTCTGCTAAGCCAATGATGTCCCGACCTATGAGGAAAAAAAGTCACATTCAATACCAGCAAAGAAAAAAAAGTAACATAGTAATACAAATTGACAGAACCAAAATTTTAGTTGAGCAAATGTACAGAGGACCAGAAGTAAGACAGTTCTTTTTTTCACTTACTGAAGCATTTGGCTCTTCTCCCAAACAATCTTTAAAAACTGTATTTATCCTTACATTAATGTAGGGTTAGACTAAGCAATGGAGGTGTGTGGAAAGATCCCATAAATAAATAAAGGATGCCTTGCTGTTTAGCCTAGTTCACAGAGTTGGAAACGCAGACCTGTTAATTACATTGTTCTGAATAACACAGTAAATCTATCTGCATTGCAAACTTTCTTCCTTTTCCTTAAATTGCAGGTCCCAGAATCATACGCACCTTGGAGTGCAACTGGAATAGCTTCTACTTGGATCTTTGTTGGTGTCTTCCATCCTAACTGGCTGCATGCTTCACATAGTACATCTGTCACTCCCTGTTATTTCAAAGAAAAAAGAGGGAAGAAGCACATCTATGATGAGCAAAAGGCCACAGATCTGAATACAATTTCAATGTCCAGAAAACTGAAAATTTTAAAGGACAATTATATTTTTATTAATGTATGTTTAGAGCTTCCTGAACAAAAGCAACTGAAAGCAAATTTATACAATGCAAAATATAATATAAAATAAAGCAAATCATTTAATAATAAAGGGAAAATAAATTATCGAACCTTCATACAGAGAAAGCTCAGGTAACGATACAGATCTTCAACAGTTTCCAATGTAAGTTATAACAGTGTCTCATAGCAATAGCAATATCACTTACACTTATATACCACTTCACAGTGCTTTACAGCCCTCTTTAAGTGATTTACAGAGTCAGCATATTGTCCCCAATGATCTGGGCCTTCGTTTTATCCACTTCGGAAGGATGGAAGGCTGAGTCAACCTTAAGTGTGGTGAGATTTGAACTGCCAAATTGCAGGCAGCCAGCACTCAGCAGAAGTAGCCTGCAGTACTGTATTCTAAACGCTGTGCCACCGCAGCTCATGAATTTCAAGAGAGAAAACTGTCCAGAGTAAAGTCCTTATCACAGAGAAAGCTTATCAACAGGCAAACATAATTGCATCTTGCAATTCCAGGCAGATGCAGGAGGACCTTCTCCAACAAAGAAAGAAATTGATCAAGACTGAAATTACAAAGACAATCCCATCCAATTCAGGACCTTGTAGATTGTAAGTAAAACCTTGGTTTTACAAGCTTACTGGCAGCTAATGCAATTATTTTTAAACAAATTGCTATCTTTAATAATATTGTTTAAATATTAGATAATGAATTACTGAATTGCTAAGATAGCCTTCTTGAGAAAAATGTGTAGTTGGTATATCAAAGCTGCCATAACTACTTGATCCTCCAGTGTCAGCAATGATTTAGCAATACCTTCAACTACATATTTATTCTTTCTGACGAAGCGCAATCTCATAGAAAATTCCTATCTCCGGGACCACACACTACACGTTTTCCTCCCACCTTGAGGGAGCTTAGTAGCTCTATTGAAGAAATGTCAAGGAGATAGAGGGACACACTTGAATGGCCACACTTCAGAGATGAGAAACCACAAGTATTTATCAGTTCAAAAAAAGCATAACGAAAATGATCCAAAGAAGAAGCAGCAAGCCCAGAGGACAAGAGTAACAACCAGAATGCAAAACTCCTTTGCCCCAATGGAACTCAGAAATACTTTCAGGCCCTTGTAGATGAAACAGACTCTGAAGAAAACCACACAATGCAAAATGGGATTGCTCCAAAGCCACATTATAGTCACATATTCCAAAATCCAGTCCTCATGTCAGACAGAGCTAAATCTACAAGTGACAGAGTCATGTTTTCAATCTCATACAGAATCAGAATTCTCCCAGCCCCCCTCTTCTCAGCAGAGGAAAGAAATTTTAATTCTTTGAGAACTACGGGAGAAACTTAAGTACTGGTGCTGGAAAATGGAGAAACCTAACAGTGTTCCCCTCATGAAGGTGGGAATCTGACAGAAGCTAAAAAATCCATGAAGACAAAAAGGGACTTGTGCATCAAGAATCTATTTGTCTCCTGGGAATTGGTAAACAAGCCCAGAGGAAAAAAGAGTGTTATTTTTTATCTTTTTTCTCTCTCTCTCTAGGTTGCTAATTAAGCTTTCTTATCTTGTGGTTATATTTTCTTGGAAAACAGAGAAAATTCTGCCCATCTATCATTAGCTTTTTTTCCCCCTGTCAAGCTAGATCCAGAAGGTTTTTTTTTTCTATGTGCGCTTCTCGTGAACTAAAATATAAGTATCAGACTCTCTTCTAAGATCTTGCCCAGCCATATTAAACGTAGCAAATTAGTGCCATCTTGTGATCTGTCTCAAACACTACATTGGTTTGTTAAAAAAGTAAACACTTTTACTCTATCTTTTATTTTACTTAAAATAACATGATTCTGTTTCTCTTTTACACTGGTCTGTCTTCAGAAAGGAAGAAAAAAAGTGGTGAAACCCTTAGGAGGTTTTAAACTGAATTCTTGGATGGGAAGAAGCAATAACTCTACAGAGCTTTAAAACTGTGTAATGTAGAAATGAGAAATATTAATGAAATGGGATCCTTTCCTTTATTATTAAGTGCTATTGCTATATGAAATAAATAACAACAATAAATAAGGTTTAAATGCTTAGTACAGAAAGGCAAATAGGACCTGGAGTGTGGCCTTGCATGACTGGAAATAGCAACTGAATTTGTTCCAAAGATACATATACAATAGAAACAGCGGATGCACTATCTGTAAAAAAAATCTATTCCTGCCAAAATTCAAATGAATTGCTCCTCTGCCTTTAGTCTATTTGCAGAACTGGTAAAAGTACTTCAAGATGAGTGTGAATTCCTAAAGAAGGAAACACTAAAAACATACTTGCAAACAGTTGTGAGGGGGGGAATGGAGAACAACAGAAATCAATGTCATTACACAAATTTAGAAAACATCTGAAGATAAAAAGCAGATCTAGAAAATTGGAAAAGGGTGAAGTCCGGGACACAAAAGAAGAATATAGACAAATATATGGAATTATATAGCTCATGTCTGGAAAATTTACTCTCAGAAGAAGCTGCGTTTAGTAAGAATGACAGAAAAGACATAGATAGATAGATAGATAGATAGATAGATAGATAGATAGATACATTCAAAATAAAAGGAAAAGGAAAAAATCTGTATAATAGCTGCTCAATGAAGATATAAAATTACTAACAAATCACAAAGTAAAGTCAGAGCTATTCAAAAACTTTCATTTTGGTTTAGTCATCTCCAAAATATTGTTTCACCAGAAAAATGTGACATGATAGCTCTGAAGGTTGAGACAAAAACATGATCAAGAAATATTTGACTAAATTTAAAGTAAAAAATGCAATGTTAGTTGACTGGAAAATGCTAGTTGATGGGAAGTAAAGACCTCCCTACATTCAAAAATGGCCATGAACTACCGGTAGAATTAATGCAACATTATTTTCTAAGAATCTAGGACAGATCATAAAAGGATCAATTTGTAATCACCTTTAAGACAATGGAGTAATTTATTAGCATTGATTAGGAAAGAAGAAATCTTGCCAGACTGTCTTTACATCAACCTTAATAAATAGTAGGAATATTGCAGACATAATGAATCTTGACGACAACAAAGCATTTGACGAAGTATGCCATGACATGCTGATTAATGAGCTTACAAGCTAGTTAAGTGTTAGATGGCATGTCAATTAAATCAGTATATATCTGTCTTTGAAAATTATACACAAAAAGTTCCTATTAATGATTCCTCATCACACTGGACACAAGGTTGCCAAGACTACCCATAAGATTCAGTCCCAAAATCTCTATCTGTCAATATTTGTATTAATGACTTGCATGACAAAGAGACAAAGCTTAATAGATCCACTTACACAAAATTGAATGGGATAGCTAATACGTTGGAAGACAGAAATAGAATGCATACAATTTTGATAAAATACAGAAATTGACAGAGAGTAAGAGAATGAAATTTTACAAAAGAATACGACGTCCTCAAAGGAAACAAAGATCACAGTCAAAAGTATAAGATGGGAAATACCATCTAGTTAGTTGTGATACGGGATACACCTCACAACCATAAGTTGTTCCATAACTTTGGAGATTTTTTCATCTTCTAATGTTTTGTCTTCAGGAATTTCTAGGTCAGGGGTCGTGTTTGATCACCACCCCAGTATATGTTTGTGACCAGATTCAAACATTATGTGAATTTTTTGATCGGAACCTGATTTGGTCGTGGTCAGAAACGTTCATGACCAGAGGTTCGACTGTACTATGATTCTTGGTGAGAATACTTGGTCTTGGAACATCAGTTTGCAAACTGAGTATCAGCCAGCAGAAATACGTGGTTACAAAAAAGGCAGATACAAACAAAATCATAATTTTTAATTTGTGGGAATAACCATTCCACTGTATTCTGCCTTGGTCAGACAGCATCTTGAGTAGTAATCCAGTTCTGAGCACTAGTTTTGAAGTATTCATAAAAACAGAATAGGTTTAAAGGATGATCAGAAGGTTAAAACTCAAGATAATGAGTAGAGATGCTTAGTCTTGAGGAGAGACACTGAGGGGAATTATGGTAGTAATTTTCAAATATTTAAAAAAGGATGTGACATAAAGAGTCTTTTGTTCCAGAACAGACCATATGAAACAATGGATTCCAACTGTGTCTCAGGGGGAAAAACTTAATACCAAGTACATTTTGACACTGTGGCCAATTACCTGGAAGGGTATCTTCACCGTATGTATTATAACATAATTTTAAAAACCATCTTACATGATTTAATTTGGATTCATGCAGTATTCAGGAGATTGAACTCAGTGGCTAAATGGTTCTAAAAACCTCAGAATAATGGCAATAGTAGGAAATAGATTTAGGATCATAAGAGAAAAATGTTTTCTTTGGATTTTCCACATTGTTTTGACCACTTTCTTTCCCCTTTCTCATCCTGATGCATTCCACAATGTCTCTAATGTGGTTCACAAAAAGACATCAGTTTAGAGCACAGCCACATCTAACTGAAATGTAATGAGGAAGCAGACTTCAGTACCACCAGAATATTGGTGACAGACAGCCTAGATCTAAATGTTTGAAACTACTGATAAAGCATTCTATGCCACTCTACAGGATAACTGTCAGGGTCTAGATGTACAGCAACCTACTTATTTGTTGAAGCCTATCCCTACAACTAACAATAGAACTAGTATAACAGTATCCCCAATCCTTAACTCAAAAATTCCAGTAAGGTACCATGATTAATGGTATTAAAAACAGTCAAAAGGTCAAGCAAGATCAAACTCGTATTTCCTCTATCTATCCCTGGAGGTCTACTATGATTAAATTTATCTCCAAATCATGCCAAAAACCAGCCTAACAAGAGATATGACCAAGTCTCTCAGGACATCTGCAACTGCATAACCATTATTCTCTTAACTATTTTGTCCTCATAAGGTTATTTCTGGAGCAAATGATAATAAGTCTCGATCACCCTAATGAGATCACACTTGGATCTGTATGCATGTATACAATAATGCTTATTAAGTCAGCTTTGAAGTGAATCACATCCCTGCATAGCAATGTCTTTTAGCTTAGTTTACATCTAGAGCATTTAAGATAAAGAGGAAGAACACCTGAGTTCTTTAACATCAGAGGACAATCAAGGATGATTCTATAAGGATGACTAGTTCTTTTTCTCTATTCCATAAGTCAATATGGACATCAATACAATCACCATGTCTAGCTTTTGTAACATTTGAAAGAATTTTAAAAAATCAAAGTCTTTAAGTCTTCAAGATCATCTTTACATGATCTTGGAAACTTGAGACAAAAATGAAATGAGGCAGTGCCCCACCCTATGACTTGTCTTTTTATTTATTGTATTCCAGAGATTAGGGTGGCATGTGTATAAGGGTATGTGTATATAAAAATAAAAATCCCTTCTCACCCCTAAGAGTGGTATATCTTCCTCAATCTCAAGTTCTTTACCAGAGGCCTGGGAGTCTGAAGGTTTCACACCGTACCTTAGCAGTTCCTAACACTGCACTGTTTTGGAGAGAAAGCCATGATGTTGTTGCTGGGATCAGTTGTAGCCATTGTCCCAGCTTAGGAGTCACAGTCTCGAGTGCTTTTATCACCACTGGCATCACTTTGGCCTTTACTTTCCACATCCTCCCTAGTTCAACCTTCAGGCTTTGGAACTTCTCCAGCTTCTCATATTCCTCCTGCCTGATGTTGCTGTCACTTGTACCACTACATTTATCACCACAACCATCTTCTGGTCTTCGTCTACTATCACGATGTCTTGTTGATTGGCTAGTACCTGCCCAGCCATCAGAATCTGGAAGTCTCACAGGATCTTAGCCCTCTTTTTTTTTTTTTAATTACATTTATATGCCGCCCTTCTCCGGAGACTCAGGGCGGCTTACAATTTTTGGGATACAACCCAGTGTGCTCAGCAATAGCCTTCATTCCATTGTATATGCCTGCTTATTACTAAGCGGCATTTTTACAAAGTCAGCTTATTGCCCCCAACAATCTTGGGTCCTCAATTTACCTACCCCGAGAGGATGGAAGGCTGAGTCAACCTTGAGCCTGGTGGGATTCGAGCCTGCAGTAATTGCAGGCAGCTGGAATTAAGGGCTAGGCATTTAACAGCCTGAGCCACCAAGGCCCTTCTTGTGTGATCTCACATCTGAACTTGGGAGGTTCTATCTAGCCCATATATTGTGCAGATGTTCCTGTAGACAATGCCAGCTACTTGGTTGTGCCGTTCAATACATGCTACTCCTGCTTGCATCTCACACCCTGCCACTGTGTATTGGACTATCTCTGAGGCTTCTGAGGCTTCTCTGCCTACTCTGCACCTTGGATCCCGCCTAATGTGGTAGACCCCTACTTTTAGAAATCTGGTGCTGTGCTGTGAGATTTGGGGGGGGGGGTGTTGTTTAGTGTGTGTGTTGCCATAATAGAGTTTGCCTCTTTGAACGTTATAGGTGGGAAAACAGAAAAAAGAAACAGCAAAACAGACCACTAGAAAACTAGATATGATAGCAAGTCATCCACAGAGTTAAAATGAAGGAGAAGCAAATAGAAGAAACGTCAGACACTAGAAGAGGGAGAGAGATGAACAGACAATAAATAATAAAGTTAAAAAGAGAAAACCCACTCACCAGTTGTTTGAAAGTTTCCGCGATCTCTCCCACCTCTTCCCCGTGCTCCACGCTCATCGCCATGTTCTACTTCAACTTTAACCTCAGAGATAGCGCGAAGCATCTTGGGACTGGGAGTCCAAATGCTTACATTTGTCCCTCCCACTCCGGTATAGAGAACACACCATCATCTCAAAGCCTGCAGTTTCGGAAAGACGGATGTATTCGCTTTACAGTTAAAAACGTTGAACCGTTTCAACATAACCGTTGAAAGGCTTATTGGATTAGTCTCTAATGTGAATGCGTCTCTTCCCGTCTCGCCTCCAGCGCAGAAGTAAAGCTTTCGATGGCCAGGAGACTTTAAACAACGTTCTTCCCAAAGATGGGCGGGTGTTCTACTTTACGGCAAGCCTAGAATTCCCACGTTCAGCAAATCTTGAATTTCCCCATAGTTTTATATGGGATGTCACAATCGGGTTCCCTGCAGATTGTGTCTATTACCTATGGAGATGCAAAAATCTGGAAAACGGCAGCAGGCAGCAAAGAGATACAGAAAACTCCACTACAGTTTTCTGCCACTGTTGATCATCCGGGTTTTTGGAATTCAGAAATGAGCCTCTAGATCAGTCTTTTAAACGGAAATCGAAGTTCTCGATATAGAAAAAGTGGCGCCTAATTCTTATAAACTCTTTTCCCGTTGCTCAAGGCTCCTGTGGGAGGCTCTTGAGTGTTAGAATACAGAATACCACTGATCCCAAAGACCACTGCCAAGAGATCGTGGGGAAGGCAGAGCTAAGTACAGTAAAAGAAAGAAAAAGTAAATGCTTCCTAAAATCAGAGAAGCAAACTCTTAAATAAAGCCCTTTTATTAAGTCCGATCAACTGAAGTGAAAAAAAACTGTTAGCTAACTTCTGACTCAAAAAACGTTGATGACTTTTAAAAATTACATACATGTAAGGGAAGCTGCTGCAGTGTTTTAAATTGTTTTGCATTGTCCAGAACAAATGTAGAAAATTATGAAATGATATTGTATAAACATTTATTTCCCCCAAATGAACAACTGTTTTGAGATTTTAGAAAGTTTTTCTAAGCCCAGATATGCATTCTGCTAGTTTAAGATAAAAACTGCTAAGGGAGTAAATTGTAAATATATTTATTCTGAACTATCAAATCTATGTGGATTTATTGGGACTTATCCCAGTACTTAGGAGCTGTAAAGTTTTTATCCCAAGTCAAAAGAGAAAGATAGTTCTGACTGCTATGCATAAGGGAAAAACGTAGGATCCTTGGTGCTCTCAGCTTGGTTATTTTCATTACCCAACTAAGTAATAACTGTACTAGAAGGGAGTGAGATTTGCCCTGTTTATTCAAATGGTTCATCTTGTCAGTATTTGTGGAAGCATTCTTAGTAGTTCCTTGATTAATCTGTTGTTTACTGTTTGTCTGAATTGGTAGTTCCTTGACTGGAGTATAAAGTAGAAATGTTACATATAAATGATCCAGTCAGCTTTTATGCTTATCAGAGAATTAAAATTCATGGTCTCCTGGTTTCTAGTCCAGCACCTTTGCCACTACACCAGAATAGCTCCCATTTTATTAGTTTGTTTCTTGCCTTTATAATTTTTATAAATAACTCAAGGTAGTGAACATACCTAATACTTCTTTGTCCTCCTTTTTTGCCCACAATAGCAATCCTATGAGGTGAGTTGGGCTGAGACAGTGACTGACCCAAAGACACCGAGCCAGCTTGCATGCAAGCTTTAGTAAAAGGCTATAAAAACAGTTCTTAGATCAAAGCATTTTTATTCTAATATGAGGTGTATTTATTGTACATATTTACAATGCACATGTAATTTGCCAAGGATTTATAAAACTGATATACCTAGTGATCACAAGTTGTCATAGATCCAAATGTGATTTTTACAAATGTTTCTCATTTTAACTGCCTTATTTACATGCCTCCTTTACTCTTAATTCTCTGAAAAAAACACATCTGAGATTTTAGCCTCTTATTTTTGTTCTTTATTATCCAAGTAGAGATTGTGTGGCATTTTTAGGGCCTATCCTACAAACAGAAATTAGCAGCATTACTTATACACTGTGCTTTATTCATTTAATTTTATTCAATACTTTCATGTATTATATATGCAACCGTTCTCTCTACTCCCAAATTGAGATCTCTCATGTGACCAGGAAATACGCTGTGCAGGGAGTTCACGTAGGCTAAAACATATCAGGAAGTGTATCCATAGCATGAATACTTTCCCAATTAATGGTGGGGGGAGGGAGAACCCATCCTAGCTACATGCGTGACCACTAAAGAACTATGACGTACTTGCATCATCAGTTGCTGGTATCTCACAGTGCCATATCCTCTTCTTGTATAAGAGCAGGAAATGTGTTAAGAAATCCAAACAAACTTACAGTGTGTAACTTTCTTAAAGTCCAAGCAACACAGTTGCTGTATAGTTACAAATAATATTCTCACCAATTTATTAGTTATAAATATGAAATATTTATTTTTGCCATGTTTCGGCAACACTTGCCAGATAACAATATTTTCAAACAAAAAACAAAATTTGAAGTGGTATCATATACAGTGACTAAACATCCACCAATCGTTCATGGATTATCGTTATTCAAAAAGGAGACCCATAGTCACCTGGCAGCCTTATCTGTAGGGTTTTTTTCTCATATTCTCCATTTTTCTTAATTAATCTTTCTACTTACATAATCTTTCTGATTTCTCTGTTCATTCTTAGTCAGTTTCTTTTTTCACATACAATATTTCAAAAATCCACAACATCCACCTTTCCTTTGAGTTTTTCTTCCTTATGCTGGATTAGTCTCCAAGAAATTTGCATTAGACCTGTTTTAGGCATTTCTACTTGCCAGTGTAAACTGCTTGTCATATTATCTGCCCTTTGTATAACTTTGGAATCGCTTATGTATGCCAGCAATCCATAGAAACATGTAGTACTAGTGTTTAAATGTCCAATACAATGCAGTGTGGCATCAGAAATATACTGTATCTTTGTTAGCTTTCTAGATCAGTGATACGTGTTTCCCTTCTTGGGCTTTTTGTTCATATTTGCTTGTTCAGTAGCATTCTTTCTTCTTTAGGTTGAAAATACAACAGAAGGGAGATAAATGCACAGAAGGTCATTCTTGTCTTTCATTAATGGTGAAAGTTTATAGTGAAACGAGTGCCACCATTGGCTGCATTCCATCACAACCATTTCCCTCCCTCAAAGTATATGCTACTAACATAACATGTGTGGCTGCTGAAAATTAAATGAGCTGATCAGCATTTTGTTTAAAAATGTGAAACAAGCTGCTTGGTTAATAGTCATCTGGAAATCCTAGGGCTATGAGATCTGGACTTCAAGAATCTAGACAGCAGCAAAGAAGTAGCCATGCTGATTTTTGCAACTCAGATCCATGAGCTCACAGATCAGTGTTCCTAATCTGAATTTCAGCTACAGTACTATTATCAGTATCAGAAGCATCTGCTTAGTATGTGGCAAAGTATTCCCTGCATAAATTTCAGATAGACCATTGTTTGGGATCTTACTTGGTTAATTATTATTTGAATAAATCATAATATGAAGCATTTGGACAAAAGGTCACACTTGGTTTTAACTTTATAATAAGTGTTCTCGGAACCAGATGTGTAGAAGACCAGAAGGGAGCTTAGATTAAAAAAACTAGGATCATATTATGATCATGGAACTTTATTTACCCCACTGATAATTTCTGCTGAATTTGTATATCTGAAGATGAAGAAAATAACACCAGTTATCATAATTATTTTTCCAAATATCCTGAATCCATTAAGATGTTTAGGAAGTTGCTATTTCTGAAGTAGATTTTTTAAGAATTGGGGAGAAATAATATAAATAACAAATAACAAAATTATTTCATACTTGTTCTGATTTTTATACTGCATTGGAATTCTGTAAAATGGGTTTCTTGATTTTATAAATGACTGAAATAACTCAGAGATCATAATGGGCACAATTTTGCTTTCCCACAGACAGGCAAAGAATATGTCAGATTTGCTATAATGCCTCCACAAAATATACCTTACACACTCACATATTTTGGCTCTCATGCATTTAAATTCCTTCATTGCCATCACTTATGGAACTTGAGATCTCCCAAGATACTCCTTACTAATACAGAAAGAAATGGGAAACATCATATCATCTCTGGTTTGACAGTTTGATGGCTTAGTTCTCACTACCAATAAGCCCAAGCTGTGTCTTTGGGCTTATATGACTGAATGCTCCCCCATATGAAAATATGGATGAGAATTAAGCTTACATGTATACCTCAAAACATTTTCTCATTCTTCTGACAGACACGTATGGTCATTTTTGCCTTTTTTTTCTCATCCTTTCTCTTTTAGGGAGTCTGCTTCCAAATTTATCACATCCCAGGCAATAATTTCCAGTGGCACATGACATCCATTTGCAGGGATATGGGGGGAGCGGGTTGTACTATCAGATTTGGGCTGCAAATCTTCAGATGACCCTATCTGGTGTCCAGATCTGGGAGCTCTATTAGTACGAAATTATTTGCATAAGTATGTATAGATGTGTGAAGAAGTTCTCTAACATGTGCACAAATCAGTCCCAAGTAATTTCTTAGTTTTTCCATCAAGACAGCTGAATCTTACAGGTTCTTTTATGTTAAATGAATTTCAAACAATAAAATCATGGAAGGTGTTCATTACAGTATCCAATTACAAAGCAGCAACTCAACTCTTCTGTTATCTTTTGATCCCAGCATGCCGTTTCCTTTGTGAAAGAAATGGAAAAAAGAAAAAGAAATGCTTGGCTCACTGGCTTTACCATTATGAAAAAGTCTTTGAGGAAAGCTTTCCAGCATCTTTGGTTCAGTTTTTTTCTTCTTCTTAGCCTTGTATTCAACAATATTTTCAAGCTACAAAACTGATAATTAATCAATTAAGTGAATTGGAGCATCTAATTTTTACAGTGAAGTTAATGAATACAAAACAGTTTTTATCAAAAGATTCAATCTGCAAAAGCTTTTCTTAAAAAATTATTTTTGCACGTTCTAGTAAAATGTTTCTGAATATAAATACATACGGAGATGATCTCTTAAAAATAATGCTTCAAATGAAATTTTAACAGAAATTTGAAAAAAAAAAACTTGGTTTGCAACCTAATTTTTATCTAGCTTCTTTATCATATCTTTTGAATGAAAATATTGGCAAAGAGAATGACTTCAAGCAATTTAAAGATACAGTGAAGATATCTTATTTATCTTGTGTTGACAATGTTCTTATTCTTTTAAACAAAAAGTTCATTAATATTGGCCCATATAAATAAATATAAAACTACATGATATTCTGGCATATGTGTGAAAAGAGTATATGAAAGATAGCTATGAGAAATGAGACAAAGATTGTAAAGTCTAGAAACGAAAGTAAAGAAATAATTCAGTTCTAACCCTATTTGTAGGGCAAATTTCCATCTGCTATGAGAACATCATAAGGAACAGTTCAAAAATATCTAGGCTTTGTTTATCTGATTCTCACAGTTCAACAGGTTTTAGGCTTGCCAGATATTTTTGTCTATGCTGGCATATTCCATCATGACCCCTTGAGCATTCAAATACAATTACTGGCAGAACTTTGAAAATTATTCCTGCCTATTTTTTTCCTGCTATTGTTAAACATTAGTTGAAGTTTCATGTGTTAAGGCAACTTCAGCTTACAGTGCTATCATTCAGTCAAGACATTTGGAAAACTTTTCCTACCTAGAAAACCCAAATATGGTGCTTTGTGACAAACAACTTCCCTTGAAAAGTGCTGAAAGTATAGACTACAACTGATACAACCATGATTTCTCCATGTTACGTTGATTAGCAAAAAAACAAAACAAAATAGAAGTGTGCAGATAATTGCAAATCATAGGAAATGTGTAGAGGAATTCCAGGGTACATAAAATCCTAATTTTAAATTACAGTACCAGTATTAAGCAGTTTTATGCCCAGGTTTCATTTTTTCAAGAAGACTTGGTGTTACTGCAGAGTCATTCTGACCATTGATTCCATGTCAACATACTGATCCTTTTATCCTCCAGGAACATGTGTTCCTACTTTCTAAAAGCTTGCAGATTTCATCCATATGTCTTGCGCAGACTTCTATGTTTTCGGCCAGTTTCTGGATTTTTGCCTTAAGTAGGATATGGCTCACTTTTGTCACCTCTTCTGTGTGCTCAGGCACCAGAAAGCCCTGAGGACCGCAGAACACCAGGAAGCAGGCAGAATTATAAAGGGCAATAGAAGCATTTTTTTCAGTCTGCAATAAGAAAGGGTCGGTGGGATTCCAACTGCGGTGCAGGAACTCCAAGCAGTTCATTGTTTCCTTCATCTGATTGTGACAAGCCACTGCAATTTTTTTTACTCTTTTCACCTCCTTGGAGTTATAGAGCACTAAAGAAAGGTCTGAAGTCATAGAAACAGCCCCCCCTGCAGCCGCCACTCCTAAACCCACCCCAGAAGCCAAGAGGGAGGCTCCTAGAGTTGCAGGGCTCAAAGACAACCCCACTATGGCCATAATTGCTCCTGCTGCACTTAAAGAATTTCCTGTTAGATGTGCAATGAGAGAACATCTGTTCAGTTTACTGAGTCTCTGTAATATCTTTTGGAGTTTCTTGATGTGGTTGCATAGCTGGCTTTGCTGGTCAAGCAGTGTGTTGTAGAAGCGACATGTAGGATCGAAACTGAAGGGGAAAATACCATACTCCATAATCTTCATGGAAGAGAAGGGAGAATAAAAGAAAGTCACTAAGAAAGACAATCTCATATTTTAACCAAGAGACATACAGATATATCTGGAATTCTAAACAAAGTTTGCCCTGCTCAGGAATTCTGAGAGTTCCCTTGCTAATATATCTAGAGGGCAGCAATTTGGCAATTTGCTTCTACCCATTCTATAAAATCATATCCCTTTCTTCTATTTTAATGTGAGATTTAAGCCCTTGCCCCTTAATTCCTGATTGCTCAAAGACTTTTTATTCTTTCTGGTATCGCCCTCTAAAAATAATTCCTAAAATCTTGACAAGCAAATTTTTCATGGACTTTTTTATAGCATTCTTTGAGAGCTATGAAACTACTGCATTCCCTTGTAAATCACCAGAAAGAGAAGCATGTACCCCTAAGTGAAAACAAATATGATCTACTTTAGACTTCAGCTTTCTCATGTAAATACTGTATAACTTTTCCCCACCATTGAAAATACTTCACCCATCTTTGACTCAGCAGAATACTATATATAGGAATCAAATTTGCTAGACCCAGTAACAATCTCTTATGCTATCTTTATTTACCTGTCTTTCAGTCTCTGCCACTTGCCTCACATCTCAACGATAATGGATGATGAAGATTAACCATTTATGATAACTTTGATGTTGCCCTTGGACAATAGTGGAACAAAGGAGTGGGGAATATATTTTAACACTGCTATGGCCAAGATTGACTTAAAACTGTCTCATTCCTAGGCTAAGAACTAAATAAAAGTGATGTTATGGGGATCCAGCACAAGTGCAAAGAAAGAAATGTGATAGATACGAGTCTTAATGTGATATTGAATTACATTCCAAAAATATAGAATTTATCATTTCATGAAAAGCTTTGGCTTTTTCAGCCTAGGGACACAGCAAAATGATAAAATTAGGTGATTGGAAAGAAGTCTACTCTCCTGATTTTAAGAAATGGATTCAGGATACCAGTTTGATTTTGAAAAGTTTATGTTTAAAACTGAGAAGGTGATGTAGTATGTCTCCATGTCAGTTAGATTTAATGATAAGCCTAGGACTGAATTAATTTTTACCATATTCTGTTTATTTATTTTAAAAAAATAACCATTTTTATATTAAAAATAAACTTCTTCCCCTTCCCTTCCAAGTCCAAGAGAGTAAACTGCAGCCCAAGACATCATTACATTGCAGAAGATTTGCTGGATATCTTTGAATGATAATTTAAAATAAAGTAGAATAATAACAAGAGCCAATTTATTAGTGGTTAAGGCACAAGGCTAAAACTGGGGAACTGTGATTTCTAGTCCTGACTTGGGCATAAAGCTAGCAGGGTGATCTTGGGCCATTCACTTTTCTCAACCCTGGAAAGAAAGAAATGGCAAAGCACTTCCAAAAATCTGACCAAATAAACTGCAAGGATTAGCTCAAGCAGTCACCAGGAGTCAACACTGAGCAGAAAGCACAAAAGAAGAATCACCGACTTAAATTATGTGAAGTGGATTAGTTAGCATTCTTTTTAGGTAAAGGAAATTGTTTCATAGAAAAGCAAGGATAAAAGTATCTTCAATGAAATGCTCAAAAAGTTTTCAAAGATTGAAAAAGTAATTATTCCACCTACCATTGTTTTCT
The DNA here is from genome assembly GCA_009733165.1 of Naja naja. NCBI lineage: Eukaryota > Metazoa > Chordata > Lepidosauria > Squamata > Elapidae > Naja > Naja naja. The sequence continues at coordinate 19,135,742 of CM019154.1, read as the reverse complement.
CTCAGACTGGTATTCTCATGAATGATTCTCAAGCTGTTTTGGGACCAGCTTTATATATACTTTCCACAACCCCCCTTTGCTCCAGTGGGATTGCTTTGCATCAGACCAGAAATCTGTCATTTCCTGGCACCCCTACACACCATCCTTCCCCTGGAGATTTCAGAAGGATATGACACTGAACACTGGTTATAGAGACAAGTGCCATTCCTATTAGATTCAGGAAACCATCTTTAAACTGTGTGTTCACTTTTTCTAAAATACACCTACACACACTCACAAACATACACACTATGGTTCCTGACTCTAATCAAATGTGGTCATTTCCCAAGGGTAAGACTCTACCCTTCCTCTTCTTGAAATAACTGGTGACATCATTCTTTCATTTTATGGGACTCTGTGCCTTCTAGGCAGGTGACTGAGTTGGCAGAATCTTTTCAGAAAATACAGAATGATCTCATCCAATTTTCCAGATTAGTTGAATTCTGTTTCTTTTGTAAAGGAAAAATGTGTCATGAGAATACTACTTTTGATTGCCTGGGATACACCAGGTCCAGTTATCCAGCTTTCAAAAATGCATATAGGCACCTATTGTATCCACTCTTGAAAGTTTTCAAAAAGCTTTAGACAACTTTCCTCATTAAAGGGGCAGACTTAGTGGTAATGAGATAAGATAATTCATTCACTTACCATTAACTATCTTGGAGACTGCCTGGACATGTCTGCAATTTTCTTGGTGAAATTTTTCAGAAGTGGTTTGCCATTGCTTCCTTCCTAGGGCTGAGAGAAAGTGGTCTAAAGATCACCCAGCTGGCTTTGTGCCCAAGATGAGATTAGAATTCAGGGAATCCTGGTTTCTAACCTGAGGCCTTAAGCATTACACCAAACTAGCTCTAACTAAAACACAGAAAAGGAAACAGCAAGAATGAATGAACAACTTTTAGTGAAGGGAAGTAAAAAAATAGATTTGCATTGGGACCAGTGCTTGTTAATGCTTAGAATGTATCTTGGCTTAAAGAAAAGCAATGATCTGTTTATGTTTGTGGATGATATCCAACTTTTCAGTGTTCTGAAAACCAAAATGATATAATGGTAATGTGGAAATGACCTTGGAAGGCAGAAGGAAGAGCTGCAGATTGGACAATCATCCAGTACAGATAGTCTTGCTTAGCAATTGTTTGAAGTTAGGATAGACACCCCCCAAAAAAAGTTTCTGATGTCCTATTCCCCTGCCCCCTGCCCCCCCAACCATGGTCCTGTGACTGCATTGCAGACACTCAGCAATTGGATCACATTTAGGGCCATTTGCAGCATCACAGGGCCAGTTTACCTCATTTCTGCTGAAAACTGGTGTTTTTCCTTAAACTGCGACACCAGACATGTCTTTTTATATTTTAGTTGGCCATATCAAATGAGAAAGAAAAATAAGCTTTTTCAAACTTGTTATTCATAGGATAATTTTATTTATTACATTTTCATGGGTTAATTCAAGGAATTTAAACAATTACAAAGAATAGTTACAAACTAAGAACAAAATGCTCACTAGTTATGTTTCAACATCTTAGACTTCATATCAATATTGCTATTCGCTTGCTGTCCAATGCAGTAGGAGAGTATTTATTAGCTCTTAGGCAATACCATCACATTACCTATAATTTTATATGACAATATTTTCCAATCAAAAATGTTTCCTCTGGGGAACTCATGGGCCTGGAAAACTTTCTGTATGTCATGTGATTTCAGTATATAATCCCACATGTATAGATCTGTTATTTCTCCTACAAAATATGGTTTTTGCTGATCAGACATATTTTGTGCACCTTGATCCTGTCCAAGCATTGCTGTGCCACCTGCTTGCAGAATGTGTCCCTTATTATGCACCTTTCGAATACTACTTTTTCCATTTACCCAAAAGGCTGTAAGGCCAAATACTGACTCCCAGGTGACACAGATGTGGCTCCCCAAAGTGCTAAGATCAGGAAGGGCAAACCTCACACTCTTACCCCCCGTGTGTAAACCAAAGTAGCCCATTGCTTCACGCAAGATTCTCAATTCATCACTTTGAGAATAGTAGGAGAAGAGAATTATTTTTTGTTCATCTAAATACTCAACTGCAATCCGCATACAGAGTGTGAATTCCCTCAAATTCAAAGACTGCATTGGGGATATGATCACAAAACTGCCTTTTGCTTCATTGGGAAAACTCAGAACTCTGCCTTGTAGACCTAGAAGAGATAACATCATCATGACCTTTCAAGAAGCACACTAAATCAGTGTTTTTACTTATGAGTTATCACAGAGCTACATCTTACATAGTACAGTAATTAGCATTTGTTATGAAAACCATTATATATTATATAAATATGGTTATCAACAATAGACTGATGATACCGGTCTATACTCTGAGGTAGACAGGAGATGCTGTCAATAACAAGACCCAGTGTTTGTAGACTGTGAGGGTATGGATGGGATATAAAAAGCTTTAATTCTACCAAGTCAAGATAAAGCTACTATTCGTTCACTAAAGTTCTTCAATGTCTAAAGTGTTCTTCTTCATGGAATCTACAAGGAAGAAGGGTCTTCCTATTGCTAGATGGGCAGGTGAAAATCATGGCCAGGGAGGTCTTGCCTAACTTCAGTTTGTATACCAATTGCAGCCATACCTGGAGTAACAGGAGGTTGTGGCAGTGACTTCACATCCTTATCATCTCTCATTTGGACTATTGCATGCAATACATGAGACTGCCTTTTAAACCTGCTTAGAAGCATGGTCTCAGAGTTGGTCCAGAATACATCAGCCAGTTGCTGAAGGACATTCACTAACATGAGCACACTACATCTGTGCCCTACATTGGTTTCTGGTACCTCCAAATGTAATGACAGTGCTGGGGGTTTTTTATCTTGAAAGACCTATGTGATATCCTCTTCACCTTGAAAGACCGACTTTGATATCCAAGTGCTTACAGGACTATCTTTTCTATCCAATTTTGGCCCACTTGAACATATTCAACTTGAACATCTCAGAATCACCTTGTTATTCCACACATTTTTAAATGATAGTGGTTGGGAAGAATTCATAGAGGCACTTTCATTAGGAGAATGCTTACACTTCGGAATAGCTTCCCCTCAGAAATTCAACCCCTGCTTACTCTGCAGGCTTTCTTTAAACTGATAAAAACAAAGTTACTTTGGAGGTAGTATCAGTAACAGTGGGGTATGATTTGATTGTATTTAGCCTTTTGCCGTGAGTGTTGTATTGCATTTTTGCTAAGAGTATTTTCTGATTCGGCTGAAATATAAATCAAAAAAGCAGCGGCAGTAGTAGCAACATATTACCACCTTTTTGATCTGATACTTGTTTTGCATCTTTCCAGCCAAGCAAATCAGGGACATTCAGTTACTACCCTTACTCTATGACTGCTGTATTCATCCACATGCCGTAGTGACCTGTCAGAGATCCTCTGATAGGCTAATTGTACATGTGAATACATCTGGGCAAAGGTATGATGTCTACACACAAACCTGAGTCAGTGTCACTGTCTCGAACAGGACTCCTTCCTCCACCATGAACTGTAAGAAATGAAATGTCTGAATGTCCAATATTCACCATAAGATTTGACAGTATCACTACTCTGGCCTACTGGAAATGAAAAAGGGTCTCTCTCTCTCTCTCTCTCTCTCTCTCCCCCTCTCCCTCTCCTTCTCCTTCCCTCCCTGCCTCCCCCTCCCTCCTTCTCTTAAATGCAGATTTAAAATAAGAAATGTAGGCAGTTTGTCTCCTAAAAGTCCCCTATTCTGATCATATTTTGCTGGTAATTTTTCATAGCGCAACTTCAGGATAACTAAGGGTTACACCTTCAGACCAGTAAACCCCCACTGTTGCAATACAGCCCCTACTACTGAATATTTTATTAACTGTATAACTTTGACCTCCTTTTCCATGAAGTGAAAGTTGTTGTGAAACACTAGATTACCTTTTTATTTGTCTGATTATTTTGCTATTGTGCTGATTATGCCATAAATACAAGAATGCACTTCCCTTATCTCAACAAAACAAGCAACCATCAATACTGTCAGTTAAAGGTATATGCATCTTAGTCTATATTTTTCTTACATTAGATGTCTAATGTAAAGCAAACATCCCCGTTGTGTTGAAATACAGTACAATACAGTAAACACAGAACAATATGTAAGCCACACATCCTCTATTCACAACTGTACTCACACAATTTCTACTTACCTATATGAAGCCATGGATGTGCAAGCACCTGTACTTCGCAGACTGTTAGGTATTCATATCTCCCGGGGATTGTGATGGTCACATATTGTCCTTGCATGCCTGCACAGTTAAATGACATTGTTTCCCCACGTCCCATGCTGTTGATTGTAGCACACCTGCCAAGGGGCCAGATTGTTATTGAACTGCAGACTGGCACAGCATCAATCTGAGTCCCTGAGTTGTATGTGTGAGCCGTATCAACATTCATGCTAAGAGAAGCCATGATTTCCACAAGATTCTCAGAACAGATGGGGAACTATATCTGCCATAATTACATATCTGCTAGTAATCTCTGTTCTCTCAATAATGGTCCTTGTAAAACTATACTGTGTAATTTCTTTTGCTTCTGGAGTAAGTAGAATAAACTACTATGATGGTACATGTTGGCAATCTTGTAAACTAGTTACATTTTATTGCAGATGCACTAATTCACAAGTTGAAATTTTATTTATTTATTAAATGTATTGGCTATCCATCTTATCACAGGGTAAGTTTTAGATACATTGGTGCATTGACCAAACATTGATTAGAATCTATTTAATATGTAACTCAGCTTCAAAATATTTAACCTTTCCAAAAACAATTGCAGTTTATTAATGTCAAAATGCAACATCTAACCAAAGGGTTAGTGATTTTAGGAAAAGCTTCAAGTTTTCCAGAAATAAAAACATGAAATAAGAAAAAAAAACAGTAAAAATTGAACCTCTTCAATTGCTATAGAGTGCTAACTGACAAAAAGAGATAAAAATAATCAGTAATAAAATGCAGTATTTTGAAAATGTCCATACCTAGCAAGAACTATAGCTACAGATGTGGCTATAGACATCTGGATGACTGCTAAATACCTGAAAAGTTCTATGTCTGGATTACACAGTGGGGTCAAGAGCAGGCAGTGGATGTAGCTGCATGTCAAGCATTGGAAGGGAAGTTTAATTGGGATTTCCAGGGAAGGTATGGCAAACTGAAAATGACCAGCTGTAGCAAAGACCAAGAAACTGGTTAATAAAATGGTTCCCTGGAACCTTCCCACATAAGGGGGATACCGATCGTCTTGTGCGTGCGCACCCTGTGCGTGCGCACTGACGGGGGCTCCTTGGGGTGCTGTCGGCTAGACAATGTCGGGTGGCGGTGCCTCAGGGAAGGGCCTACTCTGTTGCGGCCCCCGCCTTGTGGAATCAACTCCCTTTGGAGCTCCGTTTGGCTCCTGATCTTCGCTCCTTCCACCGCGATCTGAAGACCTGGTTGTTTGAACAGGCTGGGCTGGACTGACCTCCTGGGGGGGGTTAATTTATTTTTAATTGTTTTTAATGATTGGGCTTGTTAGATTTAATTCTTTTTAAAATATTTATTGTTGTTGTGTTTTAATTGTGAGCCGCCCCGAGTCCTTGCGGAGAGGGGGCGGCACACAAGTCCAATTAAATAAATAAATAAGGAGAGGATGGGAGATTGGGATAAGTGAGGACACCTGCTCCTCATAAGGAGATCAAAGGACAGCTGTTTTCCACAGATTGTGTGCCAGATGAGATTAACTATCTTGCTTGCAGCTGTTGTAAACACTTTTAAACACTTGAAAACACTTTTAAATTCACAAACTTCACTTTCTAATCTCTTTCAGAAATTGCTCATTAACTACTAAGCTATTAAAGCTCCATGGATTGACAAATCTGAAAATGCTGGATGAGTCTGCCTTCAATCCCAAACGAAAGAAAAATTTAATGCTAAGCTTAATAATTTAAAGAATCTGAAATAAGGAGCAAAAAGCTAAATAAAGTTTTGATTTTAGAAAGTTATGAATGGGCTAAGGGAGCAGATAAAATTGAAATATTGTAACTTTTAAAATAAGATTTTGAATTAATTATAAAGAATAAACAGCTGCTCTCTGGAAATAGATTCTCTTTAAGCTTTTACAAGACAAAACAAGCAATTTCATGAATTCAAAAATTGGACACTAGATGGGGCTAAAAGTTAGAGGAACAATTTATAACCTGAAAAATGTTGAAAACAGTCTAAGAATGAGTATATTGAAGAAGATTTTAGAAGACTGGAATCAGAAATAGCCACAATCTCAACAATGTCTATAATGATGTCTGCTTCTATGGATAGACTATGTCCAAAAGGTATTATCACTGAAGTGACAAATGTAGAACAAATTTTAGATGACAAAATATATTATCAAAAGTGGACTTACAACTGACCACAAAAATTACTTAAAAGATTTATTTCAACAACTAGGACACATTTACGGCCATTTGCAGTGACTGCATTTATGACAGTTCATCCAAAAACTGACATTTACCAGTTTTCAGCAAAACCAGTTCATTTAATGACCACCACAAAAAAGTTGTAAAATTGATTTACGATCATGTGGGTGACCCAGTTTACAACTGTCGCAACTTATGACCATGATGGGTAGGCTCGATTATAGTTGCAAATTAAGGACTCTGTGTTCAAAAGATCACAGAGAAAACCTGAAATTCAATGTTTTGCAACTATATTTTGTGCATATCATACTACAAGGTTGTACAGAACTGTAACACTCATTTTTATCCAGTATAGGAAGTGGATTAGAATTCGTTTCAAAGTCTCACAGAAACACGTTTACTTCAAAAGGGGCAGAATGTGGGCTCATGGGATAAAATGTACAGCCCTTCATCAGTCTAGCTAGCTACTCTTTGCATCTTACGAAGTGAGCTGCAGATCACAGAAGTGTATGCCCTTTAAAAAAAATTGTTAGGCAGAAAAGATTGTATCAAACTCCCTGGGACTTTTTTCCACCATAGACTAACTTGTCTCCTAAAATTGCTACTTATCCAGACTGTTATAATGCCACACTCTGCAACACTCCATTTCATAGAACAGGAAATCTAAATTTTTCTAAATTATTGTGAGTTATATGTCTTTAAAAAACTTCACTTGGGTTTATCCACATGAACACTTGGATTTAAGATTCAGTAAGACAAGGGGTGGGCTTCAAAGATTCTTTCCACCCAGCAACCAGTTGTCTCCCGGTTGCTGGGTGGGCGTGGCCATAGTGGGGGTGGTCTAGTCAGCCTCCTGCACCACAGCAGGGGGTGCATTTTTGACCTCCTTGGGCTCTGGAGGCTTTCCTCAAGCCTCCGGGAGGGCAAAAACGGCCTGCCCCAGGCTCCAGAGCCCCTCTGGAAGCCAGAAATGGGCCCATTTCCGGCCTTCCTGAACTTCCGGGAGGCCCATTTTTCACCCTCCCCGAGCCTCTGCATGCGCCCTGCACTTACCTGCATCCAAAGTGGGCCGCGTTGGGACTCCCGGGAGTCCCGGGAGGGGAGGGGAGAGAAGGGGTGGGCAGGGCCAGCCAGGAGTAGGATTTGGGGGTTTTCCAAACTGCACAGAATCTTAGCTAGGGGCTCTTCCGAACCCCTCCAAACCACCAGCACCCCACCCCTGATAAGACACATTTCTCATTAACACACTTAAGAGGACAATATAGTATCATAGCAGTACCTGGGATTCATTGTGCCTCCCTTCTGTGGCAAATCTCCGATCAGAATCTCAGCTCCTTTTATCCGTGACTCACAACAATCTCCTCTGTTTGTGATCACTACTGCAGATACCTGAAAGTCTGAAATCAAATCTACCATCCACCAGGGCTCAAAATCCTTCTTTGTCAGAGTACAGTCTCCATTTGTGTAGATATTTGCAAGGGATCCATCAATGGCCTTCCTTGACTCCCCCTTTTCTTCAAATGTACTCGACTGGGATGATAGTTTTCCCACTGCTACATTAGGATCTGGCATGGAAATGGAGACAAACGGTACATTAATGCAAAAGCAAACAAGAGGGCATCTAATAATATGAGTCACACATTTGAGATATCAGAAAATAATCTCTTAGCATCATCTAAATGATTACCGTGTTTCCCTGAAAATAAGACAGCTTTGCAATGCAGATCTTGGCTTCAGATAGTTGGTTGTAGTTCAGCTTTTCTCTCTAATCCCTACTTTGTGTCTTGTAATCAAATATAAATCTTTACTTTCTTGGATATTCCAGGATTTTGTAATCCAGTTCCACATTTTGCCATACCTACTTGGATTTGGTGTCTTTGTTTAAAAAAAAGAAAACCGGGGCGCGGGAGGCTGATTGCTAGTGAAGGGAGATTTTTCTCTTGTACTCTATCCGGATTCTAGGTGATGGAGAAGATTTCCTCATTCAGTAATGTTTTAGCAGCATAGCTCCCTGCCTGGCACAACTTTTTTTACCTGGACAGCCTGGAACTCAAATAATAGAAGTGTGAGGGTAGAAATCCCAGGAAGGGCTGGCAAATTGTGTGGGTAAGGAAACCTTCCTTCCGTCTCCTTCCCTCTATGGATTTTTCAGAGATGCCCTTCTGAAGAATTCTGACTGCTGTAGTCCCCAAACATCCAAAGGCCACTTAGCTCTCCAATCTGAAACTATTCACTTTGAACTGCATGAAAACGTTCTTTGCTGAGCCTTACTAGTCATGGTTACTCAATCAATTTCTTCTAAAGCCGTAATTGGTTGAATTCACACATTGCCATATAAGCTATCAATCATGATTTGCCACCAAAACTGGCATGTAATATATATTTCCAAAATTAAGTGAAGGGCAACCTGTAGCCCATTCGGTTGTTTTTAAGTGTTGGATATGTTCACCGCCTTGAGTTATTTGTAAAAATAATAAAGGCAGGAAATAAACAGACAAATCAATTTTCCTCAATTTTTTTAGATTAATCGAAGTCAAACAAATGGTTTTTAATCAAGAATGGAGAGAAATTTAAAATATATCCATAATTTTGTCTATAACATTGTATCTATAATTTTGTATATAACAATATATAATACCTTAGACAAATAGGATAGGGAAGCATTTAGTTATAAATAAATATAACATGCATTGCCAAGAGTTTACCTCCAACTAGGATTATTGAAGCTTCTACCATAGCCCCACTGCCTGCACCATCTGTAAAATAAAATAAAAAGAACTCTTACTAATCCAAAAAGCAGATGGCAGTTAGTAGAGAGAGAAACAGCAAGAAAAAGTAGGCAGAAATATTTTTTTTAATCCAATAGCATAGCTGCAAAACCAGCATAGCCAAATACGGCCAGCTACTACTCAAAAATATATACATTCAGATCCAGAACAGAGATATTTAACTGATTTCCAGTATCTTAACTATGTGCCATATTAACCAATTAACAATACCTTAACTATGTGCCACATGCAAAGTCCAATACCTTAACTATGTGCCACATGAACCAATATATTTCTTTTTCCAGCCTCCTAGGCCTCTATATAAATTTTACCAGATTCAATCAATTTTAGTCCCAGTTATTGTGCCTCAGATGGCAGCCTTATATGTGACATTAAATCCAATAGCAGCCATATAAATTTTGCTGGATTTCATGCACCAAAATTAGGATTAAAACCTAAATTGTCCAGCAAAGTAAGCAATTGGTGCTCTGCTACTTACATTTATATGTGATAAGCCAATCGAGAGCTACAGTAACTAGGACTGCAACTTTGGGTAGCATTTTATTTTACCAGCTTTTTCAAATACTGTGCAGACGTCTTTTGCAGTGTTCAGGAGATTTTCTCTTCTTTATCCATTAATTTCAGCAACAATGTTTTTTTCCTTAGGCAGTTCTCCAATCCTTGAAAGCCAAGACACCCACTCAGCACCTGCTGGCTGGGAAAATTCTAAGTGGTGAGAAAGATCTTGAATAGTGTATTTTATCCAGTAAGATAAAGATTTAATGGGTCCACAGTGTAATTGACTGAACAGGAATAGCCACAACACATTGACAACTGTGCGAATTCCAGACGGAAAATATTAGTTAGTATTTAACACACACACACACACTTATTATTATTATTATTATTATTATTATTATTATTATTTGGAATTCTAGGCCGTCCCATCTCCCTAAGGACTCGAGGCGGCATACAATAAAAGCAATACAAATATACAATTAAAAAGAGATTAAATCCAAATAAGAAACCCAATTAAAATCTAAAACCCTAAAAATAAACATTAAAACTCCCACACACACACACCCTCAGTCCAGGTCAGCGAGTTGGAACAACCTTGTTTTGAGGCCATGGCGGAAAGAGCGGAGGTCAGGGGCCAGCCGAAGCTCCAGGGGCAGCTGGTTCCATAGGGTGGGTGCTCCCACAGAGAAGGCCCTACTCCTAGGGGTCGCCAGCCAACATTGTCTGGCTGACGGAACCCCGAGGAGGCCCTGTCTGTGAGAGCACACAGGATGATGGGAAACAGTCACTGGCAGCAAGGTCTCCCATAAATATCCCGGTCCTAAGCCATGAAGGGCTTTATAGGTCAAAACCAGCACCTTGAATCTCATATATATTAGTGACCTGAAGAAATAAGAGCTCTGCTCTATATATACAGCAGAAACTTGGATAGTTTATTTTCTTCTATTTTTCTTAGCATTTCTCTTTGATTGCCAGATCTCTTCTTTTAGGTTGTGCCTGCAAAGGTCACACAGCAAAGTTTCAGTACATGATGCCACAAGTTGTATTGTTTTCAGCTGGTTTATTTAGTGGTGGGATTCAAAAAATTTTACTACTGGTTCTGTAGGCGTGGCTTGGTGAGTGTGGCAGAGGAAGGATACTTATAATCTCTAGTCAGAGGTGGTATTTGCCGGTTCTCCGAACTACTCAAAATTTCCGCTACCAGTTCTCCAGAACTGGTCAGAAACTGCTGAATACCACCTCTGGGTTTATTGCAAAGACTGCCACTGAGAGGACTGAGAGGCAATGCCAACTGCCCTCCATACCAGTAGTGGGATTCAAATTTTTTTACTACCGATTCTGTGGGTGTGGCTTGGTGGGTGTGGTGTGGCAGGGGAAGGATACTGTAAAATCTCCATTCCCACCCCACTCCAGGAGAAGGTTACTGCAAAATCCCATTCCCTCCCCACCCCACTAACCTGCTTTCCAGCTCCATTTTCCTGTGCAGGGCAACCAAAGAAGACTCAGCTGAGCAACTGGAACTCGGGAGGCAGAGAATAGATAGGAGTGGGGGTGGGCAGAAGTGGTATTTGCCGGTTCTCCAAACTACTCAAAATTTCCACTACCAGTCAGAACCTGTTGAATACCACTTCTGCTCCATACCTAAGACAGGACTAGAATCTCTCCAAGCATTTTAACCATTATATCATATGGCTCTTAGCTAGTTTATTTCCTAAAAGGGCAGGATGGTTTGGGAAGGCAAGATCAGAAAATACAGATTATAATTTTCCTTTTGAAACAGTGTTTATCCCAAGGAATCACAGTAGATTTTACAGAAACCATTTAAAAGTTTCAGGAATTGGGTAACACTGAGTAACTTAGTTTATCATTGTTCCACTGAAACATTATAGGCCTTCTACTGTTGAGTTGAAGGGTGATTCATTCACCTGTTGAGTTGAAGTGTGATTCATTCACCTTCTACTGTTGAGTTTGCAGAAAACTATAAACAGCATATTTCTCATCCCCCACTGTTGCTAAAGGACATGTTTAAGCTGATATTAGGTGCAAGTGGAGAAAAGCCCTAGAATTCAGGGTCTCCCAAAATAGAGACCAGATTACAGAACAGCAAACATAAACGAGCTTCCATCATGGCAGCTGTCCGAAGGTACCAGATATAGATGCTTACAATTCAGCTAATTTTGGTAGTTGAATCTGCAGTCAGTTCCATAAGTAAAGATAGCAAAGGATGAACATTTAGAACAGCAGTGGGCAATACATTTCCTCAAGGGGACACTTGAGAAACTGGGACTGTTGTGGAGGGCCACTGCTGCTGCCACACACCCCACCCCACCTTCCAATGCCCCACCCCCTGCCAATGCCTCATTCCCTCCCACCACCACAGACTGGACAGGGATAGCCAAAGAGCCAGGTGTAGCCTGTGGGCTGTAAAATGCCCAGGTCTGATTTAAAATCTAGAAAGGTTTTATACACCACACAAGAGACTGAAAGAACAAAGAGAAATTAATGTGGTTTAACACTATGAGACTGCATTTTGAAAGAAATTGACATGAGCCAGTATGGTTCATTAAGGATTAAGTGCTAGCCTAGAAACAAGGAGAATGTGAGTTAGGCATGAAAGTTATTTTGATCAGTCAATTTATATCAGCTCAATCCAGGGTTCTTGTTGTGTGGAAAATAGGAGGCAGGAATATTCAGCATATTAATGTTGTTCTGGAAGACTTATAGGTTTTTGCAGATTTCTTGTTCTTTTTCTAATTATATACCAATGACTTAGATATTAATAGGAGGGTAGTGAAAAGGAAGAATATCAATGTTTTTGAACCTTGGTGTTAGAGAAAATGTCTGAGATTATTCTAGACAGCCAAATAATAAAACAATGGACCATAAAACAAATAAACTCATACAAGGCACAAATGAGCAGGCTCAAATTATCCTATTTTCATAACTTGGACATACATACTATGTGATGATCTAGCTCTCTGGAGAAGGTCAAATGCTGAGAAAGGTGGGGGGAAAAGAAGAGGACAACCAGCAGCAAGATCAGAAGATCTGAAGGACCAGGTTAGGAATGGATCATCATGGAGAAAATCTATGTGGTCACTAAGATTCAAGAATGACTTCATGGCATGTAATCATATAATCAGTGAAAGAATTCATGCTCTTAAAGATTGCGAAAAGCTAATGCTGCAAAGCTGGAAGAACACCCCTTCTTCATGAGGTTGTCTGAAGAATTTACCTTCTGTCTAAATTTGAATAAGTATTCCCCGCCACCCCAGAAAAAGATATCTTAGAAAACTCTTTGGAAATTTGGAATGGATATGTTTAATTTCCCTTTTTGATTTCTCAGCTCATTTAAGTGTGAATAATTAAATACAACTGAATAAAGTAACAATATTAACATAATTTAATAATTATCTTGATCTTGAAGTCCAGATGCAGAACTCAAATGTTCCTTTTGTTCTAGGATCAAAGGATGCAGAACACATTCAAGTAATAAATTGGGTACTAACTGTCTAAGATGAATTAAGTTATATTATATGAGCACTAAATATTAAGTCACAAAATACTTATTTTTTTAAGGATCATTAGAAGAGGTTAATTGTTTGGGCATAAACACTATTTTCATAGAACGTAGTAATTTCTAAGATCCTTCCATTTCTAAACTTGGATTACTCTATTAAGTAATGGTCTTGCCTAAAAAATAAATACCTCAATAAATACCCTCTGGTGCAATTTTTACACCTGTAAGGCTTTAATGTTGTGTGCAGCACTCTTCTGGTATAGCTAAAGAGAAGCCTCTCTGAATTTATACCAATTGTAGCCTAAACTGACCTCACAAAAGTGTTTGCAAAATTATTTGGGAACTGTTTGAGGCTATTGGATCTGAATAAGTGGACAGGGTCCTTAGGAACTCAGCCACATGGTCTTTAGATCCATGCCCTTCCTGGCCCAGAGATTGTTGTGAGAATGGGTTTTGGTGGTAATCTTTTCTTTGACTGAAGGGATTTTTCCTTTACCTCTTAGAGGCCTTGGTTTACTTCCTTCTCAAGGTGCTTTTTTCCATGACCTGGATGACTCAGAATCTCCATAGACATTCATTCTCAAGAAACCTAGACCCCACTATCCTAAGCAATTTTTATTTGGTATCTAATCTTCCTTTTGGATGGAAGGTGTAGAGAAGGTGAGTTCAGGTTATCTGAGAGATTACTTCTTCCCAATTATTTCAGTCTAACTAACCCATTAGATCCAACAGAGGGAGCATGCTGAAGATACCATCTGCCAGGTATCTAGTTGACAGGCCCTAGGAAGCAGCCCTGCCCTATGGAATATTCTCCCAGACATTAGGTTAGCCCCATCCCGTTTAATGTTTACATTTCCCCAAGTCCCTTAAGTTTCTTTATGGCAAGGGCTTCAAACTTGACAGCTTACGACTTGTGGACTTCAACTCCCAGAATTCCTCCTCCAGTCATGCTAGCTCAGGAATTCTGGGAGTTGAAGTCCACAAGTCTTAAGCTGTCAAATTTGAAGACCCTTGCTTTGTGGCAACAAGGAACTACCAAAGATGGTTCCGCAGTTATGGTAGATGTACTAACTCAATCTCTGCTTGGAATCTGCATATATTTTTATTTTAAATATCTTCATTTTAATGCTGACTTTTCTATTTTTAAATGTTTTATAATGTATTCTTTTTACTATTGTACACTATAAAATATAGTATATATATTTTACTATGGTCACATTTTATGAGGTGAAATTATTTTTTAGAGAAAATAAGGTGGCAGATGATCCTGATCAGAGGGAAAAAGAGGTCCTTGGTGCTCTCTGATTTTGGTTGAGCACCAAGGACCGTTATTTCAACCCTGTGGTGAAGGGAAAGGGGACCCTCACCATAGCTTAAAATAGCCACTATGCCCCACTGATATCACTCACAATTACTCACCTATCTTCACTTCTGATACAATGGGCGTCAAAGCATAACACAGTGGAAAAAGATGCTCATATTTATATAGTAGGATGCAAGTGGGAAAAGTTTTCTTTCAAGCTCAGTCTAAATTTCCATGTTTGACTAAATAATTGAATCAGCTAAAGTTTGGTAGAAATAGGTCTGGATCATTTGGGGTAAGTTTAGGCAAAAACCAAATCCAAAGGAATGTAATTTTAAAGAGAAGAACCACCTTGGTGGATGTTACTTGTTCCGTCATATTTCTCCATATGGCTTCTCCTTCCTTCCTTAAGGTGTTCTGGCATGTCCCCCAGCCCATCCCCACCCCAAAGGCCTTCTCTTAACTATCAATACCAAAGTTCATAATAAAAGCAATAAAAGTAACCTTTATAGATTTTAGAAAGAGCCGGCATGGTCATACTCCACTCAGTATCATGCTCATACTCCACCTGTAGTGGTCAACAGTATTGTATTAAGTATCTGGGGGTACAAATAACTAACAATCTAATGGCCTCTCCACACATCATCCTTAGTGAAGTGTGCAAACCAGTGTCTCCATTTCCTGCATTAGACGAGATGTGGGATCCCTAACAAGCTCAAAGCATTTTAGGGACTCCACATCCACTTTATGGTGTTTCTGTTCTTCCCCTTTGGGAGGAAGTTTCAAAGTATTTCTACAGGACTACCAGATTCTTTAACAGCTTTGTTCCCTATGCCATCTGCCTGGTAAAACTCACAAGATTCATTTTTCTTCCCATGTACAAGTATACATCCAAACTGCAATAAAATTTAATTTTAATGTATGCAAATTAGTGTATATTCAAAGTTACATCTATCAATCATGCAAGTTGTCCCCAGTGCCAAGTTCTTTTCCATTCTTCTGACCACCTGCACCAATCATGTTTCAATTCATATCCAGAACAAATCAAAGCTGTTGTTTATAGATCAAAACACCCACAATACAGACTATTTGAAATCACTTGTCTCATGCCCAAAACTCTTTGCAAATCCCTGATGTAGGGGAAATTACGCAAAAACAAACTAGGAAACACATTTATGAAGAGAACACAAAGCATTAGAGAATGAGTAGACCTCAATTGGTATTGCACATCAACTTTTTAATGTCAAGCAGAGTCCTGGAACATGAATAAAGATGAGATGAACCAGTATGTATGGCAAGCAGCTTCATAATTCTGCACTAGAGCTGTAATGAGTGGGTGACTCATTACAGAGATACAGTATCCAAATGACCTCTGGTCAGGAAGCAAGATAATAGTAAACACCTACAAACACCAGGTGTTCACATATCATAGGATAATCAGAACATTGACTTCCATTACAAAGCCATGTGGGAAGCTTTGCATTTTTCCAAGGAATGTAACAAAAAGCTGCACAGCCATACTTGAGTCTTCATGTAAGATCATATAGACCTTTGTGGGCAGTTATAACCTGCCCTTTATAGAATTTCATCCCAGATTTGCATTGTCAGCTTATAAATTTACTCCAGAACATAAGAGGACCCAGATTGTTGTGGGCAATATATTGACTCTGTAAACCACTTAGAGAAAGCTGTAAAGGCACTATGAAGTGGTATGTAAGTCTTAAGTGCTATTGCTGTCTGGAAGAAACACATTGATAGGCATTTGCATACACACCCACTCCTTTGAAGAGTTCTCAAAATCAAAACCCACTAGGAATAATTTTCAAAAGAGAAAGGGCTTGTTCTCAGTTCATTATTAGTCAATGACCTGTAATCCAGCAAAGTAGTTTCCATTTGTTGCTGCAGATTAAGAAATTAAGCAGGAAATGAAACATTCGTCTAGGGCAAATCAAACTCTAGTACTTTGAGCTTTTAACATATTTCTGTCAGGAATATTTTCAGAATTTAAGGAGTAAAAAGGAAAAAAGATCTGTCCGGTTTTAATTTTAAATACATTCGCTCCAAGTAGTTGCTGTCACTCGGAATTAAACGTAAAATACCCTATAACAGCTCCTTCTACAAACTCAATCCTACTAGTTGAGCAATTTCAGGAGTACGTAGTTGCTATGTGCGCATGCGCCTCAATGTTCTCTCCTGTTAGTCCCGTAAATTTATTGACCCTCAAACGGCTTGCCCTCGACTATTAATAATTGGCCCAACGGCTCCCACCTACCTTCGTACCTTACCTACCTTAAACCGGGATTAGAACTCACCCTCTCCCGATGCTTTAACCATCTTATTAAACTACCCGTTACCTTAGTAAAGAGGATTAGAATAGTACGCATGTATACGGCTGACTACTTTAAATTTAAAAAGCACTTAAATTGAATTAAAGACTTTCAGCTCCTTTCGAGAGGAAGGTGGCGGCTCTTAAAAGAGCCTTTGGGTATGGTGTTATTTGTTTCGAAAAAGGCCGAAGGAACTGAACCGGAACGGCGCCGGAGTTAAGCTCTCTCCCCGCGGATGCGCCGCGCCAGCTGAATGTCCTTCGGCATGATGGTCACCCGCTTGGCGTGAATGGCGCACAGATTCGTGTCCTCGAACAGCCCCACCAGGTACGCTTCGCTCGCCTCCTGCAGCGCCATCACGGCCGAGCTCTGGAAGCGCAGGTCGGTCTTGAAGTCCTGGGCGATTTCACGCACCAGCCGCTGGAAGGGCAGCTTGCGGATCAGCAGCTCGGTGGACTTCTGGTAGCGGCGGATCTCTCGCAGGGCGACGGTGCCCGGGCGGTAGCGGTGAGGCTTCTTCACGCCGCCCGTAGCAGGGGCGCTCTTGCGGGCAGCCTTGGTGGCCAGCTGCTTGCGGGGCGCTTTGCCGCCGGTTGATTTCCGAGCCGTCTGCTTAGTCCGAGCCATGTCTCCACAGAAAGGGAAAAAAGGGAACTGAAGAAAACAATTTCGCGGGACAGCATTTATACATCGCCTTCCACTTTTGATTGGCTACTGCTAAGAAAAAGCCTCTTTCCATTGGAAGAAAGCTAATCATTGATTGGCTGAAGCTAGGGAACTAAAGCTTCATTGGGTAATTTAAAATTGCGCGCCATAATTTAAGATGAGACTGCTAATTTTAGTTTTTTTGCTTCTATACTTACATTTAAATTAGCATTCTATGCTTTCTTCAAGTATTACTGTATTTTTAAAAAGCCGGAAGGTAAAATCTTATTTTTTCCGTTCGTTCGCAGCTTGACTGAAAATTAAGGAACTAGGAAATTATTACTAAGGCGTCTTTTTTTCAAATATTCTATTGTTAGAACAAAGTGCCTTATATTCAATTATACTCAATGGGCACCAATTTCATTTATGCACGGGCACCCGTTGAGAACGTGGTTTCGTTTGTTATAACATTAAATAATTATTACATCCTAAGCGTTCTATCTCCCGTTCAATATTAAAATAGCCATTTATATAGTTTATTTAGCCCTTCTAAGGAGTAGTCTTAGTATGAAATCATTTAACTGACACTTCTTGAAAACTATCTTAGTAACTTTGTGCTCTGAGATACAACAACACAACAGCAAACACTATTACTTTGAATCTCTGGAAGGGACAATTAAATACTGAGTGGAATAAACGAGTGGCTTTCACAGGTGCAGTGACGTTTTCGAAATTTTCTAAACGCTGATACCGTGTTTCCCCGAAAATAAGACCTACCCCGAAAGTAAGACCTAGCACTATTTTCTAAACCTGCCCTAATATAAGACCTACCCCGAAAATAAGACCTAGTGTAAATCTCCAGTTCCAGGAAGACTTTTCAGGGAGCAACCGTGCACCCGCAAAACACCCCCCCTACACACTCACACCCACTATTTGGCACCATAAATATATAAGACCTACCCCAAAAATAAGACCTAGTGTGTTTTTGGGAGCCAAAAAAATTATAAGACAGTGTCTTATTTTTGGGGAAACACGGTAGAACAACTCTCTTAGAATATCATTAATCTTTTTCCATTCTCCCTCGTAATCGGGGAAAGAAGGGGGAGGGACAGATATGCGAACAATTAGCTGTAGCCAATAAGCCCAACAACAAATGCCCCAGTAATAAACCAGTAGGTGCGGTTTTATTTTATACTAAGTTCCATGCAAATAAAAGGGTTCTGGTTCTCGTTTTCTATTGGACAACAGAGGAAAGAATTACGACCGATTGGATTACTTGACATCGAGTGGCTATTGGCTGTTCAGACGACGTCTTAGTGTGAGCCTATCACAAGCGCATCACAAAACCCTTTGATAGGGAAGAAAAAGATATTCAACCGGAGCGAACGAAATCTTCACTCAGAAGCGTTTTTAAAGTTACGCTGCGTCCATTCGGTTTCCCAGTCGGGGGACTAAGCGTCTTTTCTTTTTAAATTAAAAGGCGTGATTCATACTTATTGACAGTCCACTTAAGCTTTTAGGGTTTTCGAAACAAACCTGCAGGTGTTGCAATATCGGTCACAATATATTTCATAGGACCTACACTTTCGATATAGTCTTGTTTAAGATATTCCCTAAATGGAGCTACTGAAAAGTGGGAGAACTTCCTTTAGCAAGTGAAAGCCTGACCCCGTGAACCCTTATTAAACAGAAAGTGACCACTTAACAGTGACATTTATTGCCCAGTTGCTTCTTACTAACCAGATACGAGTGGAAACCTGCTATCCCCGCTCCCTCCCCACTTTTCAGAAGTAATGATTAGTCTCGCTTTCTGTGTATGGATCTCCGTTCTTAAGTGTAGCTGGCTTAAAGCTAAATTACATCCGTAAACGGTACAGAATGATGCCCTAGTGTACAAGATTCCACGCAAGCCACACTCCATCGTTACTTTGTTTCAGAATATTAAAAGCATCCAGACAGCGTTTTACTGAGCGGACGACAGCTCTCTTTTGGGTTTTGTGGGTGGCTCTTAAAAGAGCCTTTGGGTTTTTAGAAAAGCAACCACGGGCCAGCTCTGGATTTACTTCTTCTTGGGAGCCGCCTTCTTCGCTTTGGCCGCTTTAGGCTTGGTCTTGGGCTTGGCAGTCTTCGGCTTCACAGCCTTCGCTTTAGCCGGACTTTTGGCGACTTTCTTAAGCTTGACCGGTTTAGCCTTTTTGGGGCTCTTGGTGGCCTTCTTAGCCGCCGCGGGCTTTTTGGGTTTCTTCGGACTCTTCTTGGCCGCCGCTGCCGCTTTTTTGGGCTTCTTGATGGCACTCGCGGGCTTCTTGGCAACCGGCTTTTTAGGCTTCGCTGCTTTCTTTTTGGGCGCTTTCTCTTTCCCTTCGCCCGATTTCTTGCCGAGTTTGAAGGAGCCGGAAGCACCAATTCCCTTCGTATGCACCAAGGTGCCTTTGCTTACCAGGCTCTTCAAACCCAATTTGATGCGGCTGTTGTTCTTCTCCACATCGTAGCCCCCAGCGGCCAACGCTTTTTTCAGAGCAGCCAAAGACACCCCTTTGCGCTCCTTGGAAGCGGCCACCGCCTTAGTGATCAGCTCGGTGACGCTAGGACCCGACGCCTTGCGCGCTTTCGCCGCTCCCGCTTTCTTCGCCTTCTTCGCCGGAGCTTTCGAAGCTACAGCTGGCGCCGCAGCCGTAACAGCAACAGCAGGCGCCGTTTCAGACATGACCGCTGAGAGAATCAACTTTAAAAAAAAACCTCCAAACACAAAAAGTGAGCTCAAGTAGGTCAGCCGCTGTTTATTTATAGAGCTGAGCTGCTTTGTGATTGGTCCGCTCCAGAACCCGCCCTGTTGTAAGGCTGAAGGGACTCTTCCGACCGCTCAGTTTGTGTTTCTTTAGAGTTAATAAATTGCAAATTTTACAGAATTTATGCCACTAAATAACGAAATCTTAGAGTGGGAAAAAGAGGAAAGTGTACTTTTTATTCCTTTAATTTTTCAAAAAGCAGAACGCAACATATACTTTTTAAAAGGGCACTTAACCACCGAATGCAGGATCTGGGAAGAGCTGGAAAGAGTGGAAGTTTTGTTTTTCTTTGTAAATTAAAACAATGCATTTTTTAAAATGTTCGGGAAAACTATGCAGATCACTTCTTTAGATAGTAATCTCTGAGGTGAGGCACAATATGTGGGTTTTAGCATAACAGCCTCACTATAAATCAAGTTCAAGTAAACTGAGGTAACACAGACTTCTACAAAGTACACTCACCATTGCTAATCAAGCAAGCCCTAAGCAAGTCACTATCTTCAAAGAAAAACTGTCAGATAATATAACAATATGGGCAACATTAAAATTTCATATGCTAATATATATGCTACAATACCCTTTTCTCATATTTACAAACTTCACCCTATATTGAATGCAAAAAGCGACCTAAAAATCAACCATTTTAGTGAGACCTTTCACAACTCAGTTTAGGAAGATTAACACTAATATTCCTGGTTGGGGATTGAATAATAAAAAATTTAAAAGGATTTTCCTGTTGAGATTTCACCCAAACATAAGAAACAAAATGACCAGACACATTTCTATTCATAAGAGAGCTACATTCTGCTGAATTCAATGGGATTTACACCTAAAAAATAGAGAAGATTACAATTTAGATACAATTTCACATTTTTCATTGGAGAAGTTTTATGGAACAAATATTTTATTAAAAATTCTGATTTATGCCTCAGTCTAAATAAGTGCAGTCAGCATGGAAAGCACTTTGCTGTCAAAGGAATTTATTTTTTTAATTGGTTTGGCATTAAATCCTTAGTTTGAAATGTTCTGATTGCTGAGCATCACCATATTTCCTTTGTTACATTTGAGTACAAATAGCCTTTAAAACTACATCCTATTTAGTTATTTGGATGAAAGTCTCCTCATGAGATTCATTTACCCTGTAAATTTACAGTGCACACAGGGATGAACAAAATCTAGTTGCTTTAGACATACCTTTAGAAGCGATGGGTATAGGAAACTACAAATGCTGGGCATGTCAGGAATGAAATTTAGGAGTCAATACTCAAATACTTGTACATAGTTATGAACTTTTATAGAGAATCGAAGGCAAGTCTGTTACTAACACTGTTACTAGAATACTTCATTTGGGGCTACATGTACCACTATCTTTCCTGAAAAATGTTTAGTGAAAACAACCAACAAATCAACTCTGTGAAAACTCAGAGAAATGTAGGAGGCTTTAAACTAAGATTTGTACACCTATTTTATGCATTTTCAGATGATGAAGTGTTCTGAAGTGAGTTCTACTTCTCCCTTAGCCATGAAATCTGGCTGGGTGTTTCTGGTAGCCAAACTGCCTCACAGGGTTGTTGTGAGGAAAACAGGTTGTTGGGAGTATTGTGTTCCTCCCTTGAAATATCTGTAATACTACAGGCAGGATTTTTAAAAGTCTTTTTCTCTTACGTACAAACATATGTACGGCCCCCCCTTCCCCCGCTCCGTAGAAAATGTAACTGCAGCAACAATCGCATTTTGCTATTAAGAGCGGCAATCACGAAATCCTGAAGCTTTCTGTTTGGCAGAGATGCTGAGGAAAGTCGCAGAAACAACATAAACATCAAACCAGAGTAGTAGGCGGGGCTTCCTGCCATTAACCAAAGCGCGCGTTTTCAAATTCAGAAGATTTCCAATGGAAATTGCCTTCCTGGAGCCAGCCAATCAAGAGAGAAACCGGGACTCGCTATAAATTGGACAGCGAGTCTCACCCTTCCTTTAAAGGCTTCTTCTCTCGTCCAAGTTTGGCGTGAGCGGAGAGATGGCTCGGACGAAGCAGACGGCTCGGAAATCAACCGGCGGCAAAGCGCCCCGCAAGCAGCTGGCCACCAAGGCTGCCCGCAAGAGCGCCCCTGCTACGGGCGGCGTGAAGAAGCCTCACCGCTACCGCCCGGGCACCGTCGCCCTGCGAGAGATCCGCCGCTACCAGAAGTCCACCGAGCTGCTGATCCGCAAGCTGCCCTTCCAGCGGCTGGTGCGTGAAATCGCCCAGGACTTCAAGACCGACCTGCGCTTCCAGAGCTCGGCCGTGATGGCGCTGCAGGAGGCGAGCGAAGCGTACCTGGTGGGGCTGTTCGAGGACACGAATCTGTGCGCCATTCACGCCAAGCGGGTGACCATCATGCCGAAGGACATTCAGCTGGCGCGGCGCATCCGCGGGGAGAGAGCTTAACTCCGGCGCCGTTCCGGTTCGGTTCCTTCGGCCTTTTTCGAAACAAATAACACCATACCCAAAGGCTCTTTTAAGAGCCGCCACCTTCCTCGAAAGGAGCTTGAGCCCATTTGTCAAAACAAATCCCGAGGCGGTTAAGGAAGCTTAAGTAAATGCCGTTTCCCCCACAATGTACCTAAATTGTAGCAGGGAAAGGGTGAATTTTGAAGTATTCTGTATACTTACTTCATTTTAAGCCCCGATAGTTCTGGACACACGCGTTTCCATTATATAAACCGCCATTTTGGGCTCGGGAAAATTCCGTATATTGTGGAGACTTAGGACTACCTGTGTAAAGTAATTTTTTGTAGCTTTGGAAGGAGGGTTATTTCACCTCAATTGTCCAGGAGCCCGCCAACTCCTGCGCTTGCCCCAGGGCAGTTACGAAGTTTCTGATCCTCCGATGAGAGAAAGGAGAACCTAAATTTCTAACTTCCCGCCCAACGGCCAGGACACCGTTCAAAACAAGCTTCAACTCCCGCCAAGAACTCTAGATGGCAATTTGCGTGAAAGGGACAGTGCCTCCTGAATTTCGGATAGAGTGACCTTTACATCTTGAATCCATCCACGTTTCTGAACGCTTTCAGAACTGTCCCGTTTGTTAAACCTTAAAAATCTCAAAACCTGTTTCCATCAATATTTTAATTTCAAATTTTAAGAAATACTGCAAACTTCTATGTCCCAAATGTGCTTTTTCAAGACAACTTTTATTTTCTTTTGGGTTTTTTTTCCTTGAAGTTTTGTTCATCCAATATACTTGTTCTGACTGAATGGTAAATTGGAAGGATTTATACCCCTTGTAGGAATATGCTATAAAATGTATTCCCTAGATAACTTCAAGGAGAGCTGTTTGATTACAAAACTTTAAAATCTGGCTATGTATTTCAGTTTTTCTTTAATTATCGCTTTCCTCATTTTTTAAAAAGGTCACATTATTTATTCACAAATTCCTAGATGGTGATATTGATATAACCCACCCATAGGGTTATATCAATAGGTAGTCCTTGGCAATTGGTATCACAATTCTTGTTGCTAAGCAAGGCAGTTGCCCAATTTTACAATCTGTTTTGCCATGGCTGCTAAGGGAATCACTGCAGTTAAGTCAATCAGTGCTGCTTGTCTCCCCCATTGACTTAGCTTGTTGCTAGCTGGCTGGGAGGATTGCAAATGGTGATCATGTGACAGGATGCTGCAAGTGTCCTAAACACATCCCACTTGCCAAGTAACCAAATTCTGATCATATTATCATGGGGATACTGTAACAATCGTTAAGTGTGAGGACTGGTCTGGTCCTAAGTAACTTCTTTCAATGTCATTGTAACTGAACTTTGAGCCTTGGTGGTGCAGGCTGTTAAATGCCTAGCACTTAAGTTCCAGCTGCCTGCAATTACTGCAGGCTCGAATCCCACCAGGCTCAAGGTTGACTCAGCCTTCCATTCTCCCGGGGTAGGTAAATTGAGGACCCAAGATTGTTGGGGGCAATAAGCTGACTTTGTAAAAGTGCCACTTAGTAATAAGCAGGCATATACAATAGAATGAAGGCTATTGCTGAGTGCATTGGGTTGTATCCCAAAAATTGTAAGCTGCCCTGAGTCTTCGGAGAAGGGCAGCATATAAATGTAA
Source organism: Naja naja (assembly GCA_009733165.1). Taxonomy (NCBI): domain Eukaryota; kingdom Metazoa; phylum Chordata; class Lepidosauria; order Squamata; family Elapidae; genus Naja; species Naja naja. The sequence goes on along the minus strand of CM019154.1, from coordinate 19,111,304 downwards.
TAAAAAAAACATCATTAAAGTGGTTGTAAATCAAGAACTACATCCCTTTTAGAATCATGGTATTTAATCTTCCACTACCTAGTGATATTTTGCTTTGCTGAATGTAGCTTTGTATCTTTATATTAATACTTTATTAACACACTACAATGAGTCAGTTTACCATGGTGAGGTCAAGCAGGCAGTGTGCATAAGTCTCTGTTGAGAGTTTGTTTCAGTACATGGCATGAGTTCAGATCACAGGATAGAGAAAATTATTAACCATGGAAAGAATGTCATATGAAAGCAGTCATAAAAAATTAGTGATACCAAAGGGAAACATTTTATGCTTTCTGAATGGTTGTCATATCTACTGCCACTAAACTTTTCTGATTTAGACATACGTAAGTCTCAAAGGTAACATTTAGATGGAACATGGGGAAAATAAAAGATATTAGACACTTGCTTACCATAGAAACAAAGGAAAATAACATTAAATAATTAAACGTAAGTTTTTAAATACTTCTATTACTTCTCTTCTATTTACCCAAAATCTTAGGGAGATGCTAAAAAATATTGCTAACCCTGCCTCCTCAAGGGGAAGGGGAGGAATATTCTCAGGCTTCCCTTCTGAGCCTATTTCAGACCAGTTGTTTTGCTAATACTTCCTACATCCCTCTTCCTTATGGGAATATAACTGAGAAATGCCTCACATTGCCATCCTTTGTTTGGTAGCTTTTATTACAGGAATTTTCCTTCCATAACAAGGAACATTTCATTTTTCCTTTAAACCATTCTGGAGGTTTTGTAATAATTCTCTAAACTGAAAGTGGTTTGTGATGTTTCAGATATGGCCATGCCCTGAGACAGGTTTGTTTCATCTGAAGCACATATATAGTACAAACAACTTCCGATTCAGTATATTAACTGCTCCTGGAATGACTGATTCAGTCATTCAGTCATCCAAAGAAAAAATGTAAGGTTCCCGAATTTTCCAACCATTAAATTCCCAGGAACGAGATGTAGTACATATCTATTTTTCAGGACACTTTTGTTCAGTTCATTCATGACCCTTCAAAACACCAAAAAGAACCAGCCAATATAAATTTTTACTTTCAGATGTTAAATCTTCTGATTGTACAAAATATTCATGCTGTAGCACATTCCATTCCTGCTTCACACACCTATCACTACAGTTTAGATGCCATGTAACCTCAAGATAATAACTTTCCCCAATTTAACGAGTTCAAAAATTTATTGTCAGTGGATAGAAAAACTAACCATGCAGAATCCACAAAGACTTTCCTAGTTTGGAAGCAGGTGAAATGTTATGTTGCCAAAATAATAAATTAGTGAGCACTAGGTCAGTGCTCCTTCCCTTAATGTTTGCTGTTTTTTAAGCCTAGTCCTCTGAACCAAATCACTTTCCCCTCTCTTTTTGTCTAACAAATGCCAAGAATTTAAGATTTTGTAGGCAAGCCTAAAGTACAAAAGAATGAAAGACAGAGGTCATAAATTCATGGACTGTATCTTCTCTCTCAAATGAAATCAATGACATGTCCTTTCCTAACCTCATGAGCACCAAATCCATTGAATGTTACCTCTGTATCCTACCAACCACCATAATAAAAAATTAGGAATATGAACTAAGAAGTCACGAAGTTGGGGAACACTGGAAAAACAAAATATATCTTTCCTGGATTCATTGGAGATTAAGATTTACTAAATATCATTACCTAATTTTCAGATGAACAATTTAATCAAACTCCCCATTCTCTTTCTAAATATAAAGTGTTAATGCAGACACAAAAAGGGTTGTATTACATCAAATATTTATTCTCTAATAAAACAATGGTATTTGTCCTGCCAACAAGAAGCCACTAATGTGACTGCAGAATAAGCAGGATACAAACCGTTTGCAATGCCACATATGGAAACAATCTTGTCTGCCCACCTTTATGACCAAGTGTACAAACTAAGAAATTTCACCAACTAAAAAATAGCATTGCAAAATATTTACAGAAGCCACTCAAACACAAAAGCCTGATGATCAGGTTATATGTAAGAAATTAGAACCAGAATTTACCCTGGTAAACTATGTATTTCTTCTGATCACTAAAAATATTCACGACAATATACTTCCCATACAGCACAGTCTTTCTTAAGAATTGATAATATGACCGTGCCTTTTCTTCCATTTTTCTATTTCGATTTATCCTCCCAAGTATGATCATAGATTTGGATGGAAGATACTTTATTGTCACAAAAGACGTTGTTCAACTGGATGCCACTATAACATGGAACCCCATTCCATATCTCATCACAGAAGATAAAAATCTTAACTAATTGTCACAGAAGCCCCTCCATCTCCTTCATGAAAGCTTCATAAACATCATCCTTGGTCTGCACAGAAACAGGGGCAGATGAGCCAACTTTAGGAGTTGTTTTGGTTATCTGAACAGAAGGCTCATCATCAGGTTTCCTCAAGGCAGAGGCAGCTGTTCCCTTATTCTCTCGCCGAACTCGAAGAGCCGTAGGCACAAACCGGGTGATCTCAGCCTTGGGGTTTGTAATCTGAGGCTTGGCACTGATCGTTGCTGTGGCTTTCTTCTCAATGGTGGCTGCACTAGTATCATCTGCCTTGGGGCGCTGAATCAAGCTGGGGGGAGCGCTCAATACACCTGGATTTGGAATGGGAGCAGGTGGGAATAACCCAGGTGGAGGAACCAAAGGAGGACGTAACATGCCTGGACGAGGAGGTGGAATACCTGCAGAAAGAGAAATTGTTAATTCTTCTGATCTTTGTGAAGAATACAAATTTAAATCTTAAATTATATACTAGGTCTCAGTTAAGATTCCCAAGAATTTTCCTAATCGTAAATTCATTGTTTTCACTGTCTTACATCAACATCATCATCATCATCATCATCATCATCATCATCATCATCATTATTATTATTATTATTATTATTATTATTATTATTATTATATTTGGATTTATATGCCGCCTCATCTCCGGGGAGGACTCGGGGCAGCTCACACAGAGATATATATACAAAATACATAAAGACATCATCCAAAATCTTATCCAATCCAAATATATTATAAAATACTAAAATGCCCCATTTAAAATCCCCAATCCCTCTCAATCCAGGCCAGCCTGTAAAAACAGCCAGGTCTTTAGATCGCGGCGGAAGGAACGTAGGTCAGGGGCCAACCACAGCCCCAGGGGCAGCTGGTTCCAGAGGGTGGGCGCCCCAACAGAGAAGGCCCTCCCCTGGGGGACCGCCAACCGACATTGTCTGGCCGATGGCACCCCCATGAGGGCCTGCCTGTGGGAGCGTATTGGACCTTGATGCTGGTAGGAGGCTCTCCTGCAAGTACCCCGGACCCAAGCCATGAAGGGCTTGCACAATATCCATGAAAATTCCAGAGATCTATCAAGAAAGATTAATCCTAAATCACATATCCTAGCGAATTTCACTTCTACCTACACAATTCATGTATGACAATATTTACAATAGCAGAGTTACAGGCCAGCACTTGAATTCCAAAGTATAAATATTCCTATCGCTGCACTTGCTAACATTGTGCAGTACACAAAGTTCAACCATTAATATTTATTTTCTTCAGTCACCATCTCTCATTTCATGGAATCCCAACTTAGAATGAGATCTCTGTTCTACTAGAAATCACTGGAGAAACAAAAACATCCCACTTCTCAATTATAACATTACCTGGAGGAGCTGGAGGTGGCAGACGAGGTGGGGGGCCCCTAGGAGGTGGGCCAGGAGGCAAACCAGGAGGTGGGCCAGGTGGAGGGCCAGGTGGCCGGCCAGGTGGAGGACCAGGAGGTAAGAGTCGTGGCAAAGGTCCACGCAGTCCAGGCAATCCGGGTGGTCTTAAGAAAGGAGGAGCACCTAAAAGTATCATAGATACATGTTAGTTGACTATTTCTCAATTAAGGGTAATTCTTCAGTATCATCTTCTAATTGATATGGTTTAAATTGAAAAATGTTTCAAGAATGTGTTGTTTACAAAGCACTCCAATTCATTCTATGAAAAAGATGGTTTAACAATTAAAACAAATTATTTTCTTTCTGAATCAAGCTCTCCTATATGTACAGGTAAGTATGTATAGATGTATGTATGCATGTATGTATGTATGTATGTATGTATGTATGTATGTATGTATACACACATCCCAGTTTGTCACATGTATATGTAGGGTAGCATATATCCATCCCAATTTGTCACAAAAGAAAAGTGGGGGGGATTTTTCTTTTGTGACAAATTCTGCTGAGGTAACTGATGTTCAGTTTTGTGTAAAACATAGCAATCTTTTTATTAATCACATAAAACTACATCAGTGCCCTTACATATAGCTAGTTTAATAATAAAACTGCCTGTTCGAATACCCACCTGGAGGGGGCCCAGGAGGAAGGCCAGTAGGAGGTCCTGGTGGTCTCAAAGGTGGTGCAGGAGGTGGTCCAAGAGGGGGTGGCCCAGGCATCGGAGGTGCTTGGATCTGAGTTGGAGGGACAGGCTGAGGTGGAGGTTGCTGCTGGGGTGGATTTGTTTGAGAAGGCGTTGAGGATCCCATCTCTGAGTGTGACTCTTCTGTGATTTGCTGCTGTTGCTGAGAATCCTCTGCATCAGAGTCATCTTCATCGTCGTCGTCATCCTCTTCAGAATATTCTTCTATCTCTTTGCCACCCTCAGGAATTTCCTGACCTACAAACAATTACAGCTCTCCCTTTATAATACTTAATAAATTAAGGGTTGTGGATAATAGCCTAATATTCCTCTATGTATTTTCTTAATGTTATGGAAATTTAAAAAACAAACGTATTTTCAATCATTATGATAAAAATGCACTCTAGGCATATGAATTCTCTTTGATATGCAAATAGCAGACAAGGCAAATGTTAAGCAATTTCAAGGTTAGTGGGCATTGAAGAGTAGGATTGTATTATTTTATTACCCTTCCTACCACGATCTGGACAACTATCCTTTAATTTGAGGCTTCTATCTTCATTTCAACGGAAGCTTCCATGGGAATCAGGGAAGTCTTCATTAAACAGAAATGTGTTTTCTCACTTGGCTGCAATCTAACAAAGATTGTGTAAATGAATTTAATAGGTACAATATTATATTTACTTTGGATCAGCCTTGCATATTAATGGTGGACTAAAATGAATGGTGACACATTAAAATCAAGAAATTTAAGAAAATATTTGGAACAGATCACCTTGGTCCAGAATAAAAATGCATTTATAAAATGGTTTAGTATAATATTTTTCAATTTTAAGATATGTGGATTTCAACTCCCAGAATTTCCATCTGTTCAACATTTAGTAAAAAAAAATCCCACAGATCCTCAAGAGACTTCTGCTTGTACAAACTAAAAATGTGTCCTAATGTGATTCCAGTAAGAGTCATGATAACTCTGCTTTAAGCTAGTTACAACTGGAACAAATTTCCATTACAAAACAGAGTTACATTTATCCAGAGTGAATATTTCATCTATAGGCCATCACTGGGATGATACTGTATGCTCCTTCCCAGTTTCCAGGTTATAAAATTTAATACTTTTGGATTTATACTTGGCTTCATTCTCAATGCTTTTAAAACTTCATTTAAGATACAGGTTTTCATTTGGCTTTTGTTAATTAATTTGTGCTTTAGTTTTAATTTATGTTTTACTTGGTATTTCAATTATTTCCTTGACTAAAATAACAGCAATCAAATCAAATAAAATTGTAAATGAGGTCATTTTATGAGAACACAAATCCACCACTTTTGAGCTCTGTGCAATGCTTCTGGAACATGTGAATTTAATAATCTGAAGGACAATGACTGCAAACAGGTTATCATCTGAAATTATTCCATCACAATTGGTTTCTATTAATACCCACATCCTTTACTATACTGAGTTCTCTTGCCCAATTTGCCATAAAGGTGATAGAAATAAGGACAAAGTTGGTGCAGCAGAGTGTGGTAGACTGTAGGAAAGATCACTTGATTTAAAAAAATGTAATTTTAAAAATAGTTTTAAGACTGTTTGGGGTAGATGCAGGGGTGACATTGTAATATAATTTTAATCATATTTAACCTGTATCTTAAATCACTGTATTCTATCCCGATTCCATTTTGGACTGTATTTTATTCTAATATTATTCTGAATTGTAATTATTCAATTCCATTTCGGGCTGCTTTTGTCAAATTTTAGTGGTGTTTTGTTTTTAGAACTCTGCATTTTGATATGGCCCAAGGACTAATCAATAAATAAAGATTACTGAGTTCTTAAAATAAATCCTTGCTTAAAAGTTATCTGGGTGTTACTTCTTTAAACAAGTTTCCCTAGCTTCTAACTAAAAAGATAAAAAAGAGCATGGGACAAAGGTAACTTTTTTTAAAAAATTATTTACCAGCCATTCGCAACATCATTGCTTGAAGTGGTGTGAGTTCCTTCATGTTCTTCTTCTTTTTTCTTGATTTTCCAGGAATGTCAGCAAAACGTACGCTGTGACCTGCAAAAGTATGTGATGAAATATGAAAAAAAGTTTCATTGTCTATCAGTGCTTCTATCAGGTTTACCAATATTTAATTTCCCGAAAGTTGTCAGCTTAAGAATACAGTAATTTCTTCCCAAGCCTATAAACATGCATGTTATAAGTGCAATATTTACTAATTTTTCTATTAGTTAATTCTGATCCAAATCATTTTTCCTAAGCTTACCAGATTTCTTGTCTTCACCACCTTCCCTTTCAGCATTGTCATCAAGATGCATGAACTCTTCCCCTTCACTGTCAGCATCACTTCTTTCACTATCACTGTCATCACTAGTGTCATCATGCTTGTCCTGATCCATATCGTCAGGGTATCCCTCATCTTCACTTGTACTGGAAGCATCTTCATCGTGGCCTCTTCGACCTGTAAAATTTAAGATATGTTTTATCTGAGGCAGGTGGAGGGGGGGAGAGAAAGAGATTCTTTTCTATCACATTTGCTTCTTCACAATTTTTCTAGTTCCAGCTCTTAAGCATACAAGGTAAAGAGACAAAATAGATGGTATATTCAGAAAATATCTATTTTCCTAATGACACACAGGGAGTCTTCAATTTATGACCATTCATTTAATGATGGTTGGAGTTACTATGGCATTTTTAAAAAGGGGCTTACGACCTGTCCTCAAAGTTACAACTGTTGTACCATCCCCGCAGTTGCATGATTGTAATTTCAGCACTTTGCAACCAATGCTTACTTATGACTGGTTGCAGTATCCTACAATCAGAACTGCAATTTGTGACCTTCCTATTCAGCTTCCAACATACAGCCAATGCGGGAAGCTGGGTTCACTAAATGACCACAAAAGTATGGGCATCTCATGACTTGCTTAACAACTATACTACGTAGCAATCAAATTCTAATCCAAATTGTGGTCTTAAGTCAAGGACAACCTGTACTAATAGTTTGAAGAGGAGAAGCCATTTACCTGTCTCTGGACTATAAGACATGTCTTCATCTCTTCTCCGAGGAGGCATTTCAACAGTGAATCCTACTTTACGCCCATACATCTGCAAAACCTGAGGTGGTGGTGGTCCTGGTGGAGGTCCAGGGGGCTTCCTACCAGGAGGTAGACGGGGTACCCCATGCCCAGGAGGTGGAAGTACAGTAACAGGCCTGACAGGAGGCCTAGAAATATGATTAAGGAAAGTAAAATATTAGGAATGTTGGAAGTCTGAAACTTTTCCTACTTTTTTCTAATAAGTCTAAACTTTTATCAAACACATGCTTAAAAAGATATAAGATCAGAAATAATTGCCTCAGTTTTGAAGATATCTAAAGATATCTGTCTAATTTATTAAAAAAATGACAATAAGTGTTTAATTATTGAATTATTAATTAAAGCAGAAAATTAATAATCAGATTTATCCAAGTCTGGGGAAAAAAACCAAGGGACAATTAGCTAATTCTGATAGCTTCATCAAAAGAATTGCAGAAGCTTATTCTTTGGAATATAAGGCCAAAGAATGATTTAATGCAGGTGTCAGCAACCCGCGACTCCAGAGCTGCATGAGGCTCTTTGACTCCTCTTCTGCAGTTCCCTGCCAACCCAGTCACGCAACCAGCTCTCCACCACAAGACACTGTCCCGACCCGGTCACGTGGCTGAAGCGCCCCTAGCGTTTTTTCCACACTGCCCGTGACTGGCTGCTTTTTGCGATTCCGTGTCCTTCACTGGCAACAGCAACAGCCACGGTCCCCTTCGTGTCGGCTCAGGAAGGAGGAGAATGGGGAGGAGGAGCAGCCACCGCCAGATGCAGGGAGGGAAGAGCTCCAGCTCTCTGGTGCAGCGCGGCTGGCTACCCATCTGAATGCGCAGTGGTGGCAGCGGGAGAAATAGTCACCGCCACCACCACTGTGATCCTGGCCCAGGAGCGTATCCTGCATGGGCGCACAAGAGAGAGATGAGAGAGAGAAAAGGGGAGAAAAAGAGAGAAATGAGAACATTGTGGAGAGAATGAGAGTGAAGGAGGAGAGAGAAATGAAAGAGCTGGAGGGAGAATGAGAGAGAGAGAGAAAAGAGGGAAACAAATGAGAGAGAAGGGAAGAGGGGGAGAGGAAATGAAAAAGAAAAACAAATGAGGGAGAGAGAGATGAGAGAGAGAAAAGGGGAGAGAAAGAGAGAAAATGGAAGGAGAGAATGAGAGGAAAAGAGAAACAGTTGAGAGAGAGAGAAGGGGAGAGACAGAGCGAGAAGAAGAAAGAGAGAATGAGAGAGAAAAGAGAGGGAAACAAATGAGAAAGAGAAGGGGGAAGAAAAAAGAAAAAGAAAGAAAAGAAAAGAAAGAACTCTCTCAGACCTATGACGAAAGCAATGGCAAGCTAGATCTCTCGCCAAGAAAACTGCAGTTTGCCAGAAGGGACAAATTGGAAGCAAGTCTGATTTTTTTTAAGGAAATAACAGAAATGCAAAAAATGCATCTGAAAATAAGATTATTTATAATGTTGGATAATATATTGTCAAACTCAAAAGAAATCAAAATATATACGCTATTGCTGTTAGTACAATCTTGTCAGCTTCTATCAAGTTTCATAGAGTTCACTATGAAAAGGTTATGGAGGAACAATTTCCCACAATTAATAACCTTATTTGGGATTTGCTATCATATTCAATCAGAAAGAAAAAGAAAGGGAAAGGGAAGGAAAAGAAGAAAAGAAAGAAAGAGGCAGAGGGAGAAGAAAAACAGAAAAACAGAAATGAGAGGGCGGGAGGGGGAGAGAGAGAGAGAGATCCATTTCCCACAGAAAGCACCGGGGGGCGGGAGGGGGCACGAAACCTGGGTGGTGCATGGCTGGAGGGGTCATGTGATTGTGTGAGTTGGCCATGCCCACCCAAGTTTTATGGCTCCTGGAGTTTTCTTTTCTGTGGAAAACGGGACCAAATAGCTGAGTGTTGAAGGTTGCAGACCCATGATTTAATGTAATGTACAAACAGAGCCTGTTAGTTGTGATGGGTTTGCCATAATTATGCCTTCATTTCCTGGTCTTACAATCTGTTCATGTGTTTCATAATGTGCATTTTCATATATTAAAGAACAGCTATTTTCAAAAGTTTTGTTTCTTGGTTTGAATTCACCAGAATAGGTTAAAGTAGCAGTAACAACAAAAGTTTATAAAACCTTATCATTAATAATACCAAAAAAGATTTAAGACAACAAGCAAAAGGTATATTAGCGCTAAAAATTAAACAAATAGGAAAATAATAAATGTGGAACATTTTTGCAAATATGAGAGAAAAAGAGGGAAACAAATGAGAGAGAAGGGAAGAGGGGCAAATATCACAATGATCATGAAAAGTGAAGACTAGGCCAAGTGATGCTGATGATGGAAAACTATCCATTGGGCTTCCTGGTTGAATGAGGATTCAAACCTGAATCTCTCTGGTCCTAATCTAACACTTTCTTGAAAAGAAAATCAACTTTTGTCTTAATGTGTATTTTGAATTCCTCAATCTACACTTTGAAGTGTAGATTGCATGATTGCATGTGATGAGAAAGCAAAGAAAATGGCAATTATGTTTAGAATGAAACTAACAGCAATTACAAAATAACAATACAGGATTCTAATCATTTTACTGACTCCATTCAAGTTCTCTCATCTGCAATGTAATTCTTTCTTACCCATAGGCTGATGTCTTTTTGAGAATGGAAGGAGGTTGGGCTCCAGGCAAAGGGATATCTTGAATGAGGATGTTGGAAGGAGCATGAGGCATGTCAGGCAGGGGGATGCTCTCTACCTCAACATGCTGAGCATTCTGGGAAAAAAAATAAGTTTCCTTCAGTTGTGCCAATGGGTACATCAGTGTTTGCAATGTAAGTTGCATATTTCTATTAATTTTGAAGGAATTATATCCTGAAAATGATTTATAATACTTTTTAAAAAATAGCTCTTAAAATATAAAAACAGGAGGATTTTTTTAAAACTTTCCAGTTACAACATGCAATGTTATTTTTCACAAAAAGAAAAAATAATGGAAGCAAAGTAGTAACACTTAGAAACACTGAATCAGAATTTCAAATTAATGCAACAGAACCAAGTGATCCAACAATTTCAGTAACAAATGTTATTGAGAAAAAGAGTTACTATATATAAAAATTTTACAAGTCCAACTCTGTTCAATAACTGATTTATAAAATAGTATCACTGAAGCTCAAATATAGAAAAACATATTTATATGCTGCTTTCCATTTTAAAAAATGGCAGTTGAAGTGGTAAACAAGAATAAACAAGTACAGAAATAATAGTTCCTAACTGAAGTGATATGTAGTGTTTTAGTCTGGTAATTAAGATAGATAAGTAAATTCTATTGGATTGACTGGCATCCTCTCCTTGCAGAACTACCTCTTGCAAAGATTTGATTATCTGTATTGCATGACACTGCCTAATTGACTTTTTTCTATAATAGTTTTTTATTGAAATTAAAAGTACAATAAAAATGAATATAAATTAAGAAAAATATAAAAAGTAAAAATAAAATGTGCCCCAAGAAAAAGAAGAAATGAGGGTGGAGTGGAAAAGTGAGTGTGTGTGTGAGATATATATACCCGCAAAAACATAAGAAAACATAAAACACACACACACACACACACACACACATAGATATATATATGAAAAAACAGAAGAGAAAATATAGAAATGACTTCCCTTTCATCAAGACAAAACTCAGTCCCCCAGTTTCTAGCCCGGTGCCTTAACTACTAGAACAAACTGGCGCTCTAATTTATTATTTTATTTAGGTTTATTATTTATGTGTTGTTATTAAATTTAAAAATATCAAAAATAAATATTTAATTTTTAACTATTAACACTCAGTTGGTTTCATTTCTTGTATAAGTATTCAAAACAGCCTGATTTTCAGTTATATCCTGTCTCTTCTTTTAAGCCCTTTTTTTTGGTATCAGATAATCTAAAGAGAAAGTTCTGGGTACATTATTGTCAAACATCCTTGAATTCTTCCAGAGTTAAAATACATTTCTCCATTCTGTACTAGTAATTCTTCTCCTTTAATTATAATCTTTAATTCTTTTTTGTTGCCTTTAATAGCCAGCATTCAAGGCCTCATCTTATACTTTTCTCTCATCCAGAATTTTTCACCAGGAAGAAAGTATTATATTACACTTATATATTACACTTATATTCAAAAACTTCTTATATTTTAACAGGAGTTTAAATAAACTACAAGAAATATTCCTATAATTATTTCAACATCTTATTTCCAATCAACCTGGCCCCTTACTTAGCCTCTTTGAAAGCTTTCCAAAATCAACATTCTAATCATCCTTTTGCTTCTTATTTCCAAATAAAAAATGCTTTAAGTTTTAAACTTACATAAAAACTCTTTCACTGCAGGCTGAAGGACAATCATCCAGTGTAATAAAACTTGTCCTTCTCAAGGCCTTTACTATCCAAAAAAGCAATTTACAAGCCATTTTCCATAAATTGATCACAGGGGGAAGTGAGCCAACCCAGCATCCTTTTGAAAGCTCCGAACTGCATCTTGGGAAAAGCTGACTCTCCCAACTCCCACTGGAGATGGGAAGGTATCTGTGAGCAGTATTCTGTGTGGTCCCAAGTCCTGTCCTTAATTTGGAAAAGAGTTTGGTGAGCCAATTCATTCACCGGCTACACTTTCCACTGCAGTCATCAGTTCTGCTAAAAGCAAAATCCACCTTTGCTTACCTGGAAGTACTTCCTACACTGCATCTCATAAGTACTTGACACTGCCTGATTGACCTTAAGTTCCATATCATATTCTTTTTTAATTATGTCATTCTGACATAGGACACATAAGACATCATAATGTTTAAAAAATGTTCAGGTGCTTTGACAGAAAAATAGAAAATAACAATTGTAACAAATATAAATTACTATTTATTTTCAACTTTCAAGAATTTATATTCATTGTGGTATCCCACTTCAATTTCTACATTCCTTTACTGTTTCCATTTTTAATGGTCATTTGAAGAACAAGTTAACTTCAAGAATTGCTATGTACACTTTCTTCTTCCCTACCTAATGTTTATTAGATCAATACAAGCAAAACAATCTTAACTATTTAAAATAGCAGTTCCTAACCTTTCCTTATGCAAGTACATCATAAAAATATTTTCAGGATCACTATATAAATCAGGATTGACAACAATGTCTTCAGACATCATGTCTCACATGATCCCTTAAACAATTCTAGTTTTAAAAAATGGTCAAATTCTTACAAACTACCTTATCTTATAAGATTTGGAGGAAGAATGCCACAATCTTCTCTGGAGTTTTAGGCCAATATTTTTTATACATTAATATCTACACCAGACAGTACTTGAAATATATCAGAGACACTAGTCCTTTGTGCACCATTACTGATCTCTGAACCACAGGTCTGGAACCAATGATTTAAAACATAGCATTTAATGAATAATGACAAGTAACCAATTGCAGAATGTTTGGTTTCCTTGGGGACCAATTCGTACAAAGAACTAACAGTGTGAAATTCTGTAACACAAGTTTACAGAAGGAATATATGGTAAACTATATTAATTGAGCTCAGTTATTTCAGCTCTGCAAATGAAATCAGAAGAAAGATTTTAAAAATATGTTTTGCTGTGACCCCTAATTACTAAACTCTATGAGAAGTTCTAGTGAACTGGTCTCCTGAATGAAGCCATGTTTGTAAGATTAAATTACAATGATAACCTCATGATCACTTGTCCATACTGTTATCAGCAAGTCACATATTATGCATGAGTAATTCCAAACAATTGAGATTGAAAAGCAGCCTGAAGACTCAACCAACTTCTTTCATGAGTACCTAGAAAATAAAATGTAAAATCAAACCAATAGCTTAAAGCTGATGTGAATAGGTACCTTTACAGCATCAAAGTACTGACTGAGCTGAGATCTTTTCTGTTCATATTCCACCTCTAGCTTGCGCAACTCCTTATAAATGTCTGGATTCTCCTTCTCATATAGTCGCAGGATACGCTCAAAAGTTTCACGCAGTTTCTTACGCTTGTCCTTAAGCACCTTTTCATTTAATTGAGGCTGTTGTACTGGATTAAATTCTATAAACAGAATTAGGACAGATACATGAAAAAAATTGTGTAGTCCTTCATCTTCCCAAGACTTGAGGTTCATAATGCCAAGCACAATCATAAAGGGTATAGAAAATAGAAAAAGACAATAGCAATTACTTTCTGATAATCATCAAAAAAAGGTAAAGATGGTTGTGTCCAACTAAAGTGGGCAGTGCTCATTTTTGTCTCTTAACTGAGGGAGCCAGGATTGATCACATTTCTGTGGTCGTGTGGCTGGTATGATTATACAATCATCTATCACTTGTTAATTTTGGGTTTACTTTCTTTCTCATACAGAGTTTTCAAGATGGCTGCGCACATGGATGCTGCAGCTGGCCGCTCCTTCTTTCAGTGTATGATGTGTATGATTGTGTGTGTGTTTTGGATCCTTTCCTTGACTGAATCCTGTGGGGCAAGAGGCATCTATAGTTGGCAAGCCTTGTTACAAATTGGACTAAAATGTGAAAAGGCTATTACGGATGATTTTATATATTCTCATAACATACTGAAGGAGGCAGCTAGGACCCTGGGGGAGCCATGGATCGCTATCCCTGTAGGAAGGAGGAAGAGGTGGAGAAAGAGGAACAGGAAGAGAGGATGCCATGCTGGGGTTCTCTTTAGGCTGACTAAGTTTCCACACAAGACTTCAATTCCAAGTATATTTCTTACCAATGCAAAATCTCTGACTAACAAAATGGATGAATTAAGGCTACAGATTGCAAAGATGAAATTCATCAAGAACTGCTGTGTTTTGCTAATCACAGAAACTTGGCTTCATTCACTCATTCCAGATGCAGCTGTTGAGCTGGAAGGCTACATAGCTCACCAACAGGACAGGAGTAGAGACTGGCAAAAGCGAAGAGGGAGGTTTAAGCCTTTATGTGAACAAAAGCTGGTATATCAATACAAAGACTGTAGACAGCCACTGCTCCATGGATCTAGAGTATATGACTCTTAAATGTAGACCCATATATCTTCCATGGGAATTCAGCATGGTTTTGATTACTGCAGTCTATATCCCACCTGATGCCAATACTACCATAGCTTTGGGATTCTTGTATAACATTGTTAGTAATCAGCAGAATAAGTATCCTGATGCTGCGCATATCATAGCGGGGGACTTTAATCAAGCTGATTTAAAAGCAGTGCTCCCTAAATTCTATCAGCATGTTAAATGTGCTACTAGAGGAGCAAACATATTGGACAAAGTATATACCAACATCAAATATGGCTATAAGGTTATACAATTACCACATTTGTGACAATCAGACCATTTGTCACTGCTTTTAGCACCAGCATACATCCCTCTTAGGAGACAGACTCTGCCTATAATAAAGAGTGAAATCTTGGCCAGAAGATGCTTCCCAACAACTTCAGGATTGTTTTGAGAACACAAATTGGGACATCTTTTACCACCCTGACCTAGAAGAGTATATTGCAGCTGTTCTGTGCTATATCAAACATGGCACGGATACTATTACTGTGGATAAACATATTAGGATCTATCCCAATCAGAAAACCTGGATGACCAAGGAAGCCAGCGCCTCTTGCGTGACAGGACCAAGGCCTTTAGGGCGAGATACAGTGTTGCCAGAGCTCATCTGAAGAAAGGTATTCGGAAGGCCAAGACTGATTATAAGAGGAAGATTGAGGATAATTTTTATAGCAATAACACGAGGCAGGTGTGGCGAGGGATTCAACAAATTACCAACCATCAACAGACCGATATCATCCCTGCTGAGGGGGATGCTTCATTGGCAGAGGAACTGAATCATTTCTTTGCTCGTTTTGAAGTGGAGACATCAGAGACAGCTAAAATACAACCACCAGCCAATTGTAGCCCCCACCTCATTATGGAGGAACAGGAGGTGAGGAGCATTCTGAGGGCTGTGGACCCTAGAAAGCCTGCCGGTCCTGATGGTATCTCTGGCCGAGTGCTTAAAAACTGTTGGCTGGAGTCTTTACCAGGATCTTCAATCAGTCTTTATCCCAGTCCACTATTCCATCTTGTTTGAAGGCTTCCACCATTGTTCTGCTGCCAAAGAAGTTCCCTATCAACAACCTCAACGATTACAGACCAGTGGCACTCACTCCTATCATCATGAAGTGCTTTGAGAAATTGGTCTGCCGGCACATTATTTCTGGTCTTCCACATATATTTGATAAACACCAGTTTGCATACAGAAGAAATAGATCTACAGAGGGGTGGGGGAATGAGTCTGCCTACGAAGATGAGGTGGACCGGTTGCTTTCGTGATGTGGAGACAATAACTTGGTCCTCAACGCTAATAAAACCAAGGAGTTTATAGCGGACTATAGAAGGAACAGATCAGAATCCAGCCCTTGCTTATCAATGGAGACCGAGTGGAGTAATTGGCCAGTTTTTCTGGGTGTTACTATAAAAGAGGACCTGACCTGGGGTGTTTACATTGCAGCACTGGTCAAAAGGGCCCAACAGAAATTATACTACCTGAGACTTCTCAGAAAACAACAACTGAATGAAAAACTGCTGGTGACCTTCTACCGTTGCACCATAGACAGTATCTTAACTTACTGCACCTCTGTATGGTTTGCCAATTGCACAGTGGCAGATAGGAAAGCACTCCAGAGGGTTAACGCCATTGCCCAGAAGATCACTGGTTGCCCTCTCCCCTCTTTGGAAGAGCTTTATAGCTTCCGCTGCCTTAAGAAAGTTCAAAACATTCTTAAACATCCATCTCATCCTGGGCACCCTTTTTTTGAACTATTACCATCTGGCAGACAGTACAGAATAATAAAAACAAGGACAAATAGGCTGAAAAACTGCTTCTATCCCAGGGCAGTTGCTCTGTTGAATTCTAATGTACAGTGCAGTGTTGGTGTGGTGTTGGGGTTTTCAATTCAATGTGTGGAGTGTGAAGGATGTATGTTTGAGTTTATTTTCATGGTCATGATGTGCACTGAAGATGGTGTTTGATTTTGTTGTACGAGGTGCAATGTCAATGAAGTAAAGTAATAGATAATGCTTGTTAAACTAGTTTTTCTATCACATTACCTTTTCTATGCATGTTGAAAAAGATTCAAACCTACCCATTTCATCAAGTTTTTCCATGTCTCGAATGATTTGTTTGGGATCCTTCATCTTTAGCACTGCTGCTCTCACCATCATGCGCTGCTTTTTGTTCTGAACTCAGCAAAAAATAAAAGCCAGAATTAAGGGCCTGGACTTCACAGGCAATATATTTAATTTACTTAATAAAATAAAAGTACAACTTTTCTAATTTTGAGTCTTATGTATCCAGCAAACCCAGAGGGTTTTATTTATTCAAGTTTTACAGGCAATGTGACCTCCACCAACATATCCAAATATATATTCATTCTCCCTCTCTTTAACACAGTGGATATGGGGAATCTATATAGCCCTATTAAGATGCCAGGTTTTTGAGATGTAAAAAGGACAGACCAAGATAAATCACTTCAGAATTTTTTCCATGTTTAATATAATATATATGCTATGCAATTCAATTTAAAAATAAACTGAAATCTTTATGGTGAAAAATAATAAAAAAACATATAACAATGTGATCACGTAAGTGTACATGGCCTTAAACTACTTCGTTAAAGCATCTTTCTATTTTATGACAGCATTGCCTTTTGGAGTAGAAGCTTATTAGCAAGGCACATCTTGCCTTGGGAATCTTTGCCCACTCTTCCTTGCAAAAGCGCTACAAATCTGTCAGACTGCAAGGACATCTCTTATGCATAAACCTCTTTGGGTCACACGCACACACACATACACACACTTCAATTGGATTCAGGTCTACACTCTAGCTATGCCATTCTTAAACTTTTATCTTCTTCTGATGAAGACGTTCTTTTGTTGATTTGGATGTATGCATTGGAACATTATTGTGTTGAAAAATAAAATTCCTCCTCCACATTTTAGCAGAGACCTGAAGGTTTTCCCAGTAAGATAGGCAATTTAACAAATAAATAAATAAAATATTTTGAATGTTCATAATTTTGTCTAAAGCCCCAGTTCCAACAGCAGAAAAGCAACCCTAAAGCATAAAGCTGCCACCATTGTGATGTACTTTTGGTGATGCGCAATGACATTTCTGTACCAAACATACTTTATGGAATTATGGCCAAAAAGGTCAACCTTAATCTCATCAGACCTTAACACAATTTTCCAGACTTGATATAACTTTTTGCAAAATTCAGTCAGGCTTGGATGACACTTTCTTTGTAAGAAAAGGCTTCTATCTTGTCACCTTGTCATCCTACCCCATAGCCCAGACATATAAAGACTACGGGAAATTGTTGTCACATATAGTACACAACCAATATTTAAAAGAAATTCCTGCAGCTCCTTTAATTTTTCTGTAGGCCTCTTGGGGGCCTCTCAGATCACTTTTCTTATTGTTTTTTCATCAATTTTGAAGCCATATTTTCTCTGCTTGTTGATGTCTGTCTTCACTGTGTTCTATGATATATCTAATGCATTGGAAAAAAAATGTGTGCCTTTCTCCTGATATGTTTCAACAATGAGATCCCTTTGATGCTTTGCAGATCATGCCTTTTGTTATAAAAGTCAACTCATAAATGTCAGACAAATCTAGTAGAACTGAACTTTATATGAACTTGATCAAAGTCACTTTAATTGATGGCAGGTGTGTACTACTATTTACCATCAGGTTGAATGTTATTAATTCTTTTTTAAAAAATATTTTTATTATGCATTTGTCATTAATTCTGAAGACAGTTACATCCATACTTATAAGATGTGCACACCTATGCAACTACATTGTGCATTTTTATTGCTATTTTTCCTCTTAAAAGTTTTCAATTTGTTTTTCAATTGAATTGTATAGTTTTATTTATATTGGAGATAGAAAAATTCTGAAGTTATTTATCTTAGTCTGATTTTTTTAAATCTAAAAAAATCTGGCTTTTATCAAGGGGTATACATACTTTTTATATCCACTGTATATACATAATCATTTCATATACTATCTTCTGTCCATGTTTTATGACACAGTTTTTGTATGCTTTTAAAATTTACTTAATATTTATGAATTATAGCTTTATTAATAACACCATAATCCTAATCCAGTGCCCTGTATCAAATTTTGCTCAGACAAGACAATTTATTAGGAAAAAAGTTGATTAATATGATTTGTAAATTCTATATTAATACACATGCACTTAATGTCAGATACAAAGCCAACAAAAAACATATAGCACCGCCAGCCTGTGTTTATAATTTGGCAAAGATCTATTACCTTCTTCAGTTCCCTCTTCCGGGCCTCCTTTCCTACAAAAAGAAATTTAAATTATCGCAAATATATATTTTGTGAAAAATACAGTGCAAATATGGACATAACATATTAATAGGCATATTTTATAAATGAAGTTAAAAATAAGTTGAAGTAAATCAAACTAGTATTTTTGGAATAGTTCTAGAATTATATAACTGGATTTCAAATTTGGATAATAATATATAAAATTATGAATTAGACTAGAATCAGAAATCTGTTAACTTGTATTTTTAAACAATTTGAAATTTAGTCTTCTATAATTTTAGTATTTATTACTTAACAGCAATAAATTTGACTCCACATCCTAAATGTTAAAATCCATTTTGAACAACTGTTGGGGATTAGTCATGGTATATATAATTAACAAAGAAAATGAAAATTTGGGAGCATACATAGCATACACGGTTAGGACTTAGACCCACTTCAAGTCACCACTCGATCACAAAGCTAACTCTGGGGCAGCTACTTTCCATCCAACCTACTCCATGTTCTTGTAGGGCTTATATTACAGAATATACCCACGGATACCAAATTGTGTTTCATAGAAAAGGTGGATACTATCATAAATAAACAAACTTAAAAAAATAACTGATTTTGAGCAACATTAAAAGAAAAGGATCATGTGCAGCTTTATGTCATGAACAATTTAACGCAATACAAAAGTTATTTTGCTGTGTAAAGATCATTTTTCAAAGTAATTCAAAACATATATCGATTCTTTTTAAGCATAAAAGGTAATTTGTTTCTAATATTGACATTTCACATTGATCTATGTAGTCAGCAAATGTCTTCATTTGTTCAGAGTAGCATTATATAGAATACCACAGTGCACGATGTGTTATAATACTGCTTTGGAATTGTCATTTTTCAATATTGTCCAATATTGTTGCAAGACTGAATTATGCTAACTGCAGCATCTACTGGAAAATCTAATGCCATAATTAATTCTACTCTCCCTTAAAGAATTCATAGTGTTATCTACCTGGACATTAATTTCACATAAACATACATATGCATCATATTTCCTTTTTAATATAAGCCAGGCAAAAGCACAAAAAAGGAGAAACATTCATCCAAAGAAATTAAAGGCATGATTAAATAAACTAGTTAAAAATACTGCATACTACCACCATTCAATATGCCCCTCTAAACTGTCCTATCCTTCCAAATGACCATGTATCACTTCATGTATATTGCCTTCTGTCTAATCTTTGATCACACACACTTTTTAAAAAATTCTCACCTTTCCCTTTTTCAGCATTTAGTCAACTCAATCTAACAACTTTCTTGGTTTTCCCCTTTCTCTTAACCTATTA
This sequence comes from Naja naja, assembly GCA_009733165.1. NCBI lineage: Eukaryota > Metazoa > Chordata > Lepidosauria > Squamata > Elapidae > Naja > Naja naja. Next base: position 19,091,076 of record CM019154.1, on the reverse strand, counting down.
ACTCTTCCTATGGTTTTTTTGTTTTGTTTTTTGCACATTGATCCTCATTCTCTCTATGATTAAACCATCTCAATATATAGTCCTTGACTTACAACCACAATTGAGGCCAACATTTCTGTTGCTAAGCAAGACAGTTAAGTGAATTTTGTCCCACTTTATGATCTTTCTTGCCACAGTTATTAAGTGAATCTGCAATTGTTAAAGTTAGCAACATGGTTACGTGAATCTGGCTTCCCCATTGACTTAGAAAGCCGCAAAAGGTGATCACATGACCCCGGGACACTGCAACCATCACAAATGTGAACTAGTTCCCAAGCACCCAAATTTAGATCACATCGGGATACTGTGAAAAGTGGTCATAAGTTACTTTTCTTCAGTTCCACTGTAACTTTAACAAAACAAATGGTTGTAAGCTACTTGTATTTTGAACCTATTTACTTTTATATTTGGTAAGTAATTCAGAATCGATACCACCTTAAACAATCCATCATATATCCATTCATCATCCATTTGAAGGACAGCATTCCATTTATAGACAGTTGCAGAAAATGTAGCTCTCTGGGTTTGCAGGATATCCTTTTCATATGATTATTTTATAATTGGGTTAAAACTTTTCCATCCATTTTTCATTGTAAGTAATATTCTACCAACTATCACAGATTCTTTTTTTCCCCACATGTTCCCAAAACAACCTAAATAACCCCAATTCAGACTTTGATATATATTTAATTTTTCATTCATAATTAAATCTGCATTTTCACTTTCTGCACTGATGCATCCATTCCATTCCAAAGATAGAATTACTTTTATTCAGATCTACTGTGTTCTTCATCTTTGTCTTAGATTCAAAGGCATACAATATAATTTACTTTAATTCATTGATTCATTTCATTTCATTAATTCGTATTCTTTATTGCTCTTTTCTTATATTCCAAATCATAATCTTCATATGCCCTAACTGTCAGTAGCGGGTCTTACAGGTATTCAGCCCCACTGCCCATCCTGGCTTTGGTTAAGTGAGGATTTCTAAGTATGACAGGGAAGCTGTAGAATAAGTTATCAGTCTTAATAGCATTCGTGGCATATGAAGCATTCCCTGCTAATGATAAGGACAGCCTGATCAATGTGGGCATATTTTGTCCAGTAAACTCAAGCACCAAATCCAAACTTCACTCCAAGCATGTTCATGCTATTCTATGCAAGCTAGAATCGCCAATCTAAGAGTCACCGTGTAATGTCTACATTCCATAAATTTAGAAGGTATACATGCAACGTATTCGTACATACTTTTATTTTCCTAAATAAGTGATATTGTTTACTGGTGAACTTAAGAATATAGCTGCACACGAAACCTAAATAGTATTAAATAGACAGAACATATTACACACCAACAATGACATATCCTCTCTAGCCGATGTCCAAACTTGAAAAAGATTTCAAGATACTTACGTGCTTGGTCCGTGGGGTTCATGAACTTCCCACTCTTAGTGGAAGATGTCGATCTCCTTCCCATTTTGACTATTTATCTCTTTTACTGTTCCACTTGCTGAAACTAGACAAGGTAGAGGAAAAACATAATTTCAGTAATATCCTAATAAGAATAATAAGTTTCCCATGGCTTTCCTCGAATCTCTTGCGACCACTGCTTCTGCAAGCACTGATTAACAAAGGAGGAAAGGCAGAAGGCATTCCCCCCGCCAGTTGCTGAATCCAAATTAATCTTTTTCTTCTGAATTGAGATTACTTGGCTCTGACAACGGATGGCTCATCATTGGAATAAGATTAAAATAAAGATCCAGTACAGCACAACCACAATCTCCACTCTTATTAACAGCCACATTAATATTTAAGCAAGTTCTAGCGTGAAATATTTGTAAATCTGGAGAGGAGAACGAGAGGTGCAACATAAACAATGCTAGAGCAAAGAGCGTAACTGTTTAGGACAGAGAAGATCCCGAAGAGAGAAATCGCCCTTTCTACCTTATTTTCCTTACCTGCCGCCAAGGTCGCAAGTCCTAAACCCAGATAGCCGCCAAGGCAAAACTACGGGCTACGTTTTCCACAGAGCCCATTCAAACTGAGTCCTCCAACCAGCTAGCCCAGCCCGGTGACCTGCCTCCGGCGGAAAAAAAAATCGAATCCGCTTCCAGAGAGTTTTCTACTCAGGCGCCATCTTAAAAATCCACGCGATTTCACGACTATACCAATAAAACTTAGTGCTGGCTAGAGATAGTCGCACGGCGCCGACTTCCGGCCAAATGAGTGACGTTTGGTCGCATAGACTTATAAACTCGCCTCTAGCGCATAACTTCCGGGTTAATTTTAAACTATCTTCAGTGCATAACAGTTAAAAGTGTAACAGGGAAGAGGCGTTACTGTTTTTGAGATACGATCTTATTTTGGCGTTACTGATAGGCGGATAGGGGATAGGCGTTACTGTTTTTAAGATACAATCTTATTTTGTTTCAAGGTATTTATTGTTGGAATAATTTTTAACGTTATTAAAATACACATCTGAGATTAACACCACTGCAAAATAAAAAGGGCTCAATTTAAAGAGGTTGTGACTCAAAATTCCAACCAAACTCAATAAATATGGCTTTTAAAAGCCACTTGCAACTGTAGCATAGTACTCATAATACAGAAACTAATTTATGCTAGATTTGCAATTTGCTTAATGCTTTCTGCATTTCAGTTGCGTTCATAACAGCATGAACAATCTATGTAGGACTTGTACAAAAATCTGGCCCATATACAGCAGCCCTAATTTATTTTAAGGGGTTAGGGAGGAGGGTTAATAGGTCTTTTTGCAGCCCGGTTCGTGGGGGTGGAGGTTGGGGCCTGTGGGGCTCGGGACTGAGGCGGGGCTGCGATTCCCAGGGTGGTTGGGGTTGGCAGCAGACGTCGTGGCATAGGGTCATATCATGTACCGGGAGCGCTGCCCGCCAACTCGGCGGTCGCCGCCCGACCCTGTGACCTCCTCCTTAGGGAGTTCGGGAACTGGGACCCCTGGGCTCAGACTGGTGTATTTTAATGCCAGGTCCGTGGCCAATAAATCCGTCCTCCTCCGTGAAATCATTGAGGAGGAGGCTGCGGACCTGGCTTGCATCACCGAGACCTGGTTGGGCCGGAGGGAGGTGTCCCTCTGGTTGAATTATGCCCTCCAGGTTTTCGAGTTGTGCACGGCCGGGCCCAGGGTAGGGGTGGTGGGGTGGCTGTGGTTATTAGGGAGACCTTACTTCCAAGGGAGGTCACTATCCCAGAGATAGCGGGAGTGAGACCCTCCTCCTGAAGTGGGGCCTAATGGTCAGGTGGGTTTGCTGCTTGCATACCTTTCACCCAGCTGTGTGACAGCAACCCTGCCTGGGCTCCTAGACGTCCTCTCGGGGTGGCGGTGGAGATCCCAGGCCTTATAGTCCTGGGGATTTTAATCTGCCTTCCCTGGGGGCGGGATTGGCCAGGAATTCATGGCTTCCATGGAAGCCATGGGCCTGACCCATTAATTCATGGCCCCACTCATGAGGGGGAACACTCTCGACCTTGTTTTTGTCTCTGAGTGGTGGCATAGTGACAGAGGGCAGACCACTTTTACGTCTTTGCCCGTTCCATGGTCTGATCACTATCTCCTACGGGTGGTCTTCCAACGAGCCGCCCCCCACTGCTGGGATGAGGAGCCACGAGGTGGTTCCGCCCCAGGCGCCTTATGGACCCGGAGCGGTTCCAGGTGGAGCTGGGGCCTTTTCCCTCTTCCCTGACTCACGGCTCTGCCGAGGATCTAGCGACCGCCTGGCAACGGGCTGCGTCGGAGGCCCTCGACAGGGTTGTCCCCATGCACCCCTTACACGCCGTGGATCCCGAATGGCTCCCTGGTATTCAGAGGAGCTCCGGGAGATGAAACGCCGTCGAAGGGGCTTAGAGAGCAGGTGGAGGGCCACCCGCTCCCAGGCCGATCGAGCCCAGTTAAGAGCCCATATTAGGACTTACCTGGGAGCGAGAGGCGAGAATGTCTTATTTCTCCGCTCTCATAGCGTCGAGATAACCGCCCAGCCGCCCTGTTCCGGGTCACACGCTCCCTTCTTCGTCCAGAGGAGGGGCCGGACCCGCGGGAAGGGCTGAGGAATTTGGGCAATATCTGTCGGATAAAATCACTCGGATTCGGAGCGGGTTGTCCTCTGATTTGCAGTGGTTGGAGGAGCGGGATACGGGAGTCTGGCCATTACGCTTTGGGATGAGTTCGATCCTGTTTCCGAGGATGAAGTGGACGGGATTATGCGGCCTGAGTTCCACCACATGTTTGTTGGACCCGTGCCCCTCCTGGTTAGCTTATGCTGCCAGGGAGGTCACCTGCGGCTGGATCCGGCAGTTGTCAACGCTTCTTTGAGAGAGGGTGTCTTTCCCTCCACCTTGAAGGAGGCGGTGGTGAGGCCCCTCCTGAAGAAGCCTGCCCTGGACCCGACCGTGTTAGACAACTTTCGTCCAGTCTCCAACCTTCGCTTTTGGCGAAGGTTGTTGAGTGTGGTGGCCCGGCAATTTCGCTTTTCCTGGAGGAAACGGACTACCTCGATCCGTACCAATCGGGCTTCCGCCTGGTTTCAGCACGGAGACGGCATTGGTCGCACTGTTGGATGATCTCTGGAGGGCACGGGACAGGGGTTTTCCTCTGTCCTGGTCCTATTAGACCTCTCAGCGCTGCTTTCGATACATGGTATCCTTTTGCACGCCTTGTGGGGCTGGGGTGGGGGGCACTGTTCTTCGGTGGCTCTCCTCCTACCTCGCAGGGCGGTGCAATCGGTGTTGGCAGGGGGCAGAGGTCCCCAAGGGCCACTTGTGGGGTCCCTCAGGGGTCGGTCCTCTCCCCTCTTATTTAACATCTACATGAAACCGCTGGGTGAGATCATCCGTGGTTTTGGGGTGAGGTATCATCAATATGCGGATGATACTCAACTGTATATTTCCACCCCAAACCAGATCAGTGATGCCCTCTCCGTGATGACTCGTTGTCTGGATGCGTACGGATCTGGATGGACGGCAACATGCTTCACTCAACCCGCCAAGACTGAGTGGTTGTACATACCGCATCCCGTTCCAGCTTAGAATGTCCATCGTTGACCATAGGGGAGTGGTGTTGCCCCTGTGGACAGGGCGAGGAACCTGGGGTCCTCCTGGATGCACGGCCCGTTGGAGGAGCAGGTGGGAGCCGCGCAGGGGGCCTTTGCCCAGGTCCGCTGGTTCGCCAGCCGCCCGTTCCTGGACCGGGATGCCCTGCGTACAGTCACTCATGCCCTTGTTACCTCGCGACTCGACTATTGCAACGCTCTCTATTTAGGACTGCCCTTGCATACCATCCGGAGACTGCAGCTGGTGCAAAATGCGGCGCGGCGGTGATGGGAGTTTCCGTTCTCCCATGTTAGCCCCTCCTGCGCTGCCTGCATTGGTTGCCGTTGCCCTCCGGGTGAGATTCAAGGTTTTAACTTTAACATACAAAGTCCTACATGACATGGGTCCTTATTATTTAAGGGAGAGACTGCTGCCGACATCGAATACTAACCGCCTCTGTACGAAGTCACAGACAGGGACTCCTTGGGTCCCATCAGCCGGGCAATGCGGCTGGCGGTCCCCGACGACGTGCCTATTCTGTCGCGGTCCCTGAACTCTGGAACCAACTTCCCCTGGGGCTCCGCTTGGCCCCTGACCTCCGCACCTTCCGCCATGACTTGAAGACCTGGTTATTTGACCAAGCCGGGCTGTGACCTATGGGTGGGGTGTTTTAGATTCGCGGTTTTTTAGTTTTGTATTAATTGGGACCATTAATTTAATTCTTTTTTAAATATTTATTGTGTCTGTTTTTATTGTAAGCCGCCCCGAGTCTTCGGAGATGGGGCGGCATATAAGTCCCATTAATAAATAAATAAATAAAATAAATTATTCAATATAGTTCCATTTAGTTCATTTTTGCTCCATCAGGAAAAAAACTAGCTCTGTAGTCAGGTAATGCATTTACTCTATTAGGATCCACACACAAAAGGCAAAAAATAAGACACAAACATTCAATTTCTGCAAATATTTTCATTATGGAACAGAAGTTTTTATAGAATGATCTGTGCTGCAGTTAAAAACCACTAGCCACTGAAAAGAGAAAAGATTCTGAAAGAATATGTCTATTGGGATTCCCCACAGCTTAAAAGCGCTATCTACCACATCTTGCCCCAGCATAAATTTATACCAACCTATACTTTCTACTTCCAATACCAATCACTATCCTGCCACAAGCATGATGTGCTACCCAAGAGGTGCTACCTTTGTTACACTATAAGTGGTACTTTAAAGATAGGGATAGATGGTTTTACAATTTACAAGATTTTTCTCCCTCCTCTCATATCTTCATCATCATCAACAACCAGTGGGAATATATTCCCTGCTTACTCCCCTTAATGCTGTATTGTCTGGGACTTGACCTGGGTTATGAGATAATTTATAATAATTTATAATAATTTATTAGATCCTTGCATTGATCCCTGTAAAAACCTAATGAGTTTATGTGCAAGAGTTTTGCATGATGGCATTTAAAGGGAAGATGACTACCAGCGTTATCTATTGATGAACTCCTTTTGGATTCAAATTTAAAGTTTAAATCCGTATCCCAAAGCAATCCAAACACTGATAACATTGGTATATGATGGAAGGACACTTCAATCCCCACAATGGAAGAATGGCTGCAAAAGTTGATACGACTGCTTTGATAAAAGAAAAAAATATAAGTACTTTGGTTTCTACTTTGAAACCACTTCTGGACTTAGTGCTTGAGGTGGAAAAAAATGAAACTTTGATTTTGGGTTTTACCAATTAGATAGATTTGTTGATTTAGAAATAGCTAGTTTATACTACTATGCGAAAGTAAAAAGTTGAGTTTGGATGTTACTATCTTATTATACTGAACCAAAAGGAGTTGGAAGTCAATGCCTTTTCTTTCTTTTTCCTTTCTTTTCTGTACTCTTCCCTTTTCCTTTTCCTCCCCTATTTTTCCTATTATTTGGTTTTGTATTTTATAAGCAAATAAAAAAATTGGTAGTGTGCATGAACCTGCAAAAAAAAAGTTAGCTCTGTTTCTCATAATTCATTAGGCAATCTGATGCCCACCCAACCCTGCATTTCTCTGGTTAGCTGATGATCAAAAATAACATGAAGCCAAGAGCTGTCAGAGGCCTGGCAGAAGAAGACATTTCTGCTACCCAAAGCAGAAAAAGCTGTACCTGCATCAGCTTCAGGTGGCAAATAAGGTAATATCACTCTGTAGAAGTCATTGACTGCATCATTACCATACATATTATTTAGTGAAGTGGATCAGATTGGCTTTACAACAAAACTAGTATTTGGAAATAGGAGAAATCACTCCTATAACTCCAGGATAGATAAAGACAACTTAAGGCTGCATCAGGAGCTTAAATGAAAGAAATGTCACAGGCACATAACAAAAACAAAACAAGACTGCTGGAACATATTTCTACTGCAATTAGACAAAGCAAGGAAAGATTGCTAGAAAAGTACCATTTGCAATCTCTTCTTGTGGCTTCCCTTACCCTTGCAAAAAGCCCAGGTCAGCAATTTCCTGCGTTTCAACAGTCCCACCTACAGAGTTTGCATAGTTACCAAACTCACCTTATGCCACCAGGCTTGAAATTTTGGACCTAAACAACTTAGAACTACACCACTTATGGTCTGACCTAAGCTTAGTACACAAAATTGTCTGCTACAACGTCCTACCTGTCAATGACTACTTCAGCTTCAACCACACATGGGCAAACAATAGATACAAACTCAAAGTAAACCACTACAAACTCGATTGCAGAAAATACGACTTCAGCATCAGAGTGCTCAATGCCTGGAACTCACTATCTGACTCTATTCTTACATCCTCAAACCCCCAAAACTTTAACCTTAAAGTGTCTATCGCAGACCTCACTCAATTCCTAAGAGGTTTGTAAGGGGGTGTGCCCCAGCATGCCTACCATCCCTGTCCTATTGTTCCCATTTATTCGTATTCATTTATTATATATATACTTACACCCTTTTATGCTTATATGTTTATACGTTATGTTCATACTTATACTTGTTTTCTCATGCATGCTTGACAAACTAAACTAAATAAAGAAATAATTCGGGAAGCATCTTTCCTCTTGTTTCCCATCTCTGACAGTAGGGCTTTGGTTCAAACAAAGCTCCTCAATTTCCATCCCCAGGAAATAGTGTCCTCTCCTCCCTGGGTTCTAATAGCATCTTTCCTTTGCTTTTATACAAATAACAAATCAATCCAGTATATTCTTAAACCATTAGCATTATCCTAAAATGTTTTATTTCCTCTTCAAAATATCAGTTTGATTTTCAACATAAAAGAATCAGGAAGTATCTTCTCTAACAGAGATTATCGGTCCACTCTTAGATTATTTCGGTACTTCCAGTGTGATCCTCGAGTCCCACGCGGAGTATTTTACAATACTCTACGGAATAAATCAGAGACAGCTAAGCAGCTTTCCTATCTCTATGGCAACGAGGCAGCTCGACTGCGCCCCCTAGCGCAGTTAATTACCCATTATCTTTTTCTCCAGTTCTCGGGTCAGCGGCTTAGAGCGAAGCGGGTTCTGCATGCGGTCTCTCCGTCGCCAGAGGAGAGCGAAAAGAGCACCGGTTAAGCCGGGCAAGCGATTAAATCCCGAAGGGACGGCAGAAGGCGCTCGCTGACTATTTTTTGCACTGGTTTTTATTATCCTTTAAAAATATGTGTGTGTGTTGCTGCTGTTCTGTTCCCAGCATTTTAAGATAACTTTTTATTATCGATTAAGAAGAAAAATAGGCATTGCTTTAAGCCTGACATTTATATTTTAGTTTTTGTATTTTTGGGCTAGTGAAATTAGTTTAATTTCTTTTTAAGTATTTATTGTTGTTGTTTTAGTTGTGCCCAGTCTTCGGAGATGGGGGCATAAAAGTCCAATAATATATATATATATATATATATATATATATATATATATATGCAAAACTTCAACCATTCTGTAATATTTGCTTCTGTGGGAAACAGCCCCACTTTACCCTACTTGCTGTTAGAAAAATCCATCAAGTGTAGCAACTATCAACTTTATATTGCAAAATTTAATCACATTTTTTCCAGAGATGTCAAACATAAATGAAAACAAACATTCGTAGCCCAGAAACAACAAAGGATTGAAACTTAGATTTATTTAAAAAAGAAAAAAGAAAGCCAGTTTGACCCATTTAAAAGTGCAAGCTGCAATGTGCAGAAAGAAGCTTCTATCTGAGATCCAGCCAAAGTGATAAAAATGATGTTACAAAAAGCAAGAAGCAAAACATCAATCACCAAACAAAGACTAATACTTCAGCTGCAAAGTTTGCCATTCATCTTGGGCTTCAAGACCAATTGTAGAGTGTATAGGTCAGTGCTGATGGTTCAAAGGGAAATCATCCTTCTCTCTGAATCCACTTTCAAAGTTCCAAAGTGAGGTAGGGCTGCTTGATGATTCTTCAGATATTTGCTGGGCTTGCAAAACACCTCTTACAGTGAAGGTAGATTTTATAGCTAGCAATGAAGGGGAAAAAGATCAGCTCCCTTCAGCTCTGTTAGCACAATCTTCTTCCTGCTCTTCACAAAGCACACCATCTGCCTGCAAAAGAGGAGAATTAAATGCTATACTTCATCCATCCACAAAGCTGGAGAACAAATTTGGTAGATGTTTCGGATTTAAAAGAACGAACCAAGTTGTACAGTCTTAGCTGGTGCTAAGGGTCTCCATTCTTAAAATAAGATTTATATAATAAGGTAAAATAAGGTATTAAATTATATAAAGTAATAATCCGGAGCTTGAAACTTCTAAAGATGACATTTTAAAAGCCAACTCCAAAGCAAGAAATTCTCTGAAGTATAATTCAGACTTTCAAGTTACTGCTTAAACATTTGTTGTTTTAAGACAACATCTTAGGGTATCTATCCTGGATTAAGCACTTTTTTACAGCTCATTAAAGCACCATTCACCAGTCTAATGGCAGAAAATTACTGTATACCAGCAGAAAATTTCCTTCACCTCCCTTACCTACCGTGTTTCCCCGAAAATAAGACCTACCCCGAAAGTAAGACCTAGCACTATTTTCTAAACCTGCCCTAATATAAGACCTACCCCGAAAATAAGACCTAGTGTAAATCTCCAGTTCCAGGAAGACTTTTCAGGGAGCAACCGTGCACCCGCGAAACACCCCCCCCTACACACTCACACCCACTATTTGGCACCATAAATATATAAGACCTACCCCGAAAATAAGACCTAGTGTGTTTTTGGGAGCCAAAAAAAATATAAGACAGTGTCTTATTTTTGGGGAAACACGGTATCAGTATCCTGCCATTGAATTGTGAGTGTCCTTATTTATTGTGAACAGGGCAAGTTAAGGAAAGTAATTAATAGATTCTCCTATCTCTTCCCCCCACTATCTTCTTCCACTAAAATCACTGCCAGCAGAAAAATATACAGCAATCATTCCTTACCTGGCATAGGGTAGGATTGGGAAGCAATCCTAGTTTGGATAGATTGTTCACCCAGCTGGTTTAACTATTTTCAAATGTTATTGCAGACTTGCATAATCTCCTAGCAACTATGAGGACTTAGTGACTATAGACACTAGGAGAGATGGCAGGATAAAAGGCCTAACTTCTGTTCCTTCTTCTATCTCTCTAAACCAGGGGTGGGATTCTACCAGTTCTGTCCACCTCTGTAGAACCGGTTGCTCTGAAGAGCAGCAGACATAGAACTGGTTCTATGTCTGCTGCTGTTTTGGCCCATCCACCCACTCAGGCACTTACCTGTCCTTTATTTCCTGCTTTTTCAACCTTGTGCAGCACAGCTGCAGTTGAAAAAGCAGGAAAAAAGGGCTTTTCCAACTGCTGCGCACCCTCACACAGTGCTGCTCAGCTGTCCGGGCAGCTCAGCAGGTCGTAAATTGGACTCGCGCATGCGCGCGTGACACAGAGCAACAGAACCGGTAGTTATACCAGTTGGATCCCATCCCTGCTCTAAACTGCTTTGTCCCCTAGCTACTACAGTATCAGTGCAACTGCTCCTGAATGTCCATCAACTCATAAGCTATTTTAAACAGCTTTAGGGTGATTTTGAAAAGGCAAGATACCCAAATTCACAGTAGCCCAGCAGTGAGAGACAGGGTGGAGTGATTGCACCATGAAGCATTAGAGGGAAAGCTGTCTCTCTTTTTCCCATGGCCTCATGTCCATCACTTAATTAACTACTATTTGAGGTGATCTAGATTTCTGGGCTATAGATCATCTTGGCAATCTGGCAAACACTGGGGAGATCCCAGTTTTAAAAATTGAATTCTCCCCCTACTCAGAGATGAATAGTTCTGAGTAAATTGCACAAAACTAGGGAGAAATGGGGTGCCCATCGCAGAGTTAAGGGTACAACTGGATTATAAATCTGGAACAGTTATGGAAATTTTAAGCTATGTCAGATAAAAAATGAAGGTGAAGTCATGAGAATGTGGCAAAAAACATATATAAGAGGTCGCAGGTCCATGTTGGTGCTATGGTTAGGTGTAAGTGTAAGTGGAGAATTTTTGTATCTAAATGTCCACAGAAAAAAGAAGGGACCTGCTGGTTTCATCTTGATCATTCATTTTGTACTTATAATGATGTTTTAATTGCTGACAGGAAGCAGTTACAGAAAACAGAACCAATAGAAGCTTCACTGAAGAAAACATCCAGTTCAAAACACCAATATCATTGCCAATACTCATGTCAAAGTACAGAGTTACAACCACAGGAGAGCAGAATTTCTAGACTGAGGAAAGTTAAATATTATTTAAATGTCATTTTTTTAAAATGAAGTTTGCCAAAGTAGCGTACAGGTTTTTAAAAGTTTTAAAATGTTCAAAGCCATGACAGCAACACATTAATACTAGGAACTTTAAAACATTCATAATAAGTCAACCAACTAAAATCAACTCGTTCAAAAGACTAATTTGAAGAGATGTTTAAGATCTCATCTACAAAGCCAAACATTCATTTTAAGACAGGAAATTCAATAAGTAATTGGCCACCTTTGAAAAGGTATAATTGTGCTCATCAGTCCAATTGCTGCAAGTCAGACCCACATCAGACGTTTGAACTTTGGTAAGAAATGTAGATTAAAGGAAGGATGGGCAAATACAAGACATGTTAGATGTTGGAGAAAGCTTTATAGTGAAGTTAGCAAAGGCTTAAAGGAAAGCTAAAATTGTGTAAATGAAAAACTGATGTTATAGAAGCGGAGAAATATGTATTTCAGAATCTTGTCAGTATAATTATTTATTTAATCACCTTTATTTTATAAACAACTCAAGGTGGCAAACCTATCTAACATTCCTCCTCTTATTTTCCCCACAATGACCTCTCTGTGAGTTGGTTAGGCTGAGAGAGAGTAACTGACCCAAAGTCATTCAGCCAGCTTTCGTACCTAAGAAGGGAACTAGAATTCAAGGTCTCCATCTTTCTAGCCCAATGCCTTAACCACTTGACCAAAGTGGCTGGAAATAATTTGTCAAATTTTAAGATTAAACTCTGTAATGTTCACAATTGCAGCAAATTGAAATGAATATGATGTCAATAAGATTATCACCACAACTCTGTTCCTGAATTGATTAGCAGTGATAAATGTGACGTATTTGTTTCATTAGAACTATTATCTTGATGAACCCATTTCTTCTTTATGTCTATGGAGATTCTCAATCATCCAGGTCATGGTTGTCCCAAAGGTGCTTTTTTTCAAGAGGCAACTGGACTTTCTTGTTTTCTTTAAAGATGTTTCACTTCTCATTTATATATTTTTATTTATTTATTTGATTAGTCAATTGCTTACAAGATAATAGGTATAAGTATAAACACAGTTATAAATACATGGATACATATAAGAAAATAAAAGAAACAATAGGACAGGGACGGTAGGCACTTTGGTGCGCTTATGCACGCCCCTTACAGACCTCGTAGGAAAGGGGTGAGGTCAATAGTAGACAGTCTAAGGTTAAAGTTTTTGGGGTTTGGGGAAGAAACCACAGAGTCGGGTAGCGTATTCCAGACATTGACCATTCTGTTGCTGAAGTCGTATTTCCTGCAATCAAGTTTGGTGCAGTTAACCATGAGTTTGTATCTATTGTGTGCTCTTGTTTTGTTATGGTTGAAGCTGAAGTATTCATTGACAGGTAGGACATTGCAATGTATGATTTTATATACTACACTTAGATTGGACCGAAGACGGCGTAGTTCTAGGTTTTCTAAGTCTAGAACCTCAAGTCTGGTGGCATAAGGTATTCTGCAATGAGTAGAGGAGTAGAGAACTCTTGTGAAATATTTCTGGACTTTCTCTACTGTGTTAATACCAGATACGTAATGTGGGTTCTCATCCAAGAAGCTTCTTCAGCTCTGAAGCCATTTCTTCTTTAGAAAACTTTCCCTTATAAAATAATAAGCCTCAGAAAAGAAAGATTGCCACCTTCTTCAAAAATAGTCTTCAAGTGTTGAAAATGTAGCATCCTGAGAGCAACAAGGAAAATAAAGGTAAACAATTAGTGGAGCAACCTAGACAAGTGGAGGAGATACAGTAAGAGGTTGTTCTGTTTAAACTGAAGCAGTTAGAATGCTGTGTTGTTTCTTTGATTATATCTTATGTTTATTTATTTATTTTAAATAAATAAGTGAGTCTTCTCCGGAGACTCAGGGCAGCTTACAGTGTTTGGAGCACAACCCAAAGTGCTCAGCAATAGCCTTCATTCCATTGTATATGCCTGCTTATTATTAAGCAGCATTTTTACAAAGTCAGCTTATTGCCCCCAACAATCCTGGGTCCTCACTTTACCTACCCCGAGAGGATGGAAGGCTGAGTCAACCTTGAGCCTGGTGGGCTTCAAGCCTGCACTAATTGCAGGCAGCTGGAACTAAGTGCTAGGCGTTTAATAGCCTGTACCACCAATGTCACTGTTATATTATTGGTATCCTGCAGGATTATCCACCTGACAGGCCTCTGTGAGGTCATTGCCTGTGTAACCACTGATAACATTTCAACAAGATGAGCTGTTCTCTTCTAGTTCTTCTCCACTGAACTGTTTTCTTTTTCATCTCTATCCAAGCAATCATACCAAGCAAAATGCAGGTTGAGCCACGTTTTCTATTTATTTTAACTATGCTATTCCAAATAAGTTAGGTTTCATTATGGTTTAAATTCAAAACTGGTGTGATTTTTGTTTCTGAACCTATGCAATCATAAATATATTGGTACAAAGTATTCCTAATGTTGCTTATTTAATAATACTTAAATTATTGTAACACAGAAAAAAACTATACAGTAAAGAAGGGCGACTTTAAAAGAAAGTAGGAGAAAGACCAGGAGAAAACAGAGGAAAAATAAGAGAACAGCTGGTATTATCCTCATAGTATAAAAATCTAAAGGGCATATAAAATATATCTCTGATCAGGATTTTTTTTTCTCTACAGTATCAGGTATGTATCTGAAATGTGTGTCCTACTGAACACCAGAGTCTGTGGTTTGAAGACAGCTATTGACAACTGATGCAACTGGGCCCCTGAAGAATATCAAAGTAGGCCACTGAGGGTAGAAGATTGGTTGATGGAACATATCCAGATGGAATAAATAAGAAAAAACAGGTAAAATAAATTCTTCATGTTCTTAAATTATTCCAGATTGGAATTTCCCTGTGAACAATATAATAGAAGATATATTATACATCCTTTTATGAAAGGCCACTACATTTTACTTTTGTGATAATATTGGCAATTTCTATTTCTTAACCACAATTAAAATATGTTCAGTGTTTTTATTTTACTACTACTTATTAACAGCATATGCATGTCTTACTTTCTGATACTTTATTGTAGTACAACATTCATGTATTTCTTTCTTCAGCTCTGAGATCAGTTGTATATTTAACTTATCATATAAACTTTATCTTTCAGCACCTTTCAATTCTGTCGATGACAGTATTCTTCTAGACCAGTTGGGAAGGTTGGGAAGCATAATGTCTCAGGTTTTTGTGTGTTTCTCAGTGGGCAGGTTCAGAAGGTGGTTGTTGTGGGTAGAGGGAGATCAGACCCTTGACCACTTCATGATGAAATGCATCAGGGTTCAGACCACTTTCCTATCCTGTTTAACATCTACATAACATTTCTGGGAGAGGTCATCTGCCAGTTTGGGGTGAAATCTCATCATGGTGGCACAGTGGTTAGAATGCAGTATTGCAGGCTAACTCTTGTTACTGCCAGAAGTTTGATCTTTTAGGGAGCATATGAAGCTGTATATAAGTCTAACTGCTATTGCTATAATATACTGGTGTTATCTAGTTATATACTTTCACCCAAAACTGCATTCAGTTTTGACTGCCATGATGTAAAAAAGATGTTGAGACTCTAGAAAGAGTGCAGAGAAGAGCAACAAAGATGATTAGGAGACTGGACGGTAAAACATATGAAGAATGGTTGCAGGAACTGGGTATGTCTAGTTTAATGAAAAGGAGGACTAGGGGAGACATAATAGCAGTGTTCCAATATCTCAGGGGCTGCCACAAAGAAGAGGGAGTCAAGCTATTCTCCAAAGCACCTGAGGGCAGGACAAGAAGCAATGGGTGGAAACTAATCAAGGAGAGAAGCAACCTAGAACTAAGGAGAAATTTCCTGACAGTTAGCACAATCAGTGAAACAACTTGCCTCCAGAAATTGTGAATGTTCCAACACTGGAAGTTTTTAAAAAGATGTTGGATAACCATTTGTCTGAAGTGGTGTAGGGTTTCCTGCCCAAGCAGGAGTTGGACTAGAAGACCTCCAAGGTCCCTTCCAACTCTGTTATTCTGTTCTATTCTAAGACCCATTGGGAGATGTCATAGAAGATATGACCTGATATGAAGAAAAACAGTCTCAGACTCAATCCAAAGAGGCACAGAGGCTGTTTATTCAGAAGTTGAATAATCCCAAGGTTATACCATCTTTGACTCTTGATGGGGTGATACTCCCCTAGAAAGTGCAGGCTTGCAATAAGCAGGACTTCTTGGACTAACTGCTTCTGTTCAAAGAGCGGGTGGATATTATTTTTTGGAGGGCATTTTCACAGCTTTGGCAGTTCCACAGGATGATCTGGAGAGTCTCACTCATGCCTTCTCATCTTTTGTTCAGATAATTATAATCCATAGCACCTAGGGCTACTCTTAAAGGCCACTCCTGGAAAATTCAGCTGGTCCAGAATGTAATAACACATGTGCTCATTGGTCAGACATGATAGTGCCACATTACTCCTCTGTTATAAGTTTCCAAATAAATTTCTAAGTGCAGTTCAAGGTATAGGTATAAAGCCCTATATACTTGATGACCTGGGTATCTTACAGGTAACTTTTCCTCAGTAGGTTTTTGCCATCCTACCTGAACAACTAGGGATAGCCTACTAATATCCTCCATTTACCAGAAAATATAGTGAGATAGGCCCCAATGGAAGGCATTCCCTGTAGCAATTCATTCCTCTGCACTAGCTTTCCCCCAAAAGATAGATGTCTGCCACCATCATGGTCTTCTAGAAGCAGGTGCAAATGTGGCTCTTTTTAAGGGTCTTTGGGTTTAACTGTATTAGTGATACCACTTTTTGCATGTTTATAATTTTTAGTTGTGTTATTTGTATTATTTTAATCATTTTATTTTGTACCTTCTTTTCAGTCTATAAATTCTGTAAACTTCCTAAAATATGGTCAGTTTCCAAAGCTTAGACACATTTCATAAATAAATACAGATAGTGTTCTGTTTACAGTTGGTTGCTTAGTAACCATTTGAAGTTACAAAGGACCCCCTCAGGTTACTTATGACCAGAATTCGAAATTCCAATGGCCACCGCCCCTGCCCCCAGTGTCACATCACATTTTGGGCATTTAGCAATCAGCCCATATGTACAGTCATTTGCAGAGCCCCATGGTCACATGACTGCTATTTAATAGTTTCTTTGTTGGAAATCAGCAATTTGTTCCAGTTTTTGCAGAAAAAAATGCCCATTGCAGACAATGGATTCTTTTAATGATCACAGTGATTCTCTTAATAGCCACAACAAAAAATGGTGCACCTTAGCACTTTAGAAAAGGTTTGAAACCATGACTTTCCAAACTGGCCAAAATCTGACCTCAGATATTGGAGGATGGCTGGCAAGTGTTTAAATGCATTTTTCTTTCAATATGCTGTATGTATGTCACTTTATGTTATATTTATGCTATTTGTGCCCAACCTATCTAAGCTTGTTATCAAACAAGATAGTTTGATAATCTGAGATTGTTATCAAACAAGGAGATGGAGATGACTCTGTTGACATTTATTTGGATTAGTCTTGTTGGCAATCTCAACCCTGCAGATTCAAAGGAACAAAGACAAGAGAGAGGGAATATTTCTTACATGCAAGGTCCTCAAAGCATCCAGTTGGCCACACTGGAGAAAAAAGGTAGGTTTGATCTGATTGAAGAGGGCTATTCATATTTTTTATAGCCATTCAAATAAAATATATTGTACTAGCTCCAAGTATGGAAATACATCAGAAATATTTTGATGATGGCTTAGTCATCATAGAATATATATTGCCCTTGATTTCATAAAATTAAGCAATCAATTTTTCCCATTAAATATTGTTTTAATTTGAATTTCAGTGTGACATATCCTTTTATGAAAATGCAGTCCATTTTTTGTGGAGCAAAGTCTGAGGAGAAGCTAGTCAAGGCCAGCCGCGATATGTATGACTGTGTCTACATTTTTGTTTCTTCTATCAACACTGCATTCCGAATGCTCAACCAATTTCTTGGAAGTAAATTGGCCATAATTATAGTACAGGAAAACCTTAGCATCAAGGAAAATCTTCAGCTTCTACAGAGTGCTCTGAAAGAGATGCAGATGCTAGTAGAATTGAAAGACAAAGATTTCCAGCAAAAAATTGAAGTTCCTTTGTATTCTCAACTTATTCTGCCAACCCTTTCCACTGATGAAAAAATCAGGCTTGTAAAAGATATATATTCTCAATATAATGGTGTTTTTGAAAGTATCTGTGGTCCCATTTGTGCTGTTATAATTAAGCATGGTAATCTCCCTGAAATGCTTGAGGTTGCTATTCAGAATTTAATGAGTACACCCGTGCTGTCTCTTCAAGTGAGTGAGCTTCTCATGACCAAAGAAGAAATTGCTAAAGCCCTTCCAGACTCCAATCCCTGTTCATCTGACACTTCACCACCTGTCAAACAGAAAACCCACAGTTCTTTTTCACTTACTAAATTCATGCGGATAATTCATTGTAAAAAACAAACATCTAAAGATCCAGTTCAGTTGGCTGTAGAAATCATGGCAGAAGCTGTTCAGACTTTGAAACCATCCTGTGAACATTTCCAAAGATGTATTAAGGTGGCTGAAGAGTATGTCACATTGATCATTGACAAAAAGCAATAGACCAGAAGACAATTGCTCAGCTTTTAGAAATTTACTTCTCTTTACCCAGCAAGAAAGTTGCAAATAAAAAAAGAGAAAACTTCTGATTGCAGTATGTGTATTCCCATCTACAGTGCCAACAAAGGCATATGTATATGGTTTGCCTCCTGTTCAAAATTCCCCTTAATAACTTTGAAGTTTTTTTTAAATCAATTCCCTTGAAATGGCCTTATCCTCCTTTACTAATTCTTCCCTGTGCTACTTCTTCTCTTCTTCTGCTTAATTATTTTTACTGTATATATGTGGTTTTCATTTCTTCATCACATATCCACTTTTCTCCTTTTGATAACTATCCTCATTTTTCAATTCCAGTTAATTCAACTTTACTCAATTATAAATAATAATTTGACAAAGGAAATCCACTTAGCATCTTCTTCCTTCTCACTCCGAGTTTTTTTTTTCAAAGTAAACATACTCAGCATCTTGATTTGAAAGCATTTGTTTTTGCCTGGGAATTCCCGTTGTTCCCATATATTTGAACTCGATGACAAATAATTCTCTCTTCAGTAAATATCACAGTATCAAGACACAAAATGAATCTGATTTTGCTCTTCAAAGCAAGTTCAATTGAATGATTTAAAAAGATAGGCTCAATCCTTTTTGTTCATCTCTCCTTGGTATAAAGCTCAGTTTTAGTATATACCATATGTGCATATGAGCAAAATATGAGCAAAATCAGTATTAGCCCCCTAGCTGACTCACAAAAATTGAACATGGGCAGTCAGTTCCTTGCATCTGATTTCTTAGGACAACCCTAGACAAGTGGCATATTTATATATTTGTATCTTTCTTATGTTTGTGTTTATGCTGTAGACGAGGGATGTCAAACTTGGATTGTCACGGCATCATCACGTAATGTATTGTGACTTTTTCCTCCTTTGCTAAACCGGGCATGGGCGCGGCCAGTGCATGACACATTTGGCCCACGAGTTTGACAGCCCTGCCGTAGACAGTCAAATATTTAGACATAGAGTAGGAACACAGCTGTAGAAGTTTTTGGATGGAAAAGATTGTATAATAGGGTTATTTGTGCTTCAAAAATAATTTGGAAATATGTTCTGAGCCTTCTATTAAAGCAGAAAAACAAAGGCTGCTTTAATGAATAGCAGAAAGGTGCTAATTCTAGAACTTGAAAACAAATATAGCAAAAACCTTAGATACTAGGTTGATGTGAAATACAAGAAAGCTACTCCAGAAAATTTCATTTCATGGGCAATTTTTTTCAGGAAAAAAACAATTGTTTAAGAAATATAGCCTTCAGTCTTTTAGTCTTAATGAATACACCAAAACTTGGAGTTCAGGAAAAAAAGTTGCGATTAGGAGATAATTAGCATATACATTTCTAATGCAACCCAATGAAGAGAGGATTTATTGGCAGTTGGCTACAACATTCCCTACCAGTAATTGAAGTTGCTGAATCTGTTTTCATAGAAACCTCCACCTACAGCACATTAAACTAAGGAAAGTCTCTTTATAGCAAATTTTTCCTCCCCTCCTTTCCTTATCAATTTTTCCTGCTTTATGCCAGTTGTATTTCCATGAGATTTTTTAAAATTCTCTACCTATTGGCCATTGCTCAAGGATGCTTTCACTAACTTCCAACTGTGTTTCATTAAGGGCTATTGCTCAAGGATGCTTTTCACTAACTTCCAACTGTGTTTCATTAAGGGAAATTGACAATTTGAATGGATGAAGACAAACCATTAGAAATATAATAAAGTTAAATGGTTCTTCCTCATTAATCTTTGTTCTTATTTCAGTGTATCTTAAAGCAGATGCTAGTTGCAATCCTAGTGGATATTCTGTTGGACATAATTCTTAATAAAGATCTGTGTTCTGGGCCCATTCCAAATGCTTTTTTCCCCATATACTCAGATGAGTGCAATAGCCATGACCACATATCTTCTAAATTAGAAATGTAAGAAGAATATTTTAAATTAAATCCATATTTCAGCATCCTTCCTTAGTCATTAAATGAAATTATCGTATGTTGTCAGCAAAATAGTAGTAATAAGAGAACAAAAAACCAAAACAAGCCTTTACATTTGCATCACTATCTTCTAGTTCCTAGTCAGGAACATGTTTAATCCCATTACAGTTAAGAACTAGATCCTCAGCATAGTTGAGGAATATGTTTCTTTGAAATGCTTGCATTGTACATGAGAATTTTGTATTATTTATTTTTTTATTTCAGATACTTCTGTGACCCGGACAAAAACATAAATGTGCATTGATGAATTGATGTAAAAAATTATGAACTTATATAAGAAAAACCTTATCAACAATACCCTCCACCTTCATAGAAATTCCTTCGATCACATCGCAGTTTGAAATGTGAAAACATTTAGCGTAGCATCTCTTTACAGAATTACAAATTTTACCATTAGATTTCCCCAAAAGTGACCCTCAACTTCCAATTAGCTCAATAAATTCTTTTCCTTCCCTTTCCAAGTAATGTCACTTGTGTTTCAAGAAATACTGGAATTTATAGAATTCCTAGCAGACCGTGTTAGTACTTACTTGGTCCTCAGAAAGTAGAAAGTACTTATTTCTTATCTTTAAAGTGAAAATGTGGCTGTTAAAGTCTTGTTAGTGAAATAGAAACAAGATGCTATTTTTGTTTTTCTTAAGCTGCCCTGCACCAGTCACTCTTTGTCCTTGCAGATGTCACAGTTGGATGAGAAATGACTATATTCAGATGTTTCCAAAGTAATGGCGATATGCTGTAGGAAATCCCACTATTTCAGAGTAGTAGTTACAAGGTGCATAATGCTCACACTGTTCTTGCCTCATCTCCATCGGGGACTTGAACATTTCATAGTACCTGAAGAACAGGGAGAAGATCAGAGGGAGAAGCAGCAATACTGTGAAACTATGCTGGAGGCTTGACTTCATAGCCTTGCACTATATCCCAAGGGTCCAGAGCAGAGGTGATATTCAACAGGTTCTGACCAGTTCTAGAAAACCGGTAGCAGAAATTTTGAGTAGTTTGGAGAACTGGCAAATATCACCTCTGACTGGAGATTTTACAGAATCCTTCCCCTGCCATGCCCACCAAGCCATGCCCACAGAACCGGTAGTAAAAAAAATTGAATCCCACCACTGGTCCAGAGGCTTCCCTTGGGCCTCTGGGAGGGCAAAAATGGCCTCCCCCACAGGCCTTGGAGGCCCCCTGGAAGCCAGAAACAGGCTTGTTTCGCAACCTCCAGTAACTTCCATTAGGGCCATTTTTCGTCTTCCCAAGGGTCATTTTATTCTTTGAAATAATTTCTAAAGGAATTTTTCTTTCAGCAAATTGAAATTTGGCAGAAAAAATAATTTTATTGCTGGTAACAGTTAACACCAATTTGGAGTTTATTTTTTCTTAACTCTCTAAGGCTGATTCAGTGTTATGATGCCAGTGAGAAAATGATTGAATATTATACGATGGAGAAAGAAATCCATGTAAATTAGAACAAAACGATGACATGCAGGGATCAGGAACAGAGTGGCCCAAGAATTAGTGGAGTTATCCCAAAAAGTAGAACCTTGAGATCCCAAAAATAAGGGAGCCCAGGTAAGCCTAAGTGATAGATATTGAAGGAAGAACATGAGTTTTTATAACTTGGGCAAAAGTGAAGAGCAAAACATGTGGATCAAAACTGGGAGAGAAACTGTATTCATCCCCAGAACCATGATGGTAGAAGCAAGATGTTACAAAGCTACAGGAAATACAGGATCATAATTGTTATGTATGCAGGTTTGAATGTCATTGGTTAAGTTTGAACTGTTCTTGTAAAATGTCAGAAATGATTGGTTTAAAAAGTGCGGGAAAACCCTGCACTCTGATTGGCTGGCAACTGCGGCTGCTGGCTATAAGTAGCAGCTGTAGCCCAGCCAAGACGGGTCCATTCGAGCTGTAGTCACTAATAAACTCTTCACTGAAGCTCTTCGCGTCTGACTCTTCATGCAAACTTAACAGGTTTCATTAATAATTTGCTCTGCAAAACCTTGTCTTTTAGGCCTAGAACAAATCGATCGCGCATGGCCTCTTCTAAGTTGATAAACTCACATGCACCCCCAATGTCCCTTAAACTTGCCATGAAGTCATTAACGTTTTTGCTTTCCCCTTGATCCCGACAGTAGAATTCGTGTCTCTTAATGAGGCACGATACTTGTGGCATGTAATGGGCTCTTAATAACTTTTCTAAGTCGGGCCAGTCCATTACCTTCACGTCTGCAGCTCCCGCCAATGCCTTCGCCATCTTGAAAACAGCCGGACCGCAGTGGGTGAGAAAGACCGCCCTCTTCCGCCTGTCGGAAATGTCGGCGAGATCGTTTCCCTCCTAATACATTTGGAAACTATCTGCATACGAGTCCCAGTCTTCTGCCGTTGGATCGAACGGGGCTGGCCCAGCCAAATCAGGTCTGTTATGAGCTGTAGTCACTAATAAACTCTTCACTGAAGCACTCCGCCTCTGACTCTTCATGCAAATCTAACACTGGTGATGAGGGTGGGATCCTTCCCGAAGAGAAGACAATGCGGAGAACAAGCTGAGAGAGATGGCTGCGCTGAACAACCCCCCAGCCCCGTTCGATCCGACGGCAGAAGACTGGGACTCGTATGCAGATAGTTTCCAAATGTATTAGGAGGGAAACGATTCGCCGACATTTCGACAGGCGAAGAGGGCGGTCTTTCTCACCCACTGCGTCCGGCTGTTTTCAAGATGGCTAAGGCATTGGCGGAGCTGCAGACGGAAGGTAATGGACTGGCCCGACTTAGAAAAGTTATTAAGAGCCCATTACGCACAAGTATCGTGCCTCATTAAGAGACACAATTCTACCGCCGGGATCAAGGGGAAAGCAAAACGTTAATGACTTCATGGCAAGTTTAAGGGACATTGGGGTGCATGTGAGTTTATCAACTTAGAAGAGGCCATGCCGACGATTTGTTCTAGGCCTAAAGACAAGGTTTTGCAGAGCAAATTATTAATGAAACCTGTTAAGTTTGCATGAAGAGTCAGACGCGAAGAGCTTCAGTGAAGAGTTTATTAGTGACTACAGCTCGAATGGATCTGTCTTGGCTGGGCTACGGCTGCTACTTATAGCCAGCAGCCGCAGTTGCCAGCCAATCAGAGTGCAGGGTTTTCCACTTTCAAACCAATCATATTTGACATTTTACAAGAACAATTCAAACTAAACCAATGACATTCAAACCTACATACATAACACCCCTCCCCACTAGGTTCAGTCCATACCAAACCCCAACCTATCTAATGTATTCTTTTAAATAGGTGGGGCTCTTAGTGCACGTTGAGACCTTCATGGTTCAGAAGTTTTAACATTCTCACCCAGTGAGAGAAGAAATGTGTCTGCTGACATTTCCCTACTGGGACTTCCTGTGAAAGAAGACCCTGTTTGATTGTTAGAATCTGGTCTCTCCTCCCAACCCATCTCCAGCCCAATGTCAGCACCCAAGTCAGGTAGTGATGTACAATCTTCCACTTCTAAGGATGGATTTTGGCATTGTGACAGGTTTTGGAATGGTTCTTGTCGTAATGGCTCATTACACATGGGATGGATTCTTGCTTGCTGATTATCCTCCTGCTCCTCCCCTTCCACCCTAGAATTGACATCAGGTGAGGGAACTAGAGAGGAACAAGTGCGATGTTCCTGAGAAAACCTGGATCTAAGTTGATCAATGTGCCTGCTCCAGAGGAGTCCATCCTCTGTTTGCACCCTGTAAGAACGAGGGCCTGTGATTTGAGTTATCTCAGCAGGAATCCACAAAGGTTCACCCATAAGGTTCTTAGCATAAACAGAATCACCCACACTGAATGTGCGAACTTTGGAAGTGGAATCTAGTGTTGCGTTGAGTGCGTAAGTGGGATGAAGGTGGTCAAGGGAAGACCTAAGTTTCCTATGTTATTAGATGGGTTAGGAGTGATGTGCTGAATACTAATCATAGCATATGATAATCATAATATTTAAATATATTCCTGCCTTTTATTTATTTCATACATTCAACACCTTCATGAGATTATAACAGCTGTGTGCCATCTGCTAAAATGTATGCAGTGAGTCAAGATGCATTTATACTGATACAAGCCAAATAAGCAGTTCTGAAATACTACATCAGTTATACTGAATATCACCTTAAAAAGTACTTTCTCCTCCCCGCAATGATATTTAAATTAGTCTTGTTGAAGCGAAGAAGAATTCATTTATTTCCAGTAGCTATGGATTCACACATGCTGCCATTTCAATGCTTTTCATAATCTTTGCATTCATCTTTTCTCAGTTACATTGAGAATTAATAATTACACATATCTGCATTACCTTTCAGAATATGGATAAGCCCTCTTCTGTCTTCTAATAAAGGTATTTGCTTTTTCCTGATCAATTTTAATCCCTGTTGTAAATAAAATACATTTAAAAATGGGAAAACAGTTTTAGATGCCAAGCACAAAATAGTTTCTGAAGTTAAAATTCCTCTCATGCTTTAGATTGGGTGGGAAACCTGTAGCCTTGAAATTCCAGTTGCTTGTTGTGCAAGGACACACAGCCAGTGGCAAAAACCCTCTGCCCAATTGTACCAATTGATTCAAGGTTCTTGTATTAACATTCAAAGTCCTACAAGGCATGGGTCCGGGCTATTTACGAGAACGACTCCTACCGGCATCAAACACTAACCGCCCTGTACAAGCGCACAGACGGGGGCTCCTCAGGATGCCGTCTGCGACCCAGTGTCGCTTGGCGGTGACCCAGGGGAGGACCTATTCTGTGGCGGCTCCCACTTTATGGAACCAGCTTCTGCCGGAGCTCCAGTCGGCCCCCAATCTCCACACCTTCTGCCATGATCTAAAGACCTGATTATTTGCACAGTCCGGGCTGTGCTGACCTCCTGGGGCTTGATGGTTGTTTTAACCGTGGGGTTTTTAATTTTGGATTTGACTTGTTTTGGTCTAATTTGTTTTTAGGTAAATAATTTATTGTTGTGATTTTAGTTGTGAGCCGCCCCAAGTCCTTTTGGAGAGGGGGTGGCATACAAGTCAAATTAATTAAAAAAATACCATTTTGGAGTCTCTCTTCCCCACCTTTTAGGAAAGAGCTTGGCTGGAAGCTGAAGTCCTAAAGGCAGTGGGCACATAAATAACACATTGGCATTTGCAAGCAATAGCACAAAAAAGTTGGCAGTAGCCAGGATATCAGAAGCGGTGCAGGCAGCACCACGGGAACTAGAATATCAAGAACCCGCTTAAGTGACTTTGGACAGTGTTGTGTGATGTGGGAAACAGTTGTGTATGGTCATGTAAAGAACCATAAAGATATTAGACTATAGCAATAGGACAATGAAAGAGAGTAGTTTTGTATCAAGCTAGAGCATACAAAAAGGAATAGAAGAAGAATGCAGAAGTATAGCATACATAAAAATAAAACAAATACTGACAAAAGTGATAGGATACTAAATACCAGTATTAAGTACTAAGTAGGGTGGGAACAAATAAGGTAAAATACTAAAGTGTAAATGTTTGCACTTTGTAAATGTTTGGTTTTTTTTAAAATAATTTAAAATTCCTGTTTACAGGAATTGTCATACCTATTTAGTTTAGAACCTCCCCTAGACTGAATGTATGAAACCGAGAGTTCCCTTTTTCTGGCTTGCTGCTGACAACTAAAGATAAGATTCCTGTCTGTTTGAAGTAGGAAGCAGGTAAAAGCTTCAGTCTAAATTGTGAAATAGAAGTAGCAATTAAAAAATAAAACATCTCCCATCTTACTCTGCTTATATGAATGTTGTGGCCCTTAGCTCCCCTCAGAGTACAAAGTGTGTTTCTCTGTAAGCAAACATTAGGGTTGCCAGGTGGAGTGTTTGGTGACAGGACATTGATTGAAAAAAAACCCTGCACTTTCTGTTCAAAGCCCCAACTTCTCACAGTCCAACTATCTATCCAGGGACATGATTATGATAGAGTAGCATTTCTATATTCAGGAAGCAGGAATTCTCTGAAGAATTCATTGGTATGAAAAATAGCTTTGAGACTGATTGTTTGGTGTTATGGAGCTTCTACAATATCCAGATATAAAGGACTATCAAGTAGTGATTTAATGGCTCAATATGCTCCATTTATTGGGCAACATGTCTTCTCCAAAAGGAAACGTAAATACAGTGGTTCTGTCTAGCAGTCATAATTTTGAAAATTATGAACCAGAGATTTCAAAAATTATATTAATATGCCACATCATATTAGTGTTCAGTGGTGTACACTAGAGGTAGTCCTTAACTTACCAACTATTCATTTAGTGACCATTCAAAGTTACAGCAGCACTGAAAAATGTGACTTACAATCGGTCCCCCCACTTAGAATCAACACAGCTTCCCCATAGCACATGATCAAAATCTGGCTGCTTGGTGCAGTGTCCTGAGGTCATGTGATCGCCATTTGGGAACTTCTGAGAAGCAAAGTCAATGAGGAAATCCATATTTGCTTAACGACCATGTGATTCACTTAACAGTTGCAGTGATTCTCTTAACAACCATTGCAAAAAAGATTCTAAAATTGGGAGCAACTCACGTAACAATAGCTTTGCTTAATAATGGAAAATCGGGGCTCAATTATGGTTGTAAGTTGAGGACTACCTCAGCGGTGGGATTCAAATTGTTTTACTACCGGTTCTGTGGGCATGGCTTGGTGGGCGTGGCAGGGGAAGGATACTGCAAAATATCTAGTCAGAAGTAGAATTTGCCGGTTCTTCAGAACTGGTCAGAACCTGCTGAATACTACCTCTGGACTACCTCTATCTTGTGTCACACATGAAATATCAGGAATCATTGAGTATCACAGATAAATATCTAATATTCTAGTCAATGAATTGCTGAGACTTTTCAATAAAATGCCAGTGGTATTTTGGAGGAGAGAAATCATTTAAATTCTGTTGAATGGCCAAAGAAAACATATGGCAGACACATCTTTTTTCTCCTTTTAAGGATGAAGGCATCTTGTGAGATCTTGTATGTTAGCCTTAGATCTGCCTTCATCAAATAGTATTTGAGGAAGCAACTCTAATCCACAAAGTTTATGCTACAATAAATCAGGTAGGTGCCAGGAGAGTTATTTGGCTGCAACAGACTGACTTGGCCACCACGTTCTGAGAACTTTTCGTAGTTTTTTGCCAGACTATCTGGCAAGAATATTCCTATGTGTCTAGCCAATAGGACATTTATTCATTGGGGAAACCTAGTTTATGCCAGGTCTCTTTTAACACCTAAAAGAGATGTGTGTTAAGTTAGGGACTATGGACCACATGCTTTCCTGTAAAGTTTTTCCATGTTATTTGGCTCTCTAAAAATTCAAATACTGCAAACAATAGTAGTATTTGTCACCGTAATTGGTCTATACATGGAAAATCAAGGAACCCTTAACTTTCCCCCATCTAGTTCAAGGGATTGCTAACATATTGGAACTGAGTCCCATCATTCTCAGACAGCTTGCATTGTCACCCCTTTCTCAATAAGTTTTCAGTATCTTTTCTAAAGAGGTAGATAAAAACAGGCATCAAATGAACAATAAATAAACAAGCAAATACACACACATACACACACACACATATCTGTCTGTCTGTCTGTCTGTCTGTCTCTTCTACCTGTACACAGACCAGATCTATTAGGATTTGTAATGGGGAATTACTTACCTTCATCCAACGCTTTGGATGAAGCTTTAAAAAAAGATAAGATAGTATGAGATATCTAATATAACTCAGAGACATTGTATTCCCACTCATTTAGGCACAACATACAAAACACACAAGTACTTGTTTTTACAGTAAAAAGTATTTATTGGCCAATCGGTGTTAGTTCATTCCTTCTAAACAATTATTTAAATATATTCAGAAAAAGGTTTAGTAGTTTATATTTTTCAGGGCTTTCTAAAGAAACCTATTTGTGTAAGATATATGAGATGCTTTCTTTCTTCTGTCTAATAAATTTTAAAGCTGAAGAATTATGAAAAGGGACATAAAAAAAGAATTATTTTCTTTTATGCATTGCCACAAAAATTCTATTCAATCGATCAAACACATTGTTTCTTATTTTCTCTATTTTAAAACATCAGAAAGAAGGGATTTGGATATAAATTCATGGTGAATGTTATCTTGACACTAAATAATCATGTCAAGTTCTTGTTCCTCATACATAAGAGAAAGAGACGGCTCAAATGTTGATGGGATGCAGTAAGGTGTGAGTATCACTTTTCTTAAGTGAGAAAGTCAACCCTTCTTTCAGATTTATTTGAGCAGATCTCATATTAAGAATCCAGGTGCTAATACCTAGATATGTATGGAGAAATACTGTAGGTCTGTGGCATGTTGCAGAATTGGAGAAGATTGGAGCCTATATGTCATATTCCCTTACCTCCTTCACAACAGCAGGGGACTGTCAGCAGCAAGGCAAACAGCAGGAGCATCAGGAGATTCATCGTATTCTCCTATAATAATTTTTCTCTGTTGCTTGAGTTTCTCCTGAAAAGTCCAGTAACTTCTTATAAGCTTTTGCCTTTCAACCACCCCTTATATTCTGTGACTACATACATCAGGCTCAAAGCCAAGACATCTCTGGCTGTCTCTTTCTTGAGTCCTGGTTCTAATTCAATTTTTTTTCATTTGGACTAAAAAGCCCACATCTGGTTCTTGCAGTCATTTACTCCTGGCATTTTCAAAGAATTTCAGAGACTCCCACAAATGTATTTCAAACAAAAAGCAAATGACAAGCTTCCTGCTGAAAAAAACAATTCATTCCAAATGGGCAGAAGTTAAATAGTTGAAGATCCAAAGCTTCCTGGGGTTCGTGGGATGTAGGAAAGTTTGCAGTAACAAAATGTTCGATCCTTTGCCATTTTGAGGGCCCATGATTTCACTGCTAAGATATAGCAGAATGGAGGAGCATATAGAAAATAATCTGGAAATGCCTGCCATTGCCTCATGAGCTTAGGAGACTGCTATTCTAAGCCAAGCCTTTGCTTTCATCAGCTCAACAGAGGAAACTGTGGAGAAAATCTTATAGCAGCATGGTTTCTTTGTATAATATGCTACACCAAAAAGCCCAAGTACACAGCATCATCTTATATACACAACTTTGGTCATCTTTAATTTTGTAAGTGTAACTCGAACCAAGTTCAACTCCACTAAGTTGCCCTTACAGAAAACAAATGTGTAACTATAGATTGGAAATTCTGATTTCCATACATTAAAAACTGTGGCTTTTTTAGGCTTGGTAGAAATGTTAACATAAGACTCTGGTTAAAGGTGCATCAGCTGGTTAGATGGCAGAAAATGCATGCTCCTCTGATATTTAGACTTGAATGTTGTGTGGAAATTGCCTAAATTGCTAAGCATTACATCGCACCTGTATTAGCTACACTGTTCAAGAAGATATATTAATGAAACTGAAGAGAGTGCTTTATATTAAAAACAAAACATGTAGGTACACTTTTAAGTCCATTGAAACTGATTCACAAGCAGGGATGTAGACAGTTGGCAGCTTTAACATTCTAATCTTCTTTTTAAAAGTAAAATTATATTTATTACTCTAGAGATAAAAATAAAAAACCTTAGCACTATTCTCCAAAATTAGATTTATATGCAATAAAAATGCATTCCAACCTGGAATGGAAAAAAAATGCTGTAGTTAACATTCCTTGTAAATGACCACATATAATGCAACCAATTCCAATGCTGTTTTTTTTTAAAACTAATTCAGGATGTCTAACATTTGTTCTTTCAGTAGCTCCTTTTTTTGGACAGTAGACATTGTAAGGATATAATCTGAGACAACAAGCAGATCCACACTGTCTCCTTGGCTCATCGGCAGTATACCTATTTACCACTTCCTGAATGTCGAAATAGATGATACATCCTCATCCCACTCCCAAACTATTGCAAATACACCCAGTGCCTGTGTTTTCCATGTTTGGTTCAAAATTAATGTTTTCTAATGTCACTTTTCAGAGTGTGAAAGGGTTTCTAGCAGTCTGTTTTATTCCAGTAGCTGCTCTGGCTCCAGTTGGCTGCAGGGTCTTTCATACCCCTTCTCTTCCAGGGACTATCTGAAGATAGCAATGAATGAATACTTATTCTCTCTTGTTTTGATTGAACTAGCATCTGAATTACAGTGGTACTGTACAGAACCATCAAAGGAAAAAATAAATAAAAAGGGCATATGTTAGAAAAAGGATATAATGATGTAGGGGAGAGGGAAGATAAGACATCCATTTATGTGAACATCTGGGAAATCAGGGGATTATTTGATTGTGCAATCAAATTGGTGTTGACTCTTAGCAACCACATAGAATTCAGGGGTGTCAACCTGGCGGCCTGTGGCCTGGATGCATCATGCGAGGGCCACGCCCATCCCAGCTCCGCAAAGGGGGAAAACCACAAAATGTCACATGATGGCAACATGACACCGCAAGTTTGACATAGATCATTTTTTTCTCCAAAAAAAGAAAGAAAGAAAGAAAGAAAGAAAGAAAGAAAGAAAGAAAGAAAGTGGATAAGGGGATTAGAGAGGAGGATGTAATCCCTAAAAAGAAAAGGCAGGCACTGGAGCCAGACAAAAACTCTTTTTTTCCATGCATGGCTGAGAAGGGCAAGAAATAAGATGACAATCTATCAAGTCTTGCATGAACTGCACTGAGCACCAGGTCTGTTGCTAACCCACTGCCACCCAGTCAGAAATTTCTGAAGTTGGTTTAAGAAACAGATTGGAACAGATAGGAGAGAAGCACCTTAAACTACAATGTGGATTGCTCAGAGATGGTTAACTTGTTGACTGTTGAGTAAAATCTTCCCCCTAAGAAATGTTACATGGCTCAGACAGCTTTCCAAAATTTTATCAGATCATGGTTTTAAAACAATTGCTCATAATTTTAAGACTTCAGGAAGAGGAAAAAAATAAGGTGAATGAGAATAATTTTACTGAAATATATTGTATCATTTAGTATTAGGGGGAGGGAGTCACCATAAGATATACATAATATATAACATATAAATAAATATATGTTAGGTAATTGGTAAGGATTAGGAAACCAAGAACATTCACTGATGGGTCCTGAGAGTTGGAGTTCTTTTACAATCAGTTCCAGTGAGAAAGCTTCTATGAAGCATATGCTTTTTGTGTAGCTTCCACTTCAGAAGAAACAGAGAAAATACCGAGAATTTTCTGAAAGGGCTAAAAAGAGGAGGACAGCTTTCCTTTTAGAAATCTGAGAGGAGACAAATCATATTGGTGTGTTCTGTAGTTTTATTTAGATTCACATAAGTAAAAAATAAACACATAATTGAAAAGACAGTATTTCACAGCTGTTGTATAAAGGAAACCAACCCTAAAACTAAGAACTTAACTATATGAGAGGATTGCACTATTTGCATAATACATTTAACTATACAGTGGATTCCACTTGATAAAAAGTGTCTACAAGAGAGGCCTAAAACAAGATGGAGCAATGACATCAGCAAGTATTGCAGGCCCAATTGGCAAAAGAAAGCTCAACTGTGTTGTTAACTGTATTGTTAACTCCAGTTAACAGCAGTGTCCCCCAAGGCAGCGTTCTGGGACCCACACTCTTTATACTCTATATAAATGACCTTTGCGATCACCTTATAAGCAACTGCGTCCTCTTTGCGGATGATGTAAAACTATTCAACACCACCAACAATGCTGCTGTTCTTCAAAGTGACCTTGATTATGCATCTGAATGGTCAAACAATTGGCAACTCCAAATTTTGACCAACAAATGCTCTGTCCTACACATTGGTAAAAAAAATCAGTACACCAAATACAAGCTAGGCGGATATGACCTCGTTGATGACCCTCACTCTGTCAAGGAACTCGGAGTACTCATATCTAATGATCTAAGTGCCAGAGCTCACTGCAACAGCATTGCCAAAAAGGCATTAAGAGTAAATCTAATCTTACAAAGATTCTCTGGAAATATTGAATTGCTAACTAGGGCATACAAAATCTTTACTAGACCAATACTCGAATACAGTTCATTTGTCTGGAATCCGCACTGTATATCGGACATTAATACAATTGAGCGAGTCCAGAAGTATTTCACGAGAAGAGTGCTACACTCCTCTGCTCGCAACAGAATATTCTATATCTTGGAATTTTGGGCTTGGACAATCTTGAACTACACCGCCTATGTTTGGACTTAAGCGTAGTACACAAAATTATCTGCTACAATGTCCTACCAGTCAATGACTACTTCAGCTTCAACTGCAACAATACAAGAGCACACAACAGATACAAACTCAATGTTAACCGCTCCAAACTTGATTGCTGAAAGTACGACTTTAGCAACAGTATGGTCAATGCCTGGAATGCACTACCTCTGTTGTTACATCCTCAAACCCACACTCCTTTAACCTCAAACTATCCACTATTGACCTCACCCCATTCCTAAGAGGTCTGTAAGGGGCGTGCATAAGTGCACCATCATGCCTCCCATCCCAGTCCTATTGTCCCCATTTATTCATACCTATTTCCTGTATTCTTACTCATGTTTATACTTATACCTATTATCTTGTAAGCGATTGACAAATCAAATAAATAAAATAAATAAAGTATTGGTTGGGAATGTGGAAAAGGCCTTCATCCTGCAGTGGATAGACAATGGTGATGATGATGGTGATGGTGATGGTGTTGATGATGATGATGGCATTTTACTAAATCATCCATTAAAACCATTATCATATTTACTGTGGGTGTGACAGCACATAATCATACTAATTGGTTCCAAACCAAATGTTTTGAGGAATACAGTTTTCACCTATTTCCTTCATAGTATCTTTGATATTCCAGGAATACTTGCACCAGAAGTGTATTGGGTAGGATTCTTTCCATCAGTAGCATTTCTTCATTTTACCTGGCATACAGCATTGGACTTGTCTTAGATCAGTGTTTTGATTTAATTTGATTTGGTTTGATGAGTGCCACCCATCTCATCTCGTGCTGGATGGGGAGTTCTGGAAGTTGAAGCCCAATTGTAAGTTTGAAAACACTGACTTAGATGATGCACCCACTCAGAATTTGGGGCTGCCAGGATTCTGCCTGTAATGAGCTAATTTCTCTCTTCCATCCCATAACTGATGAGAAAGGGCTTAGAAGAACTAGCAAAGATAATTTAACACAGAATATATCTTTTTTTAACTGAAACTGATCCTCTTCTGCCCCACTGTTTACCAGCAAATTGTGTAAAATCCAACCAATGACCCTCAAGAATTAAAAATAATAATAATCCAGCCCCATTGGTGTTGGGTTCCAAATGGAGCTGGATTATTATTATTATTTTTAATTCTTGAGGGCCATTGGTTGGCACCTTTGTGTCAGCCAATTTTGTGAACCCAGACACAATTTGTTATGTATGTAGGTTTGAATGTCATTCAAACCTACATACATAAACATGTATGTAGGTTTGAATGTCATCACTTTCAACCTAGACCCCAAGGTACCCCCAATTTGTTTAAAGCCCAGAAGGGTCCCATTTGCTTTAAAGGAAAAAATTGATGCACAGTTAGACAAATTAATAGCTCAAGGGGTTTTAGAGCCCACTGACCACTCCAGATGGGAGACACCCATAGTCACACCAGTCAGGAACAATCAGCATTTAACAGTATTAAAAGACTAATTACGTCTGATGCTGTACTGATACAGTTCTCTGAGAATTTGCCTGTTGTACTGACTTGTGATGCATCCCCTTTTGGAGTGGGGGGGGGGATTTGAGCCACAGGCTTCCCAGTGGGAGAGAAGCATACAGCATTTTACTCTCGCACTTTGACCAAAGCAGAGAGGAATTACAGCCAATTGGACGAGGAGGCATTGGCAATTGTTGCAGCTGTTAAGAAATTTCATGAATATCTGTATGGGAGAACATTTACCATTGTTACAGATCACAAATCTTTGTTAGGCATTGTGGCAGGAGACAAGCCTACACCTACTATCCTGTCACCAAGAATGCTGAGGTGGACTGAATTTCTTGCTGCTTATTCATACAAACTTATCCACAAGCCTGGCAAGGACATTGGACATGCTGATGCACTGAGTCGTTGCCTACTTCCTTGCCACCAGGAAGACTTTGAACCTGAAACACACACCTTTTTCCTAGAAACTGTTGCCAAGCTTCCAGTTCATGCTGCTGAAATTTCCAGAGGGACTGCCAAAGACACTGTGTTGGCTCCTGTTATAGGCTGGATTAAGAAAGGTTGGCCTCTTCAAGATCTACCTCACCTTGCCCAACCTTTTAAGTCCAGGCAAACTGAATTATCTGTATTAAGAGGATGTATTTTGTGGGGTAACAGGGTGGTTATTCCTGCAAAACTGCAAAGAGAGGTTTTGGAAATGTTACATGAGGGTCATCCTGGTATTGTAAGGATGAAGGGATTGGCCAGGAGTTATGTATAGTGGCCAGGTATTGACAAAATGGTTGAAAACTGGGTTGCATCTTGTCCCAACTGTCAGGTAGTCAGGCCTGCCCCACCTCTCGCCCCCACACAGGAATTGGAATGTCCTAGGGGCCCATGGTCTAGGATTCACATTGATTTTGCTGGACCTACCAGAGGGCACACCTTTCTTATTATAGTAGATGCATATTCCAAATGGCTAGAGGTAATCCCCATGGCATCCACCACAACTGATGCTGTCATCAAACAGCTCAAAAAACTTTTTGTAACCCACAGGTTACCTTATGTTCTTGTCTCTGATAATGGCCCTCAATTTACATCCAACCTTTTTGAATCCTATTTAGCACAACAGGGTATCAGACATGCCCTCACTGATCCTTCGGCTAATGGCTGGGCTGAACGCATGGTACGTTTTACCAAGGAGAAGCTTCAGCAACTGGGTCCTGGGGACATCGCTGAGAAAGTTGAAAAACTTCTCAGTGTTCAGCACATCACTCCTAACCCATATAATAACTTATCCTCAGCAGAGTTGTTGATGGGTAGGAAACTTAGGTCTTCCCTTGACCGCCTTATCCCACTTACGCACCCAACGCACCACTAGATTCCACTTCCAAAGTTCGCACATTCAGTGTGGGTGATTCTGTTTATGCTAAGAACCTTATAGGTGAATCTTTGTGGATTCCTGCTGAGATAACTCAGATCACAGGCCCTCGTTCTTATAGGGTGCAAACAGAGGATGGACTCCTCTGGAGCAGGCACATTGATCAACTTAGATCCAGGTTCTCTCAGGAACATCGCACTTGTTCCCCTCTAGTTCCCTCACCTGATGTCAATTCTAGGGGGGAAGGGGAGGAACAGGAGGAAAATCAGCAAGCAAGAATCAACCCCATGTGTAACGAGCCATTACGACAGGAACCATTCCAAAACCTGTCACAATGCCAAAATCCATCCTTAGAAGTGGAAGATTGTACATCACTACCTGACTTGGGTGCTGACATTGGGCTGGAGATGGGTTGGGAGGAGAGACCAGATTCTAACAATCAAACAGGGTCTTCTTTCACAGGAAGTCCCAGTGGGGAAATGTCAGCAGACACATTTCCTCTCTCACTGGGTGAGAATGTTAAAACTTCTGAACCACGAAGGTCTCAACATACACGCAAGAGCCCCACCTATTTAAAAGAATACATTAGATAGGTTGGGGTTTGGTATGGACTGAACCTAGTGGGGAGGGGTGTTATGTATGTAGGTTTGAATGTCATTGGTTTAGTTTGAATTGTTCTTGTAAAATGTCAAATAAGATTGGTTTAAAAAGTGCGGGAAAACCCTGCACTCTGATTGGCTGGCAACTACGGCTGCTGGCTATAAGAAGCAGCTGTAGCCCAGCCAAGTGGGGTCCATTCGAGCTGTAGTCACTGAATAAACTCTTCACTGAAGCTCTTCGCGTCTGACTCTTCATGCAAACTTAACACAATTGAGTCTTACTTTTATTTATTTTATTTATTTTATTTTGTCAAGCGGTTATAAGATAACAGGTATAAGTATAAACATAGTTATGAATACATGAAATAGATACATATAAGAAAAATAAAAAGAAACAATAGGACAGGGACGGTAGGCACACTGGTGCGCTAATGCACGCCCCCTTGAGTCTTAAGAGTTGAGAATTATTAAGTAAAACAAATAATTGATTCATGAAATGTGCTAAGTCATAATTCATAAAGAGTCTCATTCATCTGAATAGTTTAGCCTGCTGTGTGAAGGCACCTATTTTAGTTGGCCAATAATGGTTTATAGATTAGCACAATTTATGTTAAGCAAACAAAG
Source organism: Naja naja (assembly GCA_009733165.1). Taxonomy (NCBI): domain Eukaryota; kingdom Metazoa; phylum Chordata; class Lepidosauria; order Squamata; family Elapidae; genus Naja; species Naja naja. Next base: position 19,054,265 of record CM019154.1, on the reverse strand, counting down.
CTAAAATAAATTATGAAATCATATGAACCAGCCAAATGAGGCCTGATGATATTTTGGAACAATTCTACAATTCCTGTTGATAAACGGAATTAAGGCTTGTGTTTTACTGTTTCACGCTCCTAAAATTTAATTATTTTGAAAGAGATTGCAGATCATACAATTATAAACATTTTAGTTCCTTTGGTACTTTAAGTAGTTTTTCCAAGAAGACATGAGGATTTCAACAAATTTTTTCGTGTTAAGAAATGTTCTATTAAGTGTTGGATTTCAGTACATTCAACAATAACAGCATTAATAACAGCTCAGCATTTGCTGGCTCAAGGAATCTTTGGCCACTTTAGAAGAACTAATCGCTTAATCTGCCCAGCTATTAAGGCTGATAGATTGCATAGAACTCTGCATGGAACTGATCATAGAGACAGGAAAATGCTGAGCATTTGGGGTTTTCAGTCACCTTGAGACAAAAGTTGAAGGATTTTCCAGGCTGATGCTTTCCAGATGTGTTAGGCTGAAATTCCCATCTTTTCCAGATAGGATAGCAGATTGAAGAAGGCCACTCTGGTATATTATAATCCACAAACATGTATACAAGTTATGCATGCAAGAATTTTTCACATTTTGTGACATATTCAATTTCCTAAATGATATTATCTTTTAAAGAAAAAGAAACTGATTTATGAAACTTGAAAAATGAATTCCAAATATTCTAATAATTTTTCTAACCTTGTTCTATTTAAGTTTGTTTATCCTCTTTTAACCCATTAACATTGGGCAAAAAGAGAGCATTGATGAGATAGTTAGCATTAGAGTTTGCTATCACTGGAATATTAGTAGTCCCTTCACCAAAACTCTGAGCAACCTACCTCAACATTTTTATGCATAAGTATTATGTGAAACAATGGAGAAGATAAGATAGAATGCTATGAGAACATCATACGTCAAAAATATAGTCCATCTGCATCAGTTTCTAGTTTGGTCAAAGAGGAGAGAAATAGTCCTTAGGGCCCCCATACTTCCAAAAAGCCTAGCTATATACCCCAATACCAAATGTTTCTAAGAGGCTAGGAAATTGATCAGGATTGCATTTCTTCAATCTAATTTTCAGCACAAGTCATCTCAGTATTATATCTTAGAAAATATCTGAACTTCGTCTAAAATAGCAGTCCTCCACCTTTTTTTAGCATGAAGGACTGGTTTCATGGAAGACATTTTTTCCTTGGACCAGGGGCAGTGAAGCCTCCATTTTGCTTCCTCACCCACCAATCACCTCCAGATGTGCAGCCCAGTTCTTAACAGGCCATGGATCAGTCTGTGGTCCAGGGGTGGAGAACCCCTGATCTAAATACACCTAATACACTTCTCTCTGTCATGTCCTCACATTATATATCAAACCAGTACTTCCATTTGGCATTAAATCCTGGAAAATACCAGCAACTGACCTTCCATTAAAAAGCAAGACTCTTGGAGTGAGTCTCCACCTTCACTTCCACCTCCCTAACTAAGATTACAGTCTGAAAGGAAGTGAGGTCCATCAAAAGCCTCTTTCCCCAGCAATACTCAGATAATAGTTTCTCATTGTAGCCACCCCATCTGTTAATGTGGTATTTACTTTCAGACTATCCCCCATTAAACACACACTCCTATTTCTCTACAACACTAAGCCATAATTAATAATATCAGCAAAATAAAACAAATCTCCCATTATAATCATATATAAAGACAATAAGTGAGCTCACCCAAAGAGATACCAATTTATTCTCCCAGTACAACTCCCCCTATTAGAATTACCCCTTTAACTAGTACCCACGGAGTGTAAAAATGCTTCAGTAAGGAAGAACTTCAGCAAACCTGGTTCTACAAATAGACTACAAGGACAGTAGTTACTACCCCAGGTTATTTGTTTTCCAAAGGATTCCCAATGATATTAGATGACATTAAGAAAAGAGGACATACTATGTTATGGGGATATCAAAAGAGATTGCATTTCATTTAAAAAAGGTTCATATACAGGGTTAAACTAGTAGTACTCAGTAATGCATGTTATGAGAACCACTTAAACCAATTAATTTTCCACTTTATATATTCAGTCTTTGAGGAAAAGTACTGGAGAGAAAGAGGGACTGATTACATAACTTGCAGTGAAGGTGCACTGTATATATTCTGAAAATGATTCTCATGTATGGTGTCTGTAATAGGCAGAAGTCAAAAAGACCAATTGTGCATCATGATATTATGATGCAAACTATACTCTTAATGTTTGCGTGTGATATCACATATTAAAAGGACTGGAGTTTGCATTGTGACATGTCATCATTTGCCCATTCCTGTCTCCTTGCATACAGCCATGATCAGAAGTAGCACGTCACACTGTTCATGAAAAAGAGCTGATATGATATTCATTAAGAAGTATATTTGAAGGTACATAAAATACATACAGTATGTTGAAGCTCTCAAAACAAGTACTAACTCAAGACTATGCCTTGACTGTGTTGGGTAGATTTTTCTAAGGGCAGGAAACCAAAAACAAAACAGAGTTGTTACATTTGTACTGCTACGAATTCTGATGACATGGACAGAAATCACACTTCACAATATTTTCCTACTGTTAGTTCAGATTTAGGGTGCCGATTCAAATAAGTTTATCCAGAAGATCTGTTGAACATCTTAATTAAACTGATCTTTAGGACACAGAATATTCTAGTTTGTTGCTTAGATCAAAATGGAACCTAAAGTGAAGTTAGAGGGAAGGGAACCAAAATACATGTGGACAGAGAAACAAGAAGTTGGATTTCTCTTCCTGTGGAATCATTTTAGTAGGTGGAGATGGCTCATGTAGACAAGGGATGAGGAACCAATGGCCATTTAGATGTTGCTGAATTGCAAATGGTAGCATTCCTCAGAGTTGGCCATGCATACTATAGGTTCCCTGCTCCTGATATAGTTCACAACTTTTGAAAAGTTTTGAACATATGCTACTTTGCTGACACAGTGTATTCACAGTGTAGAACTGTAATCCTCTTATGGAATTGGCATCATGCCCTTTTCACAGCTGCTTTTCTTCTGGTAAGTCCATGAACATTGCTGAAAGGTCTTAGTTCATGTTGCATACATACTATACATTTTTCAAAAGTCATACTAGTGCCATATCAGCATACAAGGATTTAATGATTTCTCTGAAGGCAAAGTATAAAAATATTTTGCTCCAAATGTATTCAACAACTGTATTGTTGGAATACTGGCCACAACACAACCCATACTCTATTCATAATATTTACATCAATTGCAAATCTTCTAATATCTTCTATTGATGTCAAACACATGGTATGTTATGATAGTATGGGGACAGATTGAAGTTGCTTTTCATGTCAACTATTAGCCAGTCTGCATGAGCAATCTTATGATAATATTATGCTTTTCCATATTATTAGATATTTACAGAACAGTCTGCACAAAACATTTTGAATAAGTATGTTTTATTAAATGCTGCAAAAGCCCTATCTGTTTATGAACAGTCTCTGCCAGTCCTACCAATGGTGAATAAGCAGTTTGATAAAATTTGGCATTTAGCCTTCATGGCTAGCTTTACAGCTTGTGCACACTTTGCATGATGAAAAGCAATGTCCAAAAAAAATGGATTCTCTGAACTCCATTCATGTTCTGCATAAGCCTTCTAGGGAATGCAATGAATAAATAGTATATTGTTCTATCGTAATGGACCACCACCCCCAGCTTCATGGTTCACCTCCCTGGAGAGGATATAAACAAATTTATCAGAGTGGGGTCTCCAGATACCCTGCAGTTTCTCAAAGTCACATATCAACTAGAGACAAGTATGATAAAAGTGGAGTCAAAAATGTGGCTAACTTCTGTGAACCTTTGATTAAAGTTTAACTTCTATCCTCAAGACTTAGCACCACTGATTCTTCACAACAATTTTCAGCCCATGTGGATCAAGGCTATTGAATCTAATCTTTTAAATGTAGGCTACTCCGCTTCCTCAGTTCTTAAAATGGAATACAATCAGGTGAAACAAGGAAAGGATAAAGTGCCTGTTCAATTCATACTTGCAGGTGGATTGTCAGTTTTTTGACATATAGGAAGCAACAAGTGAAGCTAGGGAAAAATTACATGTACAATCCAGGCAATTAGCACAGGCACCTCTCAGTATACGTGCTCAGTGTATGCACTCTCCATTTCTCTTCTCTCTATATACCAATGACTGCACTTTGAAGGGAACTCTTTGTTAAAGTTTGCAGACAATACAACAGTCATTCAAGATGGTGATGAGTCTCCATATAGATGGGAAGTTGAACAACTGGCCATAACAATCTGGAGCTGAACATGCTTAAAACTGTAGCTATGGGAATAGATTTTAGGAGGCGCTCCTCTATTTTACCACCTTACTATATTTGACAGCACAATATCAGCAATAGAGTCCTTCAGGTTTTGAGATTCTACAATTCCCCAGGACTTGAAATGGACACTTAACTTTAGAACCATCATCTAAAAGATACAACAAAGAATGTTCTTCCTGCATCAACTCGGGCAGTTCAGACTGCCCCAGGAGCTGTTGATACAGTTTTACTGAGGAATTATTGAGTCTACCATTTGAACTTCTATTAACTGTCTGATAAGAAACAGGACAGGCACAGACTCCAACGGATAGTTAAGACTGCAGAAAGAAGAATTGCAATCAGCCTGCCTTCCATAGACAACCTGGACAAGGGAAAGCTGAGAAGATATCTGCAGACCCCTCACATCCTGGACATAAATTGTGTCAACTCCTCCCATTGGGATGGTGCTATAGGGCATTGCAGGCCAAAACAACTAGACACATGGTGTTTTTTCCCCTTGGGCCATCACTCTGCTGAACACCTAATTTCACAGAGCTGTCTAATGTCATACTACCCATATAGTATGCCTTATCCTTCTATTATCTTCTTTACTCCCCCTCCCCTCTTGTTGGTATTAGAGGAAGTGTTTTTCTTCATTGCTCCTTTTATGGACACATCTGAACCAGATTTATACTACCTCTGTTTAGTAAATGTTGTAGCTGCCCAGATTTGACCTATACACAGATGCTGCTTGTAAATGAAGTACTAATTGTTACAGTGCATGTAGTTACACTTTGTGCAGCAGCACAGAAGAGCCATTCACACCCTGATGAGCCAATCTTCCACAATGTATTCTTTATAACTATAATTAATTTAAATTTTAGATATTACTTTGTTGATACCAATTTTACATGTTATAGTATTTAATATATTATTAGTTTTTACATTATAATTTAATATAGGCCGCATCCTATAGATGCAATTATATAGACCACACTTATACCGTAAATGTTAGTTGGGATTTTTTTACAAATATATTTTAACACCTATCTTAAACTGTATTTTGTTTGTCAGTTATACTGGTCTATAACTGCAGTATAGTTGTCATACTGATCTATGAGCTGAACTGAAGAAAAGAATTCAAATTACAGTGGACAGTATATATTGACATAATCACACGACTGACCCCAGCTTTGGTGCTGTATCCATTTCTTTAACACTAATAAACATACCACATCAGCATGCTACGTTATATAAATGAATGTGTCCCTGGGTGTCTTATGCAATCTTAAAGATGGGAGATGACTAATGTTATTGCTTGATTTGGAATATGAAACGAACAACATTATGTCTCTTTGGTCATACCTATCTGGATAATTTCAAGAACTAATGGATTTAATTTCAGGGGACTGCCTTTTAATAGCATGTTGAAAGCTAAGGGCACTTAATCATGGCAACAATTAAGATTGTGGCAATAATCACTAAATCTACTGAAGTGCCTAGATGGAGTTGTAAAAATCAGTACCTATTAGTATTGGTGTACAATAGTATCTGCAACTTTTCAGGACAGCCAAAATAAAACTAAAAATTTAGAATTCCTAAAACTGCAGGGATCATTCAAAGCACTTGCCAGGAATCATCACTGACTCAAAGGCACAGCCACTAAACAAAACAATTTCACCTGAGCAAATCAATCCTGTGAGATTTGGACAATCTCACCCCACTCTAAATCCTTGTGCAATCTCACGTAAGGACCCCAAAAGAACACTGAGTACTTGTGTGGAAGATTTGATTATCTTCTGACATTGTACCTACTTTTACACTTTAAAAAAATACATTTAAAATTCAGAGACTATCCTAGATATTCTAGGACATCATGAGAATACAGTGCTGTTGGCTCCTTTATTTCATTCATAAATATTCTAAAGTTACAACCGACAGAAGGTATTTCATTAGCTATATTAAATTCTAAGTAAGTGTGTACAAATATGCACTTTCATGTTTGACATACAAATAGCACACAAGAAAACACTTCAGTTATGAACAAACCATAATGTTTATTTCATAAGAAAACCTCTGCCCAACCATCATTACATCAGCATTGTGCTAATTAACAGATTCTAGAAATCACTGGCTACAAAAGAATGAAGCGACAGGTGGAATAATATGCAGTTAAGAAGCAACAATACATTTCAAAGGTGTCACTCTTTGTAACTACAAAATCTAGGCTCCAGGCACTGGGAATATAATGTTTTCACTCTCCTCTTCTCTGCCCAAAGAACCGTTTGTAGGCAGCTGAGTAGCCATGGCGTATAGCGTAACGTTCACATGGATTATAATCTTCACATTCCTCCCGTTGGAGTTCCTGGGTAGTCTTCCTGCGTTCTCGGATCCTGTCAACATAAGCAGGAGGAGATGATGAAAAAGCAGATTGGGGGCAGGGTGGAGGGGATTATCTGTGAATCTTTGGTAAGCTACTAAGTACCATCTTACTCTACTTTTCTTCCTGTGCCATGTTTTAAATGACTTCCAGTTCTGTTCACATATGTTGCCATAGAAAGTCTTTGAATAATATTTCAGGATTCTCAAATAGGACAGATGTTTCCCAAAGTAACAGCTAAAATCTCTGTGAGTAGAAACTAGCCATTAAAAACAAACTTGTGAATTGGAAGGGGAAAAACCCATGCTCTCTAAACGTTGAAGTCATGAGCCCCATCTAGGTAGCCAACAGCCAGGAAAGCTTGATATTCAACAACATCTATCAAATTTTCCATGTCTAAATTCAAATAGGGTGGCCAGTCACAGTCAATAAGTTACATCAAAGACAATCTGTGTCTTCTGGAACTTTTAAGTTGTCAACGTTTGTCAGAAAATAAGAGAAGGTGGTATCTATAGGAGCCAATCTTTCCCAATTGTGTGACAGGACTATAGTGATGACCTCCATCAAGCCAAAACAAAATAAATAAAATAGTGTTGATCTCCATTCAAACCAAAATAAAATAAAAATGCATAGCCTCTAACCAGCAATTGGCTGCCTAGACTGTCACTTCCCCTCTGGGGAATTTTCTAGAATCATTTTACAATTTTTGTGCCAAAATATCAGTAATCAGGACAGGCTTTTTATCACTTTAATAATGACTGGGGGATATGGTTAAAAAGCTTTATGAAGAAATGGCACTAGAAAAAGAATAAGGGAGAAGAATGCAATGATGAGAAATAATAGCATTATTGGGAAATTGCAAAACTGATTGACCATGGCAACCTGCGACAATCTGCGACAACCTGTACATTGCGGCTGTTGTACCTTGGGTGTTAGTGGTTCTCAGCTATGCACAGGATACATGTGTATCAACAATAACACCTTTCTGGACATTTTCTTCCTATGATTTGTTCCAAATTCAAGTCAACATTCTTTGAGGAAGAGAGGTTTTTCCTCAAGGCAAGTCTTATATAATCTCTTATCTTTCAGATAATTTGAGTTCAGTGCCCATAATTGATTTGGATTGTAAAAATTGGAAACCAGCACCAAGATACCAGGATGATGAACTTTTCCATTGGTTGTCATGATCCTGAATTCTAATGAAGCCTACCTTTCTTGCCAATAAAAGTTTCTCCTGTTCTCTGGTTGGGGTCTCATAAAGATGTTGGCATACCTTCTGTTAAGAAAAGGACCTGATGGGAAAGAACAAAATAGTTAATAATTGCTGATACATAGATGATAATATACGAATCAAAAGATAACAGTTTTACGTGCTCCCCCATCCATCCTGCGCTCATGTCCTTTTGACATTAACTTTAACATCTGAGATAGCCAGACCCAGACCTATCATTTTCGTCTGTTCAATACAGGCCTTCTGTTATTAATAAAAACAAATGCCTTCTCTGTTGCATGATTTTCCATGAGAGCTTCCAAATCATTCACCCTGCCTACGCAAAATATCCAAGGGAGGATTGTTTATTTTAGTGTAAATCCTATTATATAAGAATGCAAGAGTCCAGATGAACTAGATAGGGATCTATCTAGTCCAACTTTTTGATGCTTGGGATGCCAATAAGCAGAACACAAGGACGAAAAAATCTTTCAGCTTTTTGACCCTGCATTTGAGCGAAGGATAGAGTTGAGAGAAACTTGTTCCAAATGTTATTCTTCAATTCTCATCCTTTCCTTTTGCTGTTGTCAATGTGTGTGAAGGTCATATATTCACCAGTATTATCCAATATGCATATACACTAGCTGTGTTTTGATTTTTCAGTAATTTACTATCTCCAGAATGTGAAACACAATTATTTATTTATTTTTCATATTTCTTAACCTTCCATCTCCTCCAGATTATTTTTCACATTTTGTTCTCCAACTTTTTGAAATGGTTCCAGTATTTAAGGCGTTTCAGTAACCATTAGATCTCTCTCCAGTCTCAGAGAGAGATCAGCAATCACTAGTATATTATGACAATATTCTATGTTCACTCCAGGTGAAAGACTCCTGATTAGACTAATGATAGTAAGATTCTGAATGAGAATATTGACAAATAAATTGCTTTGGGATCTAAACTAACTTTACTACCATTTATTGTATTTCATAGCAAGCTTCTTTATTTAAAAGAAACAGAAAGTCAGGAAGAATAGAGAATGCAATAGAGGCCAGAGTTTTTAATAGAATGGTATGTGTAGTTGACTTTATTAATTTGTTTGCTGGTTTTAACTATAGGATTTAATTGGGATATTTATTGAATAGCTTTTTAAATTTTATACTGTGTGTTTTTTATTGTTGTGAGCCGCCCTGAGTCCTTCGGGAGATAGGGCGGCATAAAAATCCAAATAAATAAATAAACAAACAAACAAACAAACAAACTTCCTAGAACTGAGAAGAAAAATGTGTCTTTTGTTTCCTTTCATCTTCAATAGCCCTTCCTCATTGCCTAAAGGAAAAATTGGAAATCAAGGTTAACCGCACCAAGCTTGATTGCAGGAAATACGACTTCAGCAACAGAGTTGTCAATGTCTGGAATACTCTACCTGACTGTGGTTTCTTCCCAAACCCCAAAAACTTCAACCTTAGACTGTCTACTATTGACCTCACCCCTTTTCTAAGAGGTCTGTAGGGGGCGTGCATAAGCGCACCAATGTGCCTACCATCCCTGTCCTATTGTTTCTTTTATTCTTCTTATATGTATTCATTTCATGTATTCACAACTATGTTTATCCTTATACTTATTATCTTGTAAGCGATTGACAAAATAAATAAATAAATCGGGGAACTTATTCTCTATTCTCACCTCCCATTCTTAACTGTGCCCTGTTATTTGTGCAGACAAAGGTAGAGAATGATTGCTTTGTACCTCCCTTGGCACAGAAAAATCCAGTTTTCTGCTTAAAGAAGGGGACTCAAGGGGACAAAAAGGTGTTTGAGGGAAGGAGATATATTCCAGTTTTAGCATAGTGTTCCAAGGGGGTGACTGGGAGGCAAGCAGATTCTTAAACAAGATTCCCAAGTCATCCTAAAGATTGGTACATAATTTTAAAAACTGAAAATAAGTTTCATGTTGCTGTAAAAGTAGCTTCCTTTGTGGATAAAAATGTGATTTGGATCTAAAGAGGTTTACAAATGTTGGTTGATTTTCAACAAAGATCTTATAAAAAGTTGCTTGTAAAAATATATTGCGGGCTGAATATCTTTGTTATATGATTAAAACGTCACCATTTTTAAAATATTCTCCCTGTCTGTAATTCTTCCAATGAATCTACCTTCCCCATATCTCCTAATGGATATTAATTGAATAGTCCAATCTCAAAAATGCTTCCTTGAAAGTACGTTCACTGGATACAGTCCTGGGAGGATGGTGGATGTTCTTTTCCGCCACTTCAAATAGACCTTTTTTCAGGCATAGATAAGCAGAGCTTCTAGAAGTGTTTTCCCACTGTGGATGACAGGTCAGATTTGGCTTTCACTGTGTGGACTGGAAAAGTTATTTTCTTTATTTTATTTCTTGCCACCCTTTCTATGACAGATGCTATTCTTAGCTTGTTCTCTAACACAATAGTAAGTGATGTTAACTTGCAACCACTTGGCTCCCTGAGAGTATCACAAGCTTGGATGAAAAGAGAACAGTTGTGCCCAAATGGGAAAAGAAAACATGGGGGAATCTGAGTGGGCTGTCTGGATAGACTGAAGTTATGGTAAAAGGGTATGGTTGTACTCCTTCAATTAACTGGAAAAAATGGATTTTTTAAAAGTAACAATGAGAGATCACTTCAAATTCCCTCAAAAACCAAACATTTCAAGAACCGTATACCGTAATTTCTTACTTGTAAATTCATGTGATTCGATGCTCTCATGAGACTCTGTAAGAAAATGAAGAGAAAGTGGCTTATTCAATCACAGCACTATAAGAATGCAAACATTTAAACCAGGCTAGTGAACCAGATCAAAAATCTTTTTAGTCTCCAAAATCTGTTTCTAAATATGTCTAATTAAGATATCCTCTCAAGGTAGTTGATAAAGAAGTTTCATTCCCAGCTTTGGGCAATAGATTCAGCTACTTGTACAAGCAACTATTATTTTTTTAAAATCTATTTATATTAGTGGATGTTGTAATAACATAAATACAGATACAATTAATTTATCAATCATGTGGATTGATAAAGAGTTCTATAGTGTATAATTGTTACATGATATTGGAATCATAAGAACACCTGAATTTGGCTCATAATTAAGGCATATTAGCATAACACATAGTCCACTAAAAAGCAAACTCATGCTGTAATTTACCTACAAGGCCTAAAAGGCAAGCTGTTACTTTAGGGTTCCTAAATATATACAATTATATTAAAAGATTACAGTATCTTTATTCAGAAAGTTCAAATGGAAAAATGTTTTATGAGTTACATTATTTTTATAAAATGCACTATCATTCCAAGAATAAATATACCTTGATAAACAAACCAAGTACTATTATTTCCACATTAGGCAATTTTATAAAATCTTGTCCAGCATTAATAAAGCATCAAGTTGTTGTAGGCATGAATGACACCAAAAAAGGTAATGTAGCCCACACTGAAATCAATCATATCTAATTATTACTCACAGCTTGACCTTTTTAACAGAATTTTATGTATCATGTTTCATATCAGGTTAGATCATGTTATTCTTGCGGCACAATGGGTGAAGGGAGACATTACTACATTAGCAACAAAAGTTCAACAGACCAAAAAATATTTTAGCAAGATAAATATAAACCATTTGAAAGAACTTGTTTTTTTAGACACTGCAGATAAGTGGAGCCAACAATCAAAATATTACATTGTCTAATAAAAACTTATTTATCTATCGAAATAACTAAATTTATCTAATTATATACCTATTTAATTGATATCTCTTTATTGGATATTCTGGCCATCTCTAAAATTCAGAAGGAAACATTTGGAATATCTCTGCAGGACAGGTTTTTCTTTGAACACTAGATTACCACAATATCTTTATCAATCTCTCCAAATTAAAATCTAGGACTCTCTTCATCACAGCTGACGTTCAGCTAAACGAAAAAAGAGCCTTATGCATTTTCTGCAAATTGCATTCTGCAATTTTACAAGCATACAGTTTATTTATAAATTGTACTGCTCCTTAGTAAACAATTAACTTGGCTGAAAACACATATAGGTTACTAGAGAGTAAGGACAGAATGGGATGGTTGTATTAGATGGGCAGATAACAACTGAGCTCTAGACAGGAAGTATCTAGCCTGAAGTACTGGAAAAACGAGTGCTAAGGAAGAAAGATATAACACAGAGATAAGTAGCAGTGAAGGGAAAATAAAATTAGGTGAGAATGTGTACAGAATATCAGCTTTCTATGATAGACTATTGCCACCCCAACCTCCAAAAATAAGCATTGAGAGACTGAAGACTCACTTACCATAGCAGAAAGCTGTCACCATGAGAACAGCCAGGAGTGCAAGAATGATGAGGGTCCGCATTTTTAGGTCTATCTCTTGCTTTCTGCTCTTCCCTTACTCTCTGTCTGTATGGAATCTGGCCCCAAACTCCAAGCAAGCTGCAAAATTTAGCAATTAATTATGTATGTTTAAAAGCAGCTGTAGGAAAACAAGAGTCAGCAGAATGATGTGCCTGACACTTGGTCTCTCAAAGGCTGTTATAAAATATCCTCCTAGAGGGTTTAATCAGCCTCTGATGGGAGTGGGCTTCTTTTCTTTCCCTCCCTTTCTATAGAGGGAGGGCTTCACATTTCAAACAAAAGTGAGATATTAACTCTGCATGTTCAAAAATACTGGATATGTATGGGGTAGAAATCCAGAGTTTAACCCAGGCCCATGGGGACAGGATTAGTTTTCTCCAAAAGAGAATGCTTAATTTTCGGAGTCAAAAGGGCACAATTGAAGGCTCCAAGGCCTTGTCTTTCCTGTGAAAACTAGAAAGCAGTTCACAGAAGGAATCCCTCCCCCAAGATTGCTACCACATTAGAACGTGTAACATTATGGAAGCTGAATATTACTAAATGCATGACTGAAGAATAACCATATGACTTAATACATTTCAGTGTAAATGTAGATGAAATCAAATCAAGTTTCTATTTTTGTCATGGTCCAATTTACCACTTTTTGGAATGCTTCCTTCAACAAGTCACTAAAATGCCAGACAAAGCCCTATATTAAGAAACGATTGTGGATTGCTGATTTTCCTGTCCATTAATAACTGTTTTCCTTAGTTGAACCCCTCCAGAAATGTTGGATTGCAGTTTCCTCAATCCCAAGGAACATATATTTGTTCTCTCAAAATTAACAGGGTTTACCGTATCATCCTGGAAAATTCAGTATTACTTTCAACTGTTGACTTCTCTTCATACTTTTCTAAACCTTATTTATCTATTAAGTCAATCAAGCAGGGTTTGGGATATGCCCAAGAATGCAAATGAAGCCCTTGTTAATATTATAAGGCTTTTGCAACAAGGGATTTGGCACAATAAAAACATGGATGAACACCAACAACTGATTTAGGCTCAGTTAACTTACTGAGGCAGATTGGAAGCTACATCCAGTAGTGCCCTACCCCTTTTATTTTTATATAATAACAACTTAATTTCTCATTGTCCCTAAAGTGAATCTTAAAATTTCAATGTCTTCCACTTTATATTGTTATCTATTCACCAAGTTGATAAACTTATCCACAAAACTACTGGCAGTGTGGAGACCAAGAGAAAATTCCCTCCCTCTAGGAAAATTAGTTCCTAAGAAAAAGTTTTACTGTAAAGTTCTGTCTAATAGATTTATTTTATGTTCTGAGGAGATTTGTGTGTGTGTTTGTGTGTGTGTAGTCAGTCAAGGATGTGACTTTCCATTTTAGTCAGCCCAAACACAGTTTTACTATATCTTGCAGAGCCAATCTAAATATCACAAAAGGAACCATAACTATTGTTCATATAATGTATTCAAAATACAAGTGCAGGGAGGGGATCTTCCTTTGATAACAGAGGGTTCACTTAAGGGCACAAAGTCTTTTCTACTTTTCATTTGCTGACTAAAACGCAAACATTTATTTCAGCTTCTTTTCCATCCTAAAAAAATTCCTTAGGAGGAAAGTCATCACAGGTCCAAGAGGCAGGACCTTAGAGGAAAGCCATCACAGGTCTCTAGAGGCAAGTTCTACTCTGTACAGTCTCTGTAGCAATAACGCTTTTCTCTACTATGCAACCAAACTCTTTGATAATTAAAGGAACAAAAGAAAAATAATGGGAGATAAAAAGGTGGCAAGAAAAATGGGACTAGAAATCTGGGCAGGAGATACACTGGGGAGTGTGCGGTGCTGAATATTATGTGTACATACCTAGAAGAAACAGACTGCTATGGAAGTTGTGGATTATGCTACAGAGAGAAGGATTTAGCACCAGAGATCTTGGTTAGGCAGAATTACTACGTAAGGCATATCATTCTTTTGTTCATTATGCCAACATGGTTTGTGAACCAGGATCTCTGACTGATTTCTTTTTTTAAAAAACAGAGGAAAAACATCAAGGTTTGTTCTTGCAATCAGAGTCCTGATATCTTTCGAAGAAGAAAAATCAGAATTCCAGTCTACATTTTATAGTAAATAAATTATGCAGGGAACACTATGATTTCTTTAATTGCTATCTTTGGTAGGACAAGCCAATGGTTTGCCAAACTATAAAAATGTGACCAATAATGAGTCATATAGATTTCTGCAATAAGCACAATCAAAAAAAGGGCCTTGGTGGTGCAGGTTGTTAATAGCCTAGCACTTAGTTCCAGCTGCCTGTAATTATTACGGGCTCGAATCCCACCAGGCTCAAGGTTGACTCAGCCTTCCATCCTCTCGGGGTAGGTAAACTGAGGACCCAAGATTGTTGGGGGCAATAAGCTGACTTTGTAAAAATGCCGCTTAGTAATAAGCAGGCATATACAATGGAAGGAAGGCTATTGCTGAGCACACTGGGTTGTATCCCAAAAATTGTAAGCTGCCCTGAGTCTCCGGAGAAGGGCGGGATATAAATATGAATAAAAAAAATAGTGTTTAACTATTTGCTAAATCTTGAATTTTGGCATCAGTTTAAAATCTCAATCTCTTGCCTAACCAAAATCTTAATGATTTTGTAGACAGAAACTACATGCTATACTATAGCAGAACTATCACAAGAACAGTTTCCACATAAAATGAATATGGCATCGTCATGTCTCCATTATATTAATAATAAATTTTCAATCAAGTTTCAGTCACTTGTACTTCTACCCATTTCTATTTCTGGTTTCCTTTGTGAGGAGTTTCACATCATCTTGGTTCTTGCAACCCTTTCCCAATAAATATCATCTGCTGTACCCTTTTGCCAAGCCACTGTTATTTCACAGCTCTTTAAAAATGCAATAAAAGTGACTTGGCAGCTACTTCCCCATAACCATTATTGTGAGTGGTAGAGGTAAACAATATAATATAAATTCATGAATGGAGCTGGACTAGGCATTCCCTGCCCAGAGTTTGTTAGGAGTAGGGCAGCCTAGAAAAACTGTAAAGTAAAAGAGCAAGGAAATCAAACAACAGGCCAATTTTGCTTTGATTAGCTAAAAAGCCTTGGTGGTGCAGGCTGTTAAATGCCTAGCACTTAATTCCAGCTGCCTGCAACTACTGCAGGCTCGAATCCCACCAGGCTCAAGGTTGACTCAGCCTTCCATCCTCTCGGGGTAGGTAAATTGAGGACCCATGATTGTTGGGGGCAATAAGCTGACTTTGTAAAAATGCCGCTTAGTAATAAGCAGGCATATACAATGGAATGAAGGCTATTGCTGAATGCATTGGGTTGCACTCCAAAAATTGTAAGCCGCCCTGAGTCTTCGGAGAAGGGTGGCATATAAATATGAATTTTTTAAAAAGTACTCTCAGATAAGTCAGTGCAATGAAGGCTTCCAAACTGTGTGCATAAAAATAAATGCGTGTATATGTCCAGAATACTGTATAATATATCTATATCCAATATGTTTTTCCACAAAGGACTTTCCTCCAACGCCATTTTTCCCCCTTGAGATGTGTATAAAGGGATGTGTATGAAGAAAGGCATATAGAATTCCAGTATCAGGGATTCTGCTTACGTAACATCCAAAATTCCTAGTAAATAAGAATGGAAGAATATCGCTTACCTTTCCCTGTAATCCCCAAACTATTAAAAATTTCAAACACTTATAAAATCACACTGAGACCAGAAATCTTGTGCTTCCTCGCTGAGCAACTCAGACAGCCAACCAGAGCAATCATGGTAGTCATTAGCCCATGATACCCTACAATCCTCCAACTTTCTGCAGCGGTTTCCCTTCCACTCCTTCTAGCCCTGCATCTCTGAGATTAAAGCAGAAAAAATGTCCTTTAAAATGTTAACTTGCCTTGGTAATGACTTGTTTATATTCACTTTGCCTACGTGCATTTTATATGTGTCATAGCTAACCTGGCATCTATGTGGATCTCTCCTGGACTCCTGCTGAGAAAAACAACTGTAATAGGGAGGGGGGGTAAACAGAGGCAGAGCTATTGGAAGAGTTCTGAATTGGAGAGGACAAGGAGGCTCAGAGAAGTTTCCAAAGCCTCGGAGTGGTGGAGGATTCTTTGCAAACAGGAGAGTTATTCAGATCTTTGCTTTCAGAGGAAGCTGTCAGGACATGCTTGGAGAGGAAATAGTGGCTCACCACAACACCATCTGTGGTTTATCTGACCTTTTCTTCCTCTCAGATAGTCCATCCATCATTCCATCCATCCATCCATTATCACGCTTATTGTGAAATGTATAGAAATATGGATAGGCTTTTTTTAATTTTAAGCATCTTTCTCACATCATGCCTTAATACTTCCCAAAGCAAATAATGTAAAGTTTAGTAAAGCAGGATAAATTTTCAGAGAAAAATCTGTTTTGATCCACATAGGCTTGTATCACCATTTTCATTCACTTCATTAAGCAATGCTTTGGGGTTATATTGGTTCTGGTTTATAATTATTATTTACAACAGACTTTGCCAAAATGATGCTATTTTCAAGTTTGACTCATAATTAATGGAAATATATCATAATTTTGGGCTAATTATAGGCAGCTTACTATATTGCTAAAATCAGAGGTTAAATATGATTTGGGAAATATGGAATATCCAGCAACATTTTAATGCAAATTAAACTTTATGTTCTTTTTTAAAAGTGAAGAACATTTTATGTGCTAATATTAAACCATTTTAATTTTAAGCAAGTTATATAACTTACCTTCCTTGCTGCTGAATTACACTTCTCATCCAACCTACACAGCATGCTTCAAATATTAAAGTATCCTGGGAATTGTAGTTTAGCTACAGTATTAGAGTCATATGTTCCTTATCCCAATTCTAAGCAATATATCATTCGATTCTGAGTCTCAAATAAACCCCAGGAAATTTTATTTGAAAGTGAAAGGTTATGCTATCACAGATATCATGTACTACTGTGTACATTTAAAACATTCAGATCCACTCTCATTTCATATCATTTAATTTCCTATTACAATTATAAACCTATATTTCTAGTATTAATTTCAGCACTTACTTTCACTAACAATGCTGCATTTTAATAGAGCAAACAGGAGTCCTTGGAATTTATCCTGTTGCAATTATTCATGATTACAATATTATAACATATATACCTTTTTCTTTTTTTTTTGCTACTGCATTTGCAATTGACTGGTGCACAGATGTTAGTTAGGCTCTGCATACTTACTGTAATATAATGATCTGTGCTGTCCTCTGTTAATTAGGGCTTTTTCTGATGTGGCAGGTTCTCTTCTCCCAATGTTCCTACACTCTACACTGGTAAAGAGGAGACCTTTTTATTTATGATAAGTGACCCCTCCCTCCCATTCTCCATGCAGCCTCCTCCTTCAGACTGCCACCCTCTTTCTGAATATTTCCATCACTCACTCAGGAAATCAGAAACCTCAGGAAATGAAACCAGGGGAGTGAGTGGGTCCGACAACAGATGCTAGTAACTCATGGGAGTCAAAAGGCCACATCTTGGGGGCAGTGTAGCTGCATCTAAACTACACAGGGACCTTGAACAGAGGTCTTGAAAGCAAATCACACTTTTATACAGGGGCTCTCTGATGGCTGTGGTACCCCTTCTATCCTTCAGTAAGCAGGCTCTGAAGCACAGTAGTCCTTTAAACACTTAGAGCTTCACTTGAGTCCTTGAGAGGGAGGAAAAAATAAGAGTGGGGAAAAAAGTCTGAGTTTCTGCTTTTCCCAACCTGATTTCTCTATCTAAAAAGAGATGTTCGGGATGGAATTAGAAAATATGGAATCATGTATTTGAACTGAGTGGGAGTTTGGCATCCGTAGGAAGCAATTTCTAAATTAGTTGCAGATGAATTAATGTTTACAGAAATCCATTACGCATTTAATGACAGAATGAACAATCCCTGCCATTTGGACAAGCATAATAAATGGAACAATTGGCGTCCTCATTCAAATATCATTAAAATGAAAGAAAAAAAATCCTCTCCGTGCTCACAGTTAAATGTCTGAGCTTGTGGAAAGAAACCATCGGGCTAGATATTTATAAGTACACCTGGAGGCTATTTTCAATCAAAAAGCATTTTATATTAGTAATAAACACCCTTTCAATAACAAATATTGAACCAATCAAATCTTTGGAACATCTACTTTCCTTTCCTAAGAAGAACATCCAGACCATGGTTTGCCTTACTTCTGAGTGGGTACCAATTTGGACACATTTGATATTTCCCAGAGATTGGTATCCATTGCAACCATGGCAAAGTGTACTGCTTGCCTGCCATTTTCTTACAGTTATGGCAAACAGTACAAGGTAAATATTTGAACAACATGTAGAGGGATTAATATGGTGCTCATATTTTTTAGCCCAATTGTTCTATGCAGGTTGCTTCCAGACATAAGAGGAAACCCAAGGAAAGTGCATCTTAAGGCCCTTCCGTTGGTCTAGCTTCATAAGAGGTTTCAGAGCTTACAGTTTGCATAGGCTACCTGGCACCCTTCAGATTAAAATATAAAGAAAATTTGTATCCTGATTTGTTCACAATAAATTTTTAAAAATTAAAGGAAAGGGGGGAAATTCCAACTTTCTTCAGTGGAGATACAAATGTAAAATAGATTAATATCTTACTCTAAAATCACCAATAATGCACAATGTTTCTATAATCACAAACATTTTCTTTCGTTTCCAGAAAGAAATCCAGAAGCGATTTCTAAGTAGAAACAAAGTTAGCCAAAGTCTTTTCTTTATATTGGAATAGTCAATCTCTGATTAATCCCAGCTCTCTCAGCCAATTCTATTAGCTTCATCTTCGGAGATGGGGCGGCATACAAGTTCAAATATAAATAAATAAATAAAATCATCCATTCTTCCATTGTAGGAATTTGTAAGTTTTTTTTAATCTCTGTGCATACAAGAGTCTTCATGTATAGAAACAAAGTTCCATATTTCCTTCAATCTGTTTATCCATCAAGCCTAAAGAAAAAATCTTTGAGTTCAATTGAATATTTATTTTAAGAATTCTCTGGATTAAAATACATATCTGATGCCAGTATTTTTTTAGTTTTGTACATTTCCAAAGTATAGAAAACTCAATGAATAGTGCAAGATAGGAAGATGTGGAAAGACCTGGCCCATAGAATCACCAAGAATTGGACTCGACTGAATGAATAACATCATCATCACATGTCCACCAAAATGATAAAAATTACCTTCCCGTTGATTGCATTTCCAAAATCTATTTGGCACCCTACTTACACATCTTTGATAGTTTATCAGACATTAAATAAAAACAGTACATCATTTTTAAAAACATAATCTTTCAAATTATAAAGTGTAAATTGCAATATTTTGTTGTACATTATCCCACCAATCAAGCATTATACTGTACATCCAAACTTTTTGCCTATTTCATAAGGTTAAGTCTTTAATATATTTATCTTCTTTATTCATTTTCAGTAAAAGCTTATACATCTAGCAATAACATGTTTATTATTGGTACACAAAGTCAATTCAAAGACAGTTTTCTCATTTGCAAAAGCATAGTTTTTCTTATCGGATTTAAACCTTTTTATCAAGTAAACATGAGCAAATCACTGGCAAAGATTATTAACTTCTCCAAAGACAAGTTAATATTTCCACAAAATGGAAATATAAGCTGAAATAAAATTCATAAATACAAAGTTCTATATTTAGTCAATAATGTAGTATATTCATTGTGCACGTAAATCTCAGTGTCAGGTAGTGCTCCATTCAAAATCCAAGAAAGAAATACTTAGACTCCATGAATTAGAGAAAAGATATCTTTTACTGGAAATCAAGTGGTAGCAACAAAAGAATTCTGAATCTGAGAGAATGAGCGCGAAAATCACATATACAAAGTGATGGTAACATTCCCACCCACAATAGTTCAAGCAGGCTACCCAATTAAAAGTTGTGGATAACGTCATGTGGGCATCTCCAGGTGGTGATGAGGCCTCTGTCCGTTGACCTTGGGATATTTTGATAAAGAGCTGGCTGCGCATAGCATAAGACAGAAATCAAAGCAAGAAACCCCCCCAACTGATATACTTCTTCTTAAAAACCTCCAGCTCACTTCCCATAATCAAGTCCCCCTCCTCCCCCGTTACTTATGACAGCCAAAAGATGCAAAGCAAAGAGAAATCTTGAAGGCTGACATTGGCCCTCCTGCAAAAGAGACGTTAGTCCTATAAAAGAAAGACAAAAGGTAAAGGAGAAAGATACATATAACACCACAATAATATAGTCTAGGGTTTATCAGGATATTTAGTGCGAAATGCCTTGATTGCTCTAGGGGCTCTAACATCTTTTCATTCACCCATTCAGACTGGGAAGGAGGGAAGTGTTTCCAAGCAACTAAATATTGGAGTTGACCTCTATGTTTTCTAGAGTCCAGAATTTCCTTAACTTCAAATGCTGTTCACCTCAATTAGTAATGGCACAGGGGATCGGGCTGAGCCAGTCTCAAGTTGGGACGTGTGTTCCGGTTTTAAGAGACTGACATGGAAAACAGGGTGGATCCGTCGAAGGGTTTTGGGTAATTGCAGTTGGACCGCCACAGGATTCACAATCCTTTCAATCGGGAAAGGTCCAACATATTTAGGACCAAGTTTCTTTGATTTTTGTGTAGTTTTCAGATACCTAGTGGACAGAAACACTTTATCCCCTACCTGATATGATTTTTCAGGTGATCTCTTTTTATCTGCAAATTTCTTATGAGCTTGATGAGCATCATCCAATGCCTTGCGGACAACTGGCCAGTTAAGCTGCAGCTGGGTTATCCACTCATCCAGGGACTGAATGTTAGGTTTCTCCTGTGGAAGCTTGGGTATGAGTACAAAATCTTGCCCTGAAGCCACTTTAAATGGAGTAAACCCAGTACTACTATGTATCAATTGTTATATGCCACCTCAGCAAATGGTAGTAGGTCAGTCCAATCGTCTTGTTGATAATTTATATAGCATCTAAGATACTGCTCCAATACCGAATTAGTCCTCTCACATGCCCCATTGGTCTGTGGATGGTGGGCGGAGCTTAAGCTCTGGAGGAGCCCAATAACTTCAGGAATTCCATCCAAAAGTTTGAAGTGAATTGGACACCCCTGTCTGAGATTATGCGTTCGGGAACCCCATGTAACCTGTAAATGTGTAAAATAAACAATTTAGCCAACGTTTTAGCAGATGGGATCTTCGCACACGGTATGAAATGCACCTGTTTGGAAAACAAGTCAGTTACTACCCAAATAACTGTATTTCCCCCACTTTCAGGTAATTCCACTATAAAATCCATAGAAATTTCTCTCCACGAGCAGTTGGTCTAGCCACATTTTGTAGTAAGCCTGCCGGTTTTCCAGGAGGCCGTTTAGCCGAGGCACAAATAGGACAACTGGCCACATAAGTCTCAATGTCCTTCTTCAAGGTAGGCCACCAAAATTGCCTCTTAACCAAATGTAAGGTTTTCACAAACCAAGTGCCCTGCAGCTTTAGAGTCATGAGCTTGTTGTAAGACTTGGTTTCTCAATTTCTCCGGCACGTACAATTTGGCCCCTACCCATGCCAATCCATCTCTCACCGTACAGTTATTTGAGTGGGCTAGGAACCAATCATCAAGTTTCAAAGCTTCTTTCAATTGGGTAGATAAATCGTTTGATAAATCGGTTCCTTTCTTTTTCTGGGCTTGGGTAACTACTGGAGCCGCCAACTTTTTGGTGGGGATGATGGGCCGGACCACTTCTTGGCGGACACTATCATATTGAGGTAATCTGGACAAAGCATCGGCCATGAAGTTCTTCCCCTGGAATGTACTTCAATGAGAAATTAAAGCGTTTAAAATCCTGCAGCAATTTGCTTGGGAGACAATCTTGAGGCATTTTCAGAACCTCCAAATTTTTATGATCTGTCCACACCTCAAAGGGGTGTTTTGCCCCTTCTAGGAAATGCCTCCAGGTTAACAGAGCCCAGCGAACTGCAAAAGCTTCTTTTTCCCAGATGGCCCATCGTCTTTCAGTCTCAGTTAATTTACGGAAGTATATGCATGGTTGCAAAGTCCCCCATCATTTACTTGTAGTAAGACCGCCCCAACTGCTACATCACTCGCATCTGCTTGAATTACAAAGGGGCATCCATATTCGGATGTTTGAGCACAGGTTCCGCAGCAAATAGTCGCTTTAGCTTCTCAAAAGCAGCTTGGCATTCCATGGACCACTCTAAGGGTTTACTAGGCTTTGGTTTCCCCTCCCCTTTGTCTTTAGGAGATTTGTTATAGGCATTGCAATCTTCAAACGCAGGGATGAACTGACGGTAAAATTAGCAAATCCCAAAAACTCTGCAATTGTTTCCTAGTGCGGGGAGGGGCCCATTCCAACATGGCTCGGACTTTCCCTGGATCCATTTCTATGCCCTCATGCGATATTCGATAGCCCAAATAGTCAATTTTCTCTTGGTGGAATTCACACTTGGACAGCTTCAGCGTACAGTTCAGCAGCTCGGAGTTTTTCCAGAACTGACGCACTAGTTTCACATGCTCATCACGAGTCTCCGTATAGATAAGAATGTCATCAAGGTAAACCAACACCCCCTTGTATAGATGTTCATGCAACACCTGATTTATCATTTGCATGAAGACTGCAGGAGCCCCCTGTAGGCCAAAGGGAAGAACATTGAATTGGAAACACCCCATTGGACAGTTAAAAGCAGTTTTCCATTCATCTCCTTCCTTAATTCGAACTTGGTAGTAAGCTTCTTTCAAATCAAGTTTTGTGAAAATTTTCCCTTTGGCCAAGTGGGCCAACATGTCCTTCATAAGGGGCAGGGGGTACACGTTTTCCACCGAAATGGCATTCAGGTTCCTATAGTCAACGCAGAGATGCAAGGAGCCATCTTTCTTCTCACGGAACAATACTGGGGCCACTACTTGGGGCCTAGCAGGTTGTATAAAACCACATTCCAAATTTTTATCAATAAATGATCTCAGCTCTTCTAGTTCCTGTGGGGTCATTGAGTACAGTTTCGGTTTTGGGAGTTTCACTCCTGGCAAGATTTCAATACTGCAATCTGTTGAGCGATGGGGAAGCTTGTCCGAGGCCCTTTCACTGAAAACCTCCTTCAAGTCCCAATATTCCTCTGGAATTTTCTCCTCCCGCTCCAGCTTCTCCATGCCCGTAGAGGCCAACTCTGTGGGATTCTTAGCTTCTGGTGGCAAGCAGCCCTCCCCTTCTGGGGCTGGTCAGATCGTATCTTAGCGATCCCCTCCTCCAGTTAATGTGAGGGTTCCATTTCCGGAGCCAAGGCAGCCCCAATATAAGGTGGTGCTCCATCCCAGGAGCCACAATAAAGCACAAAGTCTCTCTATGCTTCCCCATCGTCATTTCCACTGGTTCTGTTACGAAATGTGCAGGGGCCCCAGCTACCGACCCATCCAATTGGCAAAAGGCTATGGGTGTTTTTAAAGTCTTTAGCCTTAGGCCCAGTTTCTCTACTACTTCTGAACTGATTACACACCTGGTGCACCCAGAGTCTAGCAAGGCCAACATTTCCCCTTGGCTCCCGATGTGGGTAGCCTTAATCCCACTGGAATGGTCATAGGGCCCTTGTTTGGACTTACCAGTGAGTCGTCTTCGATTCGATTCACTCTCTTCGAAGGGGTTGGAGTTCCCAGCTCCTCTCCTTTCCGAGGCGATCTCTACAACCTCCTCCGCTTTCAGCGCAGTTTCACAAGGCTTTGCGGAGTTTTTCAGGTTTCCTCCTCCTCCTGGGCCCCCTTTGCTCCAGCTTGACATGACAGTCAGCAGCCCGGTGACCCGCTTTCCCACATCGGAAGCAGGCAGTGGTCTTGGGTTTTACCATCAATCCCCTTTTTGGGTTTGAGGCTTCTGAGGGTTGGGGAAGGCTTGCTCCAACCAGAGCCACCCCAGCGTCGGTTTCAGGTCAGATCAATTTCCACCTCTGCTGCCAGCACGTACCATAGCTGCAGCTCATTGGGGTCTCTTCTGGCCACACAGCTTTGATAAATATCTTCATTCAACCCATCCTTGTAAGCCTCTATCAGAGCTCCCTGAGACCAGCCTCGAATGTGGTAAGCCAGCTCCCTGAACTCCTGGGTGTACTCTGCCACTGATCTCCTCCCTTGATTTATGGTTTTCATCCTGATTCTGGCCTTACGTTCAGCTAGTGGGTCTTCAAACCTGGCCCGCAGCACAGTCATGAACAGGTCATAATTCATCAGCAAGGGATCATTATCATTATGCAAAGTCACCATCCACTTAGCAGCTGTGCCCTCAAGAGCCCTGGTAACACATCTGACTTTGGCTGCTTCAGAGGAAAAATCCTCCCCATATTCCTCCATATGGTTCCAAACTTGGGCCAGGAAGAATCCTAATTCCTTGGGATCCCCCATATTTTACTTCCAACGGAGGCACCTTTGGAGTTCTACGCCTTCTGGCAATTGCTCCCACCGGGGCCCCTGGCCGCTGCTGCCTGTTGCACTGGCTCAGGTTGATTTATGGGGTAGCTGCTCTGATCCTTCTGCTTGGAGCCGCCCCCTTCTTCCTCCTCATACCTTTGATCAGCCTGAGTTTCTCCGGCTACTTCATGGAGGAGATGCAGGGCTTGATTTAGTAGAAAATCCTTCCTTTCCTTCTCTTGCCATGGCTCTCCTCTCCCACGTCGGGGTAGTGGTCACTCCTGGAGGAGGCTTTCCTGCAGGATCCTTCCAGCCGACTCCCAGAGACCATTTAGGTTTTACAACTGGATGTTCATCAATACTTAGATCTGCTAACAAATCAGTTTCCTCTGCTGCCTCTAATAGCAGGGACTCTTGCCCTCCAGTCGCTCCCAGGTCCTCGTGGTCGCTGGCTGGTTCAGACATTGCGTTCAGACCCCCTCGGAAGAAGTTGTAATTTCTCCAGGTGGACTGGTAAGCTGAGATTCAGAATAATGTCAGGTAGTGCTCCATTCAAAATCCAAGAAAGAAATACTTAGACTCCATGAATTAGAGAAAAGATATCTTTTACTGGAAATCAAGTGGTAGCAACAAAAGAATTCTGAATCTGAGAGAATGAGCGCGAAAATCACATATACAAAGTGATGGTAACATTCCCACCCACAATAGTTCAAGCAGGCTACCCAATTAAAAGTTGTGGATAACGTCATGTGGGCATCTCCAGGTGGTGATGAGGCCTCTGTCCGTTGACCTTGGGATATTTTGATAAAGAGCTGCGCATAGCATAAGACAGAAATCAAAGCAAGAAAACCCCCAACTGATATACTTCTTCTTTACAAAACCTCCAGCTCACTTCCCATAATCAAGTCCCCCCTCCTCCCCCCGTTACTTATGACAGCCAAAAGATGCAAAGCAAAAGAGGGAAATCTTGAAGGCTGACACTCAGTGTCAACCACAAACAGAGCACTCCAAATGTCTTCTTCTGGACACTATCATTTAGGGAGGATGAAGATAAGGTCAGGGGTGGGATTCTACCAGTTCACACCTATTCGCTAGAACCGGTTGTTAACATTCGAAGCAGTTCGGAGAACCGGTTGTTAGAAGAAATTACTGGCCTAATCCTGTAAGGAAGGCAGGAAGGAAACATTCTGGTGTTGTTGCTTACAGAAACTGCCTCTCCGTTAAACCTTATTACATTCTTGGCAGGACTAGACTTCCTGTCTCAGGAACATCTCTGGAGTTATTTTTCCCTCCTTTGCTGGTACTTTGCTTGTGTGGAGTGACCATTCAAAGTTACAATGGCACTGAAAAAAGTGACTTATGACCATTTTTCACACTTACGACTGTTGCAGCATTCCCACAGTCATGAAAGGCCAGGCGAGGAGATGCGTGCCTCAATGTGAGTGATATTGAGTTGGCCACGCCCAGCCAATAACATGACCACCAAGCCATGTCCACCCAGTCACATGACCACCAAGCCACGCCCACCAATTAAGCCATGCCCACAAAACCGGTTGTTTAAAAATTTGAATCCCACCCCTGGATAAGGTCCTTTGATGAATGGTACTGGAAATGTTTAGCCCAGGGTAAGAAGACTAAGAAGGGGCATGGTGGCACTTTTTAGGTCTAGACTTACATTCAACTGAAATGTTAGCTGAACCAGGTAGCAAATGGCAGCAGTATAACAGTGGTAGCAAATGCTGGAAAATAGAGCTGGATGTCATACAATTACTTTTAACTCTAAACTATCAACCTTTCCACAGTTTAATGGCAGCAGATAATATCAAAGTGAGATTCATCTGCAGTTCAATTGATTTCTGCACATGCTACTGCAGGGATGATACCATCTTGCCATTTGCATTATGCAACAATCATTGGGCAGACCTGTTCTTCAAATATCTGAAGGATTGTTATCAAAGGTAGTTTTACATAACAAGCAGCCTTCCCCTTTGTGCTCCGCCATAGTTTTACTGCATCATACAAGTATCTTTATTACTGAACTGAGAGTGGAAAAATTAGGGCTACAAACAGTGCTTCTATTCTCTCTGTCCTCCCTTGATTGCACAATAGTGAGGGAAGAACCACAAATGACTGCATAGGAACTGTAGCAAATATACTCCTCTAATTGCACCCAAATGTGGGGATGATGGGAAGATAATATGATGCTCTCATTTCAAGAGAATGACAGAATGTAGAACAGAGCATAGATTCCCTTCAATAGACAACTGCCCACCACAGAACTCTAGATGAAGTATTGTAAAACTGTTTTTGCGGTGGATCCTCTGTAGCAAGAATTAAGTTTCCCATGCCCAACCTATGTTGCATGGCATTGTATGGATGTAAGATTATGACCTAAATCTCATATGGATACAGCCTTGTGGAGAGAATAATCTTAGGAAAGTTAAAATTAAACTTGTTTCTTTCCTGTTTCAGAAAATAGGCCTAGAACTAAAGGGTGTAAGTTACGACAGGATTATATTTGGTTAACAATTAGAAATAATGTTTTGATAGCACAGCAGTTTGACAAAGAAATGAATTATCTTAAAGAAAATGCAAGATACAGGAGGAATTAATTCTAAACTTACTGTATCAACAGTAAATAATTAAATAAACTAGATGACTCAAAAAAACAACTTTAACTATTATTGAGAGCCAGTTTGGTCTAGTGGTTAAGGCACCAGGCTAGAAAGCACAAGCCCTTATGTTCAAATCCCATCTTAGCCATGAAAGCCACCTGAGTAATCATGGGCTAGTCTAGGAGTGTCAAACTTGCATTGTCACAGTGGCGTCATGTGACATATCCGGACTTTTTTCCCCTTCACTAAACCGGGGGGGGGGGGCACGTGACGTATCTGACCTGCGG
The DNA here is from genome assembly GCA_009733165.1 of Naja naja. Classification (NCBI taxonomy): domain Eukaryota; kingdom Metazoa; phylum Chordata; class Lepidosauria; order Squamata; family Elapidae; genus Naja; species Naja naja. The sequence continues at coordinate 19,026,575 of CM019154.1, read as the reverse complement.
GCCACAAGTTTGGGCTAGTCATTCTCTCTCAGTCCAGTCTACCTCACAAGGTTGTGTGAAGGAAGGTGTGTTGAATATGTTCCCCACCTTGAGTTATTTGTAAAAATAATAAAGGTAGGACACAAAATAAATAAATTATACTCTTACTTTTTGTTACAATAGACACTCACAGGTAGAACAGGATCTGAGACTCAACCTCACAGATAAATAATCCGTTTAGGAAAGCATCCCCAGCTCTTAGCTTCCATTTTGACATAAATCTGGTAGGAGTGTGAACCAAGAGTATATGAGGGACCTGTCATCCAAGAGAAAGCATATAACTATAAATTCTTTTCTTAGCTTCCTTTCAATTACTCTTCATAGTCCTCTTCTGGTTTAATGAAGCTATTATTTCTACAGTCTGGGAATGGAGGAAGGCAGGCTGGAAAGGGAGTTTTTTTTTACAAAGTCTCTCTGTGTTATTTTTATACTGTTAACATTTGATTAGTACTTTGACAAGGAGAACATGAAACTAATCAAATGTTCTAAGTGCAAGAAGAACTAGGCGAAAATTCAAATTGGAATATGAATCAGAAGTCTTCTGCATTTTTCCGCCCATCCCCTTGTTTAACCTAATAACATGACTCCTTCTCTGCAGCCAGATGTGATTTAAACAACTTTCCTGTCCAAATGTGAGAGATGATAAGAACTGCCTTGGACTGCCTGACACGCCATGCCAGAAGAAGAAAAAAACACCTGTCTTTCATCTTTCTTACAAAACAGCTCTATTGGCAGCCTGAGGCCAAAGCCCTGCCTGAGATCCCAAACCTTCATATGTTTCTTATAAAGTGTTGGATTTGATCCATGCTTATGAAACAAACATCTCCATGAGACATCATAAAAATATTCCCTTGCATTTTCTACTTTAAAGCTAAAGCCTCTTTTATTTTTGTTGAAGTGCTTTCTTGCTCTTGTCTTATACTCCAAAGAACATCAGGCTAGATTGGTCTCACCAAAAGTGTAATAGCAGCGTCTGAAAAGAAACAACAAAAGCCCAGACAGATTTGAATAAATGTACAGATAGAGGTGTATATTTATCTACCATACCAGAGAAGAACATGTATGTTTCTGCCTTCTCATCTGCTGATGGATGCCCCTTATTGTCAGGAAACACCTAGGCCCAATGCCCCCTTTTGGTTTTCAATCATTAAACCATTCTTTAGAAGAAAACTTTTTTATAAAATTTATTAAAGATTACATAGTACAGATAAAACTGATACAAAATATAAAAAATTAAAAGGAGAAAGAAACAAAAGAAATAGCTTCCCCCTTCATCCCAGCAAGTATAAATAATTTTAACATTTTATCACTATCTGTGGGGTTCTTGGTGCTCCCTCAGCTTGATTGTTTTCCTGCAGATATTTCATTATCAAACTAGGTAACATCATCAGTGCTAGAAAGGAATGAAGTTTCCTCTCATTTTATACATTAATAGCTTTCCCTGTCAATATTAGTGGGTGTTAAGTCATAGCCATTACACTAAAGTAATATAGGTTTAGCTTGGCAAGATTCTGTCTCTACAGTGCAAGCAAATAAAGAATGAAGTTTGGCTGGATTGTGTTGTCATTCTTGGACTAAGCCTAAAGGTGGAATCCCTCAACTCCCGGCTGCTCATCAGAAAAACATTGGTTCCTAGTGTCTGTTCACAAGATGCCACTGCCCAGAATATGTTTGGGTGATCTCATGGTCTCTCCTTTTGTTGACTCCGATCTTGCATCCAGCCACCAATTTCACCCATAATATCTCTGCTTCTTTGTAGGTAAGACAGTGGCCACTTCTTTAAAATACAAATTTTAGATTTCTACTGAGGAAAAATAATGTAAATAGGTCAACAAAAGCTGAACTTGGTTTGAAAGAAATTTCATCAGACTAAGCTATAATGTGCAGTTTTAGTTTGGTTATTGTTTGAAATCAGTCATTAACTTTTATAACATTGTGCAACATATTATGTAAACCTAGTCAAGCATAATATGTATGATATGGTCTTCCTACCATTTCGTCTACTTTTTTTCTTCTTTTTTTCAGAAAATTTGCTAAGGAAAAAATGCTTTAAAAAAAGTAGTTGCCAATGTCTTTTTATTAGCAGGACATGACTCATTTGTCTGAAATTAGCCTTAGAAGAAGGGAATTTTCCAGAGAGGACAATTTCAAACAAAGGTATTCAACTGATAGACCTTCAAAGTACAAATACCAGTCACAAAGGACCAAAGTTCAAGGTAATATAAGCAAACCCATATTTCATCAGTATATCAAACTATTGATCTGGGAAAGAAGAACATTGGATGGAGTAAGTGCTTCTAGTGCCTTCACCTAACAAATGGAATTAATTTATATCAGTTTAAAATCAGATGCTTAGGAATGAAAGCAGAATGCACCACATTTGGAATATGTGAGGATGATGAATGTATTTACTATGTAGAGTGCTTTAGAGTAGTCATATCTTTCTGCAGATCAAGAATATAGAACAAAAGGTGGGGAATGTGTAATCCATAAAATGCACTTAATCAGTTCTGCATTTTTTTTAAGTGTGAGAAGCATAACATCCCTGTGTCCTGAAGTTCAGTTAACCTTATCTTCCTATGTATTACTGCAGATGATAATAAAAATTAAAACTCTAAACAAAGGGTTTGGTTAGTTTCTTCAGAAAACTCTTTTTGTCATACAATATCTTGCCATAAAAGATACAATTCTCATTTGTATTCAATTTACTAATCCTCACTAGAGCTCCCACATCTGGGTTGCAAAAGTCCAGACCACTGATTTTCTGTATCTGTTTGCCTCAATCTAATGGCCATCCAAATGTTTAAAGCCTATATATGGTAGCCTTACTTTAACAAAAATTCTGACAAAGTGGCAAAGATAAGTCATATGACTGTTTGGTGTAGTGATTAAGGACTATGGCTGAGCAAGAGGTCCAAATTTATCTTTAGCCATAGAAAATCAGTGGATAACATTTGGCCAGTTACTGTCTCTCAGCCTAACTTCCCTCACAGGGTTGCTGTTGTGGGTTTAAAATAAAGTAAGGTCCACTTGCAAACTGGTGAAGGAACAGTAGGATATAGAAGTAATATATGCACACATACCTATATTGCCAACTAGTGGCTTAAAATTGTGAGCTGTTTAGTTTTAATCTGTAGCAGTAGTGTTGTATCTGTGGATGGAGAAACAGCATTTCAAGGCAATGAATGCTGCTTCAGAAATAGCAGCACACTTCTACTTGTGTTTGAAGGGACAGCCTGTGCTCTTCCTGGACAGAGTTCCTGGAAGTCCACCACAACAGCATGATAGAACAGTTAGTTGAAATAGCCCAAATGCTGGATTGAGCCTGGAAAGCAATAGAAGTTTGTCACCATAAGGAAAACAGAGAAATGCCAGCAATTGGCTGACAGGTCTCAGTGCTCAGCAATTGCCAGAAAGGGACATTGCTGATTAGCTGCTAATTCTGTTTTCTCAAGTGTAGACAGCATATTGATCTTCAGATAAACCTGAACATAGTCAGAACATCCAGAACAGACTTGATCCTAGATTGTAACTAGATTTAGGAAAATTGGGTGTGGGAATTGGATCATCTGGAAGAGCTACTGTCTATCTGGGAAGACTGTCATTAGGAATAATAAACTGTTTTTTCAGGCAACAGAATTTGGGTAAAGATAAAGAAAATAGATGTTGTAGGAGTTATACTAAAAATTGACATTTCAGAGCAGAAATCACTAATTACAGTATGTCAACAGCCAACTGCCACCTTGCACCAGTTCTGAAAATCACAAAGGTGCCTGTTAAGCCAGGGGAAAGGTGGGAAAAAGAACTTTTGGGTTTCAATTTCATTACAGATGGGAGGGCACCACAATCCTTCAATGACAGAAGAAATGAGCTATGTAAGTGGCTTCATTCTAGCATGAATTAAAGATTCTTATCTAACAGTGCTATGCTCTGTTGAGCTTATAAGTAGCTTTTGTTCAGGTAAGCTGGGAATCCTGAGTAATATGACAATTTGGCAGACAAGTTGTATATGTGCCCTAAGTAATATATGCACCCTGTTTATATGTCCTTAAGCTAACCAGCTGCCTTCAGGTAGGGAGCAGTCGGCCAATGGTTGAAGGCAGACTCAACAGCCTGTCTGGCCAACTTCTAAATGAGGGAGGGTAGTGCCTTTTTTATTTACTTTAGGCAGCAAAACATTTTTTGTTAGCCTAAGCCATGAAGAGGTAAACAGGCAAGAACAAGCCATCAGCTGCCTGAGGCAAAGCAGCAAATTCACATCTTCTGACTTGCCCAGCTTAAGGGCAAAGTAACCAAGGCCACCCAAGCTGTGGCAGCTGAGACAGAACATTTCAAGCTCATTTCTTTCCCTCCCTCCCTGAGGCTAAGAATGTATGGGTATGTAATAAGTAACTGTTGTTTATCTATGGCACCCCAAAACTGATAGTGCTCACATAGGGTAGACCCAGATGACCTGTTTGTTATCTTCCAGTCCACAAGGCACAAAGTATGGCAGCACAAAATTGTAATTGTAAAAAAAAATCTATTTACATAGCTGATATTATGGACCCTGGTCACTGCCTCATCAATGAAGCCAACGAGTGATATTGTTCTACCATTTTGCTATGGGGCAAATTAAGATACAATGATTGATGGCTTTCCTAGGGCTGGAAAATATCTACCAATTGCTCTCCTTAATATCACTGAAGACTGAGGCTGGGAAAAGTGAAATTTGGTAGATAGCTAGAGCACTGCAAAGGGATGGGATGGCAGAAGCTTAACCAGCTTCACTCATTAAAGTAACCAACTGTGAGCTCTTGGCCTTTGGCCTGAACTGCTCTGCAAAGCAAACCTGTCAGTCAAGATCACTCTGTGGGATAATGCAAACTCAAGTGTCTGCATCATCCCACTGTGTAAATGATCAGCAATGTGAAATGCTGAACAGCACAGACCCTTCAATCTGCTACATCCCATTAAATAATCTGATGGTCATTTGGAACACTTCTTTCTAATCAGCTGGTGTAGAAAAAGAAACTGCTTTTAGAGCCCCACCATACACCCTGGCAAAAGCAGCCAAAAATCCAAAGAAAATATGCATTTATTTTGTCCTTTTTTTTGTTCCTGTCTGAGTTTGTTATCTCTGCCTTCTTTGTTCCTTTGTGTGTGTGTGTGTGTGTGTGTGTGTGTGGTTTTCTTGTTTTTTAACATTTTTAATCATTTATGAACTACCTAGGATCACTAGGAGTTGAGCAACATATAAATGTAATAAATTATTATTATAAACCTTTATTCATTAAACATGAAACTCTGTCAACTGAACATTTAAAAATGTATCACAAATATCATTGACTAGCTCTGATGGTTGATACGGGTTGTTGCCAGCATCCTAGGTACATCCTAGGTATCATTATTATTATTATTATTATTATTATTATTATTATTCATTAGATTTATATGCCCTTCATCCAAAATGGTACTCAAAATGTCTAGGAAATTCTTGATTTTTCCTTTAATAAACTGAGAGCATTTTGTCTCATCTAGTTTAAGAATCAATGTACTTTCTTCAATGTAGTATATTATTGATATCATATACCGCTTTTCAAACTTTCTTGGATCAAACTGTTGTTCCCAAAACAAGCATGTAGATTTTAGAATATCTGCATTAAAGAAATTAAATTTAAAGGAATGTAAAAATTGCAATTTTTTTAGCTGTTGGGAAAAAATGACTTCTCATCGATTTATATCTAAACCATTGGAAAAGACACTGCACAAAAAGCATATCTTGCTATTCTTTACAATATAGCCAGCATCCTTTTCAAGAAAAGATACATATAAAATCTCTCCTCTGTGTGCAGAAGTTTCCAGAATTCATTTTCAGCTTCTTCAGATACAGCCAAAAAATATTCCCATTTGCTACTCTCAGCTGCCAGGGAGTTTCTATGTCTCATCTGAATTAGTAGGAAGGAAAAGGAAAACTCATAAGGTAGCTGCAGTTTTTTCTGTGTTGCAAGAATGTCACAAGTGTGGTACATCGAGGGTCACATTTGAGGAATTTTTGAAAATTGCTCCCAGGTCATTTTTGCTTCATGGAACAAAATATCCTGTACCACTGCTGAGCCTTTTATGACCTTAATCTCTATTGCAGAGTTTCTCAGCCTGGGTGATTTTAAGGTGCTTAGACCAACTCCTCAAATTTCTCAGCCAATTTAGCACTGTACTAAACCACACAATGCTATCAACATTGACATTGATTAGATTGATCCTGTGTTAATCAACCATGTTAAATGTGAGATTGTCAAGATAAAATGCAACCAGATTGGTCTTTTCTAATCAGGTTTGTACCATTACAACTGAAAAAGAGGCAGCCCTGTGACTTGAATATATAACAGGATTTGTGCATGCTGCATTGACATTTGTGAGTCACACCTGCATCAATGCCCTTTTGCATAAAGTATATTCGGTACACAATTGGCCTCACCCTGTAGTGAGTATTGTGTTCAGAAAAGAATCAGATGATGCTGATTTTTTTCTAACCTATTCCTTGAACAGGAAAAGTCATATGCATCCCAGCCCCAGAAAAGTCTCCAGATTGCTTAACCTTTGAGTTCCATGACCGACATAAAAAAAACAGAGGCATGTCAAAACAAGGCATGGTTCTTATTTACCAGTGAATACTGACATGTATGTAGAATGAAGGTGAAATTATGCCAGCCTGAGGCTAAGTAAGGAGGGATGAAAGGGGGAAACGTTTCTTAGTTTCTGCTCTACTTTTTATCTGCTCAGACAGATAAATATTTTGGCTTTACTTTTTTTTCCATCTTCTTAAATCATTCAGCAATAAGGTATGAAAATTGTTTGCCAGATGCTTCTGAAAAAATGTAACCCAGGGAGGGACAATAATTTGTATTATTTCTTTTCTGGGTTGCTGACTATGAAATAATTCTTATCTCCTTTTGAACCCTTGCACTTGGGAATGGGTTAGGTAGTCCTTGACTTACAGCCATTTGGTTAATGACCATTCGAAGTTAACACAGCACTGAAAAAAGTAAGCTATGATTGTTTTTCACACCAGCAACCATTGCAGCATCTCCATGGTCATGTGATCAAAATTCAGGTGCTTGGAAACCGATTCATATTTTTGACAGCTGCAGTGTCCTAGGATCATGTGATCACCTTCTGCAACTTTCTGAAAAGCAAAGTCAAAGAGGAAGCCAGATTCACTTAACAGTCCTGTTACTAACTTAACAACTGCAGTGATTTACTTAATTGTGTCAAAATAAGGTTGTAACATGAGGTAAAGTTCATTAACAACTGTATTACTTAGCAACAGAAATTTTGGGCTTAATTGCGATCTTAAATTGAGAACTACCTGTAGATTTGACTCCTGAAATGTATTTTGGATTACAACAATTTCAGGAAAAGGAATCAAGGTCTGAAAAGAGAAGAATATGTACACACAATCTAAAACTCTTCAGTTATATCAGTTGTAAAATGTATGATTTTTTAAATTTATAATAATAAATGTATTTACAGCCAAAAGATCCATGTAGGAAATGACAAATATAATCTAAAATTTGGGATTAGATAAAACAGTTTAACAAAAAAGTAAGAATACTACACAAAACTCTAGCTTATGGATGTGTTATCAAAGACCTTGTTTTTATAGCTATAGTTAAAAAAATCTTTTGTCACTATAATTATAGGAATTTCATTTGTGAGAAAAATTTTAACATACGGTTCTTGTCCTGATTTTAAAATAGGCCAGATAATATCCTGCCTTGTAAACTCTTGCAAAATTCTTGTAAAATTCAAGAACAATGAAGTATGGTCCACTGTTTCAAAGTGAATACCACTGCAGAGACAACATCTTTGAGAGACAGGGATCTTTTGAAATCTATCATGGACCAAATAAATAAACCAGATTTATTAGGCCCTGCCTTTATTATTTTTATAAATAATTCAAGGAGGTGAGCATACTTAATACTTCTTCTTCTTCCTATTTTCCTCACAACAAGAAATGTGTGAGGCGGGTTAAGCTGAGAGCAAGTGACTGGCTCAAAGTCATCCAGCTGACTTTCTTGACTATGGCGAGACTAGAACTCAAAGTCTCCTGACTTCCAGCCTTGTGCCTTAACCCCTAGTCCAAACTGGCTCTGTTTATCTATTTGATGGCAACACATTTAATCTGGCTTTTGAAAAGGCTCTTTTGTATTTAATTACATGTGAACTAAAGATAAATATGGAGCTGAAAAATACATTTGCAATTAATTCCAAAAGTAGATATGAGGGCGATTTGGTTGCAATGTCAGCCACCTGATAGAGTGCCAGTGTTGATTTTTATTTATTATTTGTTTCTTTTTATTAAAGAATCTTCAGGCTTCACTTAAAAATATCATTCATAATAATAAAGGTTGGATTTTACATTTTCAAAAATGTGCATCAACTATTGCTTATTTGTTTCCAAATCTCCTGAAAATGTTTTACCAAGCCAGTTTTTTAGCATCTGTATCCTTTCTCGTACTCTATAAATAAATGTAGACTATATGACTTCAGCATCATTGCTTGGCTGTTTGTTATGATTTTTTTAAACAACTTGTCTGATTGAGATTCTGGGAAATCTGGAAGTTTTCATATTTTATCTTGATCTTTGAGCTGCTAAGCAGCTGGCTTCAAAATAGTTTTTGGATAAGAAGTTGTCTGGAAATCTGAGAGCTGTAGACTAGATTGGAAAATTGAAAAAAAAACTAGGAAGAAGGCGAGGGTCAACCATTTCTGATTTATTGCCCCAAAAATGTGTTCGTGTAATCATTAGGAGTCTTTATATTAATAGCATATTCCAATGCAGAATAAACACAACAAGCTTTACTTTCTTAAACTAATTTAAGGGACTTGTATTTTCAGATAGTAAAATGAGGACTTCATGATTACTCTGAACTTCCTAAAGATATCTGTGCTAAAGGAATAGTTTGTTCTGTGAATAAAAAAAATGTATAACCCCTTTTGACTAGGATGAATTTGCCTTCTAATTTTTTTATGTATACAGATAACAACACATCTTGGTGTTAGAAAATACATGTCAATAGAACAGTGAAAAATGTATAGGAATGAATTGCATCCCATAATAAGGCTGTCACTCCAATGATAATCAATATGTCATGTTTTAATATCATGCTGTAACTTAACTGCAAACCAGCATGGAGAAACATTGGAAACGCTTCATTAGGCCCAAGTGGGACAAATATATGAGGTCTTTCATTGATAATGATTTGAGGTCCTAGAAATCAAGTGATGCATTGGTGGCTATATTTGAAAGCAGGAACCAAGACAAAATAAAAGCTAAATTTAATATAATTTAAATTTCTTGTACTTATCTATTCCTAGAATTTAATAATTTCTCCCTTCTATAACATTATAAGTTACAGTTCACTAACAATTTTGAGTTATATTCACAAAACTACTTTGTCTGGTCTCATTCCTAGATTCAAGCTATTCTGCCAACCCAGAAATCTACTCAATTTCCAAGCCCAACAGTTGGGTCAGTTGTTCATTAAACAACTTTCTCCCAGTTAGAGTTACAAACTAGAATCCAAGTATTTCTAAAGCCACTGGACTCCCACTGCCAGTTAAGAAATGAGGCCCTTGGTAAAAAGGAGCTAAATTTCTGAGGTCATGCTATTACATATGTTATGTATGTAGGTTTGAATGTTATTGGTTTATTTGAACTGTTCTTGTAAAATGTCAAATGGTATTGGTTTGAATAGTGCGGGAAGAAACCCTGCACTCCCATTGGCTGGCAGCTACGGCTGCAGGCTATAAGAAGCAGCCGTAGCCAAGCCGGGACGGGTCCATTCGAGCTGTAGTCACTAATAAAGTCTTTGCTGGAACTCCTCGCGTCTGACTCTTCATGCAAACTTAACACTGGCGACGAGGGTGGGATTTTCCTGAAGAGAAGACGACGCGACGAACAAGCAACTGAGCGAGATGGCTGCGCTGAACACCCCCAGCACCGCTCGATCCGGCGACGGAAGACTGGGAATCGTATGCGGATCGTTTCCACATGTTCCTGGAGGGGAACGATCTCGCCGGCATCCCCGAGAGACGGAAGAGGGCGGTCTTTCTCACGCACTGCGGTCCGCAGTCTTCAAAATGGCGAAGGCGTTGGCGGGGAGCAGCAGAGCTGAAGGTAATGGAATGGCCCGATTTAGAAAAACTTTTGAGAGCCCATTACGCCCCACAAGTATCGTGCCTCATTAAGAGACACGAATTTTACCGTCGGGATCAAGGGATAGCGAGAATGTTAATGACTTCGGCAAGTTTAAGGGACATTGGGGTGCTTGTGACTTTACCAACTTAGAAGAGGCCATGCGTGATCGGTTTGTTTTAGGCCTTAAAGATAAGGTTTTACAAAGCAAACTATTAATGAAACCTAAGATCACGTTTAAAGAGGCCATTGAAGAAGCTGTTTCAGCGGAAGCCACCAAGTCCTCAGCAGCGGCCATGAAAAAGATTAACAAGGCCTCAAGCCAGGCCTCAAGCCATTCTGATGGGGATAAATCCACATCTACTCATTGCGAACAAATAGACTCTGATTCTGATGGCAGTGAGGCAGAGGAGGGGATTTTAAACTCAGAATGGAGAAGAAAAGAAAAGACTCTGGGAAAAACAGGCAAGGGTTCTATTGCAGAGAGGGGGGGCCACCCCGCACTGATTGCAAGTTCTTTGACTCCATTTGCCTACGTTGTGAGAAACGGGTCACATAGCCAGAGTCTGCAAATCATCCAGAACTCCACCAGCTAGGAAGAAATTCCCTGATAGAGACTTTAAGCCCAACAATTTCCTTGAAAAATGGGGCGAAATTTAGAAGCAAATGGCAAGAATAAAACTCACCAAACAATCACTATTGGTCATTCTTCACCCTTAAAAGCAGAAAAGTACATGTGAAGGTGTTTATTGAAGGAAGGCCTTGCCAAATGGAAGTGGACTCAGGCTCTTATTTATCTATGGTGTCATGGACACTATCCACAGACTTTTTCCCAAAATTCAGAAAAAGCATTTCCAGAAGCAAGCACTGACTCTCAAAGACTACCAAGGGAACAAGATTCCAGTAGTTGGAGCGAGAGATTTCAACGTGCAGTTTAAAGGCCACACCAAACGTTTGCCCCTGACCATCGTGGACAAGGATCGCCAAGTTTGCTGGGACTTGAGTGGTTCAAGCCACTTGGCATCGAGGTGACTGGCATCAATCACGTGAGCAGTTCTGACTGGGAAGAGTCCTTGAAGTCTGAGTTTCCAGAGGTCTTCAGCGAAGGACTGGGCAAGTATATGGGGACCCCTATTGCTTTCAGCCTAGACCCCAAGGTGCCCCAATTCGTTTAAAGCCCAGGAGGGTCCCATTTGCTTTAAAGGAAAAATTGATGCACAATTAGATAAACTCATTGCTCAAGGGGTTTTAGAGCCTACTGACCACTCCAGATGGGAAACACCCATAGTCACACCAGTCAAGTCTGATGGGTCAGTGAGAATCTGTGGTGACTACAAGGGGACACTTAACCATGCGCTGCAACAGAGCGCATATCCTGTACCAGTTGTGCATCATCTGCTCCATTCCCTTGGCAGGGGTACAGTATTTGCTAAACTGGATTTGGCTCAGGCATATCAACAATTAACAGTTGATGATGCCACTGCAGAGGCACAAACAATTGTGACCCATAGAGGTGCCTTCAAATGTAAAAGACTACAATTTGGAGTAAGCGTGGCACCTTGCATTTTTCAGAGCCTTATGGAAAGAATGTTGCAAGGACTGCCAGGGGTAGTACCTTATTTTGATGATGTATTAATCTCTGCTGAAAATGACACTCAGCTTCAAGAAAGACTCAGAGAAGTCCTTACCAGATTCAGAAAAGCGGTTTAAAAGTCAAGGAAGACAAATGTACACTCAAAACAGACAGAGTTGAGTTCCTGGGGTATATGATTGACAAGCATGGCATCCATCCTACTGATGCCAAGGTTAAAGCAATCAATGAAGCCCTAAACCTCGATGCAAGGCAGATTTGCAGGCCTTCCTTGGCTTATTAACTTTTACCACATGTTTCTACCTCACAAAGCATCTATTGCTGAGCCCTTACATCGCCTACTTGATATGAATGCTGTTTTGGATCTGGGGCGGAAGGAACAGTCAGCATTTAACAGTATTAAGAGACTAATCACGTCTGATGCTGTGTTGATACAATTCTCTGAGAATTTACCTGTTGTTCTGACTTTTGGAGTGGGGGGGGTTTTGAGTCACAGGCTTCCCAATGGACGGGAAGCCCCAATTGCATTTTACTCTTGCACGCTGTCCAAAGCAGAGAGGAATTATAGCCAATTGGACAAGGAGGCTTTAGCAGTTGTTGCAGCTGTTAAGAAATTTCATGAATATCTGTATGGCAGGTCATTCACCATTGTTACAGATCACAAACCTTTACTAGGCATTGTGGCAGGAGACAAACGTACACCTAATATCCTGTCACCAAGAATGCTGAGGTGGACTGAATTTCTTGCAGCCTATTCCTACAAAGTGATTCACAGGCCTGGCAAGGACATTGGACATGCTGATGCACTGAGTCGTTGCCCACTACCTTGCCACAAGGAGGACTTTGAACTTGAAACTCACACCTTTTTGCTGGAGACCGTTGCTAAGCTTCCAGTCCATGCTGCTGAGATTGCCAGAGAAACTGCCAAAGATGCTGTGTTGGCACCTGTTATGGGCTGGATTAAGAAAGGTTGGCCTCTTCAAGATCTACCTCACCTTGCCCAACCTTTTAAGTCCAGGCAAACTGAATTATCTGTATTAAGAGGATGTATTTTGTGGGGTAACAGGGTGGTTATTCCTGCAAAACTGCAAGGGGAGGTTTGGAAATGTTACATGAGGGTCATCCTGGATTGTAAGGATGAAAGGTTTGGCCAGGAGTTATGTATGGTGGCCAGGTATTGACAAATGGTTGAAAACTGGGTAGCATCTTGTCCCAATTGCCAGATAGTCAGGCCTGCCACCACCCGCCCCCACACAGAATGGGAATGTCCTAGGGGCCCATGGTCTAGAATCCACATTGATTTTGCAGGCCCTACAAGAGGGCACACTTTTCTAGTACTAGTAGATGCATACTCCAAATGGCTAGAGGTAATTCCCATGACATCCACTACAAGTGAGGCTGTCATCAAGCAGCTCAGAAAATTGTTTGTAACCCATGGATTACCAGATGTCCTTGTTTCTGACAATGGCCCTCAATTCACGCCTAACATTTTTGAATCCTTTCTAGCTCAACAGGGCATCAGACATGCCCTCACTGCCCCGGGCACCCTTCGGCCAATGGCCGGGCTGAATGCATGGTACGCTTTACCAAGGAGAAGCTCAGCCAGCAGCTGGGTCCTGGGGATATCACTGAGAACTTGAAAAACTTCTTAGTGCTCAACACATCACTCCTAGCCATCAAATAACTTGTCCCCAGCAGAGTTGTTGATGGGTAGGAAACTTAGGTCTTCCCTGACCGCCTTCATCCCACTTACGCACACAACGCACCACTGGATTCCACTTCCAAGGTTCGTCTTTTAGTGTGGGAGATTCTGTATATGCTAGGAACCTATAGGTGAACCTTTGTGGATTCCTGCTGAAATAACTCACATCACTGGTCCTCGTTCTTACAGGGTACAAACAGAGGATGGCCTCCTCTGGAGCAGGCACATTGACCAACTTAGATCCAGGTTCCCTCAGGAACATCGCCCCTGTCTCTCTCTGGGTCCCTCACCTAATGTCTCTTCTAGGGGAAGGGGAGGAACAGGAGGAAAATCAGCAAACAGGAATCAACCCCATGTGTAACGAGCCATTGCGAAGGAACCATCCCGAACCCTGTCACAATGCCAAGATCCATCCTTAGAAGTAGAGCCATTGCGACAGGAACCATCCGAACCCTGTCACAATGCCAAGATTCATCCTTAGAAGTGGAAGATTGCACACCACCACCTGACTTGGGTGCTGATATTGGAATGGAGATGGGTTGGGAGGAGAGACCAGATTCTAACAGTCTAACAGGGTCTCCTTTCACAGGAAGTCCCAACAGGGAAATGTCAGCAGACACATTTCCCCTCTCAGGGTGAGACGTTAAAACTTCTGAACCACGAAGGTCTCAACCTACACTAAGAGCCCCACCTATTTAAGGGAATACATTAGAGGTTGGGAGTTTGGTATGGACTGAACCTAGTGGGGAGGGGTGTTTTGTATGTAGGTTTGAATGTTATTGGTTTATTTGAACTGTTCTTGTAAAATGTCAAATGGTATTGGTTTGAAAGTGCGGGAGAAACCCTGCACTCCCATTGGCTGGCAGCTACGGCTGCAGGCTATAAGAAGCAGCCGTAGCCAAGCCGGGATGGGTCCATTCGAGCTGTAGTCACTAATAAAGTCTTTGCTGGAACTCCTCGCGTCTGACTCTTCATGCAAACTTAACAACATAGTGTACTGCAAAGGCTAAGGAGCCATAGATATGTTCCCTAAATATTGATTAGTTAAGTTTTCAAATCATTCTCACTACTCCCGAAGGTGCTTTTTCAAAAGGCAACTGGACTTTCTTTATTTTTCCTTGAAGACATTTCACTTCTCATCCAAGAAGCTTCTTCAGTTCTGACTGTCAGAATAGGAGCTTCTTGGATGAGAAACAAAATATCTTCAAGGAAAAACAAAGAGAATCCAGTTGCCTTTTGAAAAAGCACCTTTGGGATAACCATGACGAGATGACTGAGAATCTCCATAGTCATTCACACTACTGGCTGCCTTGCCAGTTTGGAAGGGTGTGTTGATAAAATGAAGGGCTACTTGTACTCTCTGGCACAAAGGCTTGTGGGATACCAAACAGGACTATTTCCCCAAATTGTAATCCTTGAGGTAATCCACATTATTGTGTGCTTCTAGAGTCAACATAAAGGAATTTACACTGAGTAAATAGCTGTGGGTTAAGCATATTGTGTGTTTGTGTGTGTGTAGTATGTGATTAATTCTTGGCACTGTACCCAAGCTCTGCAGTCTGATATTATGCACCCTTATGTAAGAATATTTTATTCCCCATAGAGCAGTGGTGGAATTCAAAAATTTTTACTACCAGTTCTGTGGGTGTGGCTTGGTGGGTGTAATATGGCTTGGTGGGTGTGGCAGGGGAAGGGTACTGTAAAATCTCCATTCCCACCCCACTCCAGGGGAAAGATACTGTAAAATCTCCATTCCCTCCCCACTCCTGGGGGAAGGTACTGCAAAATCCCCACCCCACTAACCTGCTTTTCAGCTCTGTTCTCCTGTGCAGGGCAACAAAAGAAGACCCAGCCGATCATCTGGGACTCGGGAGGCAGAGAATAGATGGGGGTGGGGCCAGTCAGAGGTGGTATTTGACGGTTCTCCGAACTACTCAAAATTTCCGCTGTTGGTTCTCCAGGACTGGGCAGAACCTGCTGAATATCACCTCTGATTGAAAACCTTTTGAGGGAAGTGCCTAAGGTATATATTAGGACTGCAAAAATCCAGATGTTCATGAGGGTAACAAAGAGAACATTCTATATCAGGGGTGTCAAGAACTGGTCAGAACCTGCTGAATACCACCTCTGCTATAGAGTTAAGATCAAAAATATTGACAAAATACTTAACGGATAGGAATATACATTTGTATGGTTACTGCTGCAGTACTTTAAAAGTATCTGTTGCATCACCAATGCCAGCTGTGTTTGCACAAAAGGTGGAGTGGAAAGATGGAAAACAACAAGAAGTTGTAGTTGACAGCAAACCAAAACAAATGAGTCAAAACATATATACGGAAATAAGGCAGGTTGAATTTTATGAGCAATTTCCCCCAAGTGTGGCATCAACATTGCTCATTCTCAGCAGGGTTCAGTTAGGCAGAGCATATACTTCATGGTGCATTATGCATAAATATGTGCTTATTTTGAAAAGCATACAGTTGGATTAAAATGGGCCTTGGTGGCTCAGGCTGTTAAATGCCTGCACTTAAGATCCAGCTGTAGGCTCGAATCCCACCAGGCTCAAGGTTGACTCAGCCTTCCATCCTCTCGGGGTAGGTAAATTGAGGACCCAAGATTGTTGGGGGCAATAAGCTGACTTTGTAAAAATGCCGCTTAGTAATAAGCAGGCATATACAATGGAATGAAGGCTATTGCTGAGCGCATTGGGTTGTATCCCAAAAATTGTAAGCCGCCCTGAGTCTTCGGAGAAGGGCGGCATATAAATGTAATTTTTTAAAAAATGTAAAATTGGATTAGTTTTGCCTCCTTCAAATTTTACCATTTTTGTGTTTTCAAATGCTTAAGAAAATATGAGCTCCACAAATACGTTTATAGTCATGAGTGTTGTATTCTGTATTTGCAACTGATTTAGTGAAGAAATAATGTGTTGGATATTTTAATTTTAAATTTAAAGGTTGTTTTAAATGATAGGATAAAGGAAAAATATGAATCAAGTGGATAATATGAACCAGCTGATTTCTGTGAGGACAGCAACAGACATAGAGTCTTCAGCCCACCTCTTTTTCCATCCTTTGCACTGCATATTAAATATAATGGGAATACTTCAGTTTCATTTGCAGATCTCAGTTGACATTTGTAGCTTACAGAGCATGTCATCTAACAAGTCTTTGTTCTTGCTGCTTTCAAACTGCTCAGTAGGGAATTCCCCTTTCTTCTAATCTGCAGATCCTGCCCACTGCACATTTGAACTTTTACAGGTACTAAACTAGCAAAAATCCGTTAATTCCTCCTCCATGAAAATAAAACAATGCCCTTTTTCCTCTCCCTTTTAACTGCTAATTCAATGTATTCGTATGGAGCCACTTTGTTTGCTTGCAAAAGAGAAGAAAGTCCTTTTGAGAGGCTGTTGGTAGAGAAGGAAAATAGATAATTATGATGTGCAAACAAATACCTCTGCATGGAGCAGCAGTGTGGCAATTTCTAAATAGCAACAAATATCATATGGCAACTGCAAGTAAGCTGCATTCAGAAGCCGTCCCACATGACAGCAAACCTGATGGTATGACTTTAAGCTCAATACAAAAATCTTCCTGTACCATTTAGAGAGATCAGTGAAAAGTAATGAATACACAAATACCAATATATGGTTGCTCCATGAATGAGGAGGTAGATGCAATATTTTGACAGGTTCAGGGAGAGAAAATTGATTGCATATCTG